>JBBBDQ010000737.1:1672500-2272500 GCA_037127315.1 Ascarosepion bandense
TACAAATCGTACATTTGTTTCAACATTGAAACTACAATGTCTCTCATATATATATATATATATATATATATATATTGTTTAATTAGTTTCTGGTCATAAGATTAGAACAGTGCACATTTGTATTAAAGCGTTCAATACAATTATATTGAACTTTTCGATATTTTCCATTTATAAACGAGTTATTAAGCGACCTAAGTTTCTACCATTAGTGGTGTATTCAGGCCATTAACTTAATGATTAAAATCACCTAAACACACCACTGCTAGGAGTGCCAAAAAATTAAATTTAAAGCTGGCTTATTCACCCCACCAAGATAGGGTAGACTCTGTTCACTTTTTATATATATATATATATATATATATATATATATATATATATTTTTTTTTTTTTTTTTACCATTTATTACATAAAGCAAAAGTCCAATCTTCAATTAGTATCAATCCCCACCAACTTAATTAAAAAAACCTTGAAGAAAAAGAAATGAAAAATAACTTCAAACAAGTTTTATGGCTGTTTTTAGACTTTATAGACAAGGATATCTTCACATCCATCATTTGGTTGGTGTCGTCACATTTCAGCTACTGGACCTGCATGGTATATAGAAGTTTTGTTTTTCATTTTATTTACTAACTTCTTCCAGGTAATTTGTTCTCATGACATTGCTAGTCTCTTTTGAAAAACCAGAAATTTTGCCTGAATATCATCCCAGGGTTTGAACTCAAGATATTAGTGGTGGGAGCCTTAAACTTATGAGGTAGCAGCTTACTTGACACACTTTCTCTTTTCAAGCAACTTAAGAAGCTGACAAATTGTTGTTTAATTTTCACTGAACAATGAGTTCTCAAAATTGACTGAATATTTTGTCTTGCCATGAAAAGAGTAACTAAACTCATTTAAAAAAAAAAAAAATTTAGTCACTTTTTGTTTAATTTATTTATTTTTATTTTTTTTTTTTTGGTAACTAAAGAAAAGAAATTGTGTTGCTATGAAAATCTTTCATTTACCTGATGGTTGTGAATTCATTTGCGAGATTGGATTGCACAAAAAGTGATATTGTCTAGTTTAGTGTACCCAGGAAGAATTAACCAACTCAACAAAACTTAAAATGAAACTTTCTACAGATATTTCATTCTTGTAGAATTCGACATGTGTTCATTCAATCATTAAGTGAAAAATTAAGATTTTGGAAGCTTAAATAGGAAAAATAAGTAATTTTCACAGCCCCACCCCCACGTTTTTTTTTTTTTTTTTTTTTCTTAATATTACGTTTCAATGGTTGTGCTTTCTAACTTTCAGCAGGTGTCCATCCAGGTAATATACAGTATAAAATTTACCTGTAGATTTCCCGGATCAACATGCACCTGATGAAGACACAACAGCCGAAACCTTAATCCCTAAAAAGGTCTTTAAATTGATTTTGTAAATTAAAACATTAAACTCAAGACTGTATAGGCAGGTTGTACAACGTATATTTGATATTAGGATTTCCTCGGTTAGGAGCGATTGTATTATTTGTATAGCGTTTGACTAGTCAGTGTGGTAACAATGAAAATTAGTCTGCATTGATGACTAATCAGTCACATTATTTTAATTATGTCTATAACCCTTCCCTACCCTTTTAATCTACTTTTGGATGACCCTGTGCCAGACTAAGCAATATTCATAGAGACCATATCAAAAGCGGCCTGCAGTTGGGAGGGGGTTTACAAATCATTTTCACTATTTTTAAATAAATTTTCTCTTGATTTTTAAGGTGTTCTTCTGATTTGTGTTGAATGAATTGAGAGACTTTTATTAATTTAATTTTAAGATTTTCAATTAAAATTTGAAGAAAGTCTTCAGAAAAATAAAATTGAACTCCTGTTAAGCTTAAAATGTACTGTTCCTAGACTTTTTAACTGTTTGAGAATTTCAGTTTGTGTTTTTTTTATTATTATTTCAAATGTAGTCGAGAACCAGGGAATCTTTTTAAATACACAGTAAAAAGAATCCCACCTCAAAAAGCCTAGTTTTTTTGTTTTTTTTTTTTTGTTTTTAGATGAGGTGTAACTATTTACATTAATCAGACTGTGATCCTCATCATATTGACACTGTTTCAATCATTCGTATAGTCTGGCCTTCTTCAGGCGGATGATATCTTTATTTTGGCCATGGTTCTAGATTTGGATATGTTTTCAGTTAATTCCCTTTCGTAACTCTCAAATTTTTTTCAGCTCTGTTGTGGCTAGCTTTGTTTGTTTGTTTTTTTTGTTTTTTTTTTTTTTTGTTTTGTTTTATCATCACCCTGAGCAAGGTGGTAATGCCACTGATGTGCAGGGGGCTATATAAGAGTGGAAAGAGAAAGCCAGAATCCACATCCTAAACGAGTGATGAGCCTCTACACTTGTTTAATAGACGTGGGTGGAGTGTCAAACCGGGCAATAGTTTAGTCTATCTATTGAACTCACAACTCTTTGGGTCAAGTTACCCCCCCCCCCCCCAACACACACACACACCTTTTATTTTTTGTTGTTTTTTGTGGAGATTACTTTGACTACTGCTTTGGGTCAAACAAAAACGTTGAGAGTTGAATTAAAAGGAAATAAGTGAAACTGAGATGTCCAGGAAAGGCATGGCACATGGAAGTAGAACAATCTATCCTCATAGACAAAAACTAAAAGATCTATGTGATCAATTATCAAATTGGATTTAATTAGTTTGTTGTACTCTTTGGATGTGCAGTGGATATCGACTCGAAATGAGAGATCGGAGTGCCAAGTTCAAATTCCAGTTGAATTCATTGCATTCACTTATGCACAAACACCCTTAGGAAAGGTATTAATCCATCTCTTCCTTCCAGTTATGGGTTAAATAATAGGACAGATTGATTGCCAGTCTACCAGAGAAAGCAATGGTAACCTACTGCGGGATAATCTTCTGCCCAATCAGTCATGTTTTTTTCGAGACATGATTGCCCAAAGCGTGCATCATATATGGCACTTAACTAACTGAATATAAATTCAAACTTCTACTGGGCATAAAGTGGGGGATCTGTTCTATTTTTATGAAGTAATAAACTGATCCCCCACTAATTACATTTAATATAATAATGTAATATAGAATATATTTTCTCCCTCTACTTATGAGTTAACAGGACAGCTTGCAACCAGTCTACCGCAGAAAACAATGGCAACCTCCTGTGGGATAATCTTCTGCCCAGTCATCCATGTCTCTTTCGAGAAATGATTGCCCAAAGCGTGTATTATGTATGGCACTTGACTGACTTTAAAAATGTAACCTTTGTCAAATTTTTAAAGCATCTGCTGTGTTAATTTTTATGAATAAAGGAAAAAAAAAAGTTAAAGAACCACAAAAATTATTAACGCAGCTGCCAAGGCAAAGTTGCAATGGAAGCTATGACCAATATTTGAACTTTCAAGTAAAGAAAGGAAGATAATGATTTACTGAAATAAAGTTGATTTGGTTTGTTTGCTGCTTTAATTTTTTTTTTTTTTTTTTTAATCCTTGAAGCTTGCTAATCAGTTATCGTGATAGAGTATATATATATATATATATATATATAATATTATATAATCTACCACAATCTCTTTGCCCAGTTCAATTTCGGCAAACTTTGACCTCTGTGCCTGCAAAAATACCTGAATGCCAAATGGAAAGTTTTTCCTTTGACGCCACTATCATTTTAAATACCTTTAATCCTTTGTAATATTTGCTTGAAAAAAAGTGATGAATAGAATTGTAATAAAGAAAATTTATAGATTGACTTTCATACTTTTAGGTTTAAAAATTGACAACGAAAATAATAAACACCATTATATTGCTTGTTGGAATAGTTGCCAGAAACATTGCCTAATTAATTGTCAATTGATTCAAACTTTATAAAAAATAGTAAATAAAGATTTCCTCGTAGTTGGCTCACATATTTTAATAATTAAGTAAAATTTATGAAATTTCATATTGATTCCTTTATAAATTAATAAAGGATAAAAACTGTATTAATTTTTGGAATATTGTGAATATAAAATATTACAGCTCTGAACATGGCCGCGGGGGAGGGAAGACAGGATCAGTGAAAAAAAAAGAAAACCCTTCCTTTTATCAAAACTTTGACAGCACTCATTTTGCCAAAATTTGCACCAAGACATCTGCCCAGTGTGCTGTCATGTTCTCTCAACTAGAGGAAGCACCATTGCCAAAATCGACAAGTGGGTTGGCCTGAAATTAATCAGCAGCTAATGTGCGGACTTGCAAAGTCATCTTCATTCCACCCTGGGATAATAATACTGAATACTGAACCTGCATTTCTAGTCTGGTGCCAAAGTCAAGGAAGCCATTTAAATGTTTAAGAAAATAGTCATATCAAAAAATATATAAATAGGTAAGTAGACACTCAACATTCACCGGAGTTGTTGTCATGTCAGTCAGTCAGTTAAATGCCATACGTGATACACACTTGGGCGATCATGTCTCGAAAGAGACATGACTGACTGGGCAGAAGATTATCCCGCAGTAGGTTGCCATTGCTTTCTGCGGTAGACTGGTCGCCGACCAAGGCTATAGAACCCAATCTGTCCTGTTATTTAACCCATAACTGGAGGAAAGAGACGGATTAATACCTTTCCCAAGGGTATTTACGCTTAAGTGAATGCAATGAATTCGGCTGGAATTCAAATCCGGCTCCCCGATTTCTCGTTCCGAGCCGATATCCAATGCACCACAATGCACATCTGACAGAAGAAAGGCTTAGCAATATTGTCATGTACCCTGGGTAATTGTTACATTATAGGGTACTGCTTATACTGACCATGTCCTATTTGTATGTCTCTGGGTTGCCGCTTATGAATTTTGCTTGATGCTGCAGGCAGCGGATGATCTCTTTGTTTACATTGTATGGTGGGGGGGGGTTGAAGTTGAGGTATTGTCTGGTGAATGTTGGGTTGCAACATATGAACGTCTTGAACCACTTCTCTGTTTGTGCGTTCAGGAATGCTGCATTGTTGTCGTTCCAAATGAAAAAATTGCAATATTTAAAAAGAAAAAAAAGGTTACTGAAACATTAGGTTTATAAATCCTAGAAACTCACTTGTTTGTCCTCAAGAACATGGCCCAATGGATTTAGGCATTGGTTAGTTTCAGCGAGAAAGAGTTGTGAGTTCAATACCAGGCTACAGCAGTGGTGAACAAATAACTACGACAGCTAAGTTAAAGGGAGAAAAGTCATGACTACCAGAAGTGGCTTCACACAAGGAAGGAGATAACCGAGTGATCTGAAGAAGGCCAGACCATACAACAGCCAAAATGTCATAAAAATGACAAAAGACGACGTCATTTGTTCAAATAATGTAAATAGAGTTTATTTTTGGCTGATGATAGACACCGGGGAGCCGAGTTCGAATTCCAGCTAAATCCATTGTATTCACTTACGCGCAAATACCCTTGGGAAAGGTATTAATCCATCTCTTCCTTCCAGTTATGGGTTAAAATAACAGGACAGATTGGGTTCTATAGCCTTGGTCGGCAACAGCAACCTACTGAGGGATAATCGTCCGCCCAGTCAGTCATGACTCTTTCGAGACATGATCTCCCAAGCATGTATCACGTATGGCACTTAACTGGCTGATCAAGAAAATTGTTTTAAATAAAGTATTTAAAAAAAAAATGTTGGTCACTGAAATTATTAAACATTTTATTTTTTAAAAAAATGCTTATTTCATACATGCATAATAATAATGATGATAATAATAATACTACACTGCACATGAAAAAAATTTTGTCTATGAAATGACATTTTTTTTTTCAGTTGATTTCATGAATATTTTATGAGCGGTTTTTCACCCATCAGTAATTAACTTTTTGTTTATTGATATTTTACTTACAACAAAATTGATTTCTTTGTCTATCAATGAATGAAACATAGATGAAAGTAGATTACCTCTCTTTTGTGCGTGTGTATGTGTGTTTAGGTAGCAAATTCACTTATAGGCATGTCTGATTAAATAAATATTATGTCTGCTTATTTTTAATAAAATCTGTTCATATTCACGGAAAATCATTGGTGTATTATAATTAAAGGATATGAGAAATGCGTTGTAACTTTGAAAGTTGTTTTTATTTTTCATTTCTCAAATACTTTCAATCCCCTTCCAAGATCATCTGGGGGGGGGGGGGGCAATAGTAATAGTAACAAAATAACCACATAACTGTGTTGCTATATATTTACTGTAATTTTTTTCTTTTTGTTTTGAATGAAATAGATGACAGTTAAGCTTAGCATTCATTAGAATGTGAAAATTATCCACTACGGAATTTTTTGTGTTGTAATGTCGTGCATAGTAAAGCATGGAAAAGCTATTCTTTTTATAAACAGTTTAGAACATTGCTGAAGTATTTGACACCCATCTCATCAGTGAGAGCAAAAGAGAAAATAAATGTTTTTTTTTTTTAAAGAAAGGAAAGAAAAGAAAGGAAAGAAAAAAGAAAGGAAAGAAAAAAGAAAGAAAGAAAGAAAGGAAAGAAAAAAGAAAGGAAAGAAAGAAAGAAAGAAAAAGAAAGGAAAGAAAAAAGAAAGGAAAGAAAAAAGAAAGAAAAAGAAAAAAGGAAAGAAAAAAGAAAAAAGAAAGAAAAAAGAAAGAAAGAAAAAAGAAAGAAAGAAAAAAGAAAGAAAGAAAAAAGAAAGGAAAGAAAGGAAAGAAAGAAAGGAAAGAAAGGAAAGAAAGAAAGAAAGAAAGAAAGAAAGAAAGAAAGAAAGAAAGAAAGAAAGAAAGAAAAAGAAAGAAAGAAAGAAAGAAAGAAAGAAAGAAAGAAAGAAAGAAAGAAAGAAAGAAAGAAAGAAAGAAAGAAAGAAAGAAAGGAAAGAAAGAAAGGAAAGGAAAGGAAAGGAAAGGAAAGAAAGAAAGAAAGAAAGAAAGAAAGAAAGAAAGAAAGAAAGAAAGAAAGAAAGAAAGAAAGAAAGAAAGAAAAGAAAGAAAAAAAAGAAAGAAAGAAAAAAAGAAAGAAAGAAAGAAAGAAAGAAAGAAAGAAAGAAAGAAAGAAAGAAAGAAAGAAAGAAAGAAAGAAAGAAAGAAAGAAAAAAAAAGAAAAAAAAAAGGAAAAAAAAAAGAAAGGAAAAAAAAAGAAAGAAAGGAAAGAAAGAAAGAAAGAAAGAAAAAAAGAAAGAAAAAAGGAAAGGAAAGGAAAGAAAAAAAAGAAAGGAAAAAAAGGAAAGGAAAAAAAGGAAAGGAAAGGAAAGGAAAAAAAGGAAAGGAAAGGAAAGAAAAAAAGGAAAGGAAAAAAAGGAAAGGAAAAAAGAAAGGAAAAAAAGGAAAGGAAAAAAAGAAAGGAAAAAAAGGAAAGGAAAAAAGGAAAGGAAAAAAAGAAAGGAAAAAAAAGAAAGGAAGAAAAAAAGAAAGGCAAGGCAAGAAAAAAAAAAGAAAGGCAAGGCAAGAAAGAAAGGCAAGAAAGAAAAGAAAGAAAGGAAGAAAAAGAAAGAAAGGGAAGTAAAGAGAAAAAAGAAAGGGAAGAAAAAAAGAAAGGAGAAACTTGAGTTAAAAATAAAATTAGAAGGAATATCGATTTAAGGGAAATTAGTATCTAATATAATTTAATTATATGGCTAATAAAAAGAAATGCAACAACTATTTTAAGGAATTTTAGTTTTAGATTAATTATTAGGAAATTAAATTTGAATTTATGATGGCATTAATACCAAAACAAACTGGTTAAGCATAAGTTACAAATAAAATGATAGAATGAAAAGGGAAATAGATTTAAGAAAGGGAAGTTATACAATGTAATTGAATTGAACACGTAAGAAGAAAACTATTTAAAGGAATTATAATTTTACATTAATTATTGGGAAGTTCGTATTTAAATTTATGACAGCATTTGCTTAGAAATTGTTGAGTTCAAAAGCAAATTTAGCTTAGGATATTGTCTTTTTGATTTTTTCAACAGATTGTAAAGGTTGTAAATGGCTGCAAGCCAAAACTATTAATTTCCAAATCACTACTGGGTGGTTAAGTCCCGATTCTTTCATGTCTCAAAATCTTTAGGAAAGGAAGGTTTGGAATTTTAGATTGAGGTTCAGAAAAAAATGTTTGAGAGTAATTACATTGGAATTTTGGTGGGAAAATTTAAACAATGTAAACTTGATGATTTTTTGGGGGTGGAGATGTTGGTTTGGTAGATGACTTTGGTACACTTACATTTACCTTCCACGGGACAAACGTTGATGGACCTGCAATTGCAAAAGGGTATTATACTAATTTTAATATTAGTTCTATCTAAATTTTTTAAAATCATTATATTGTGAGAATTAATGATATTATCAATATTATGCGTGCAGGAATAATAGTGTTTCTATTAAAGATTCTGCATAGGGGGTTATTGGTGGGGAAATTTTTACTTCAGAAAATATTTCCCAATGTTAGTTTACGGAATGGGTGGGTAAACCATATAACTTTCCTTTTTCTACATCTACTCATCTAAACTTATTTATAAATGAAACTGTGTGTGTGTCTGGGTATCCGTTACCTATAGACTCCGAAATGGCTGAACCGATTTTCTTGAAAATTTACACAGTTGTACTATAAGCGTCTGCGAGTATTTTTAGCTAGGTTTTGGGTTGAGGTACCCCCGATAAATATCGATAATCGAAAAAAATCGGGTTACAGAAGGAGTGGTCCGATTTTAATCAAATTTGATACACTCATAGACAAAGACATAAGAAACAATATTCAGAAGTTTCAAGGTTGCAGTTCTTATAATAGTGCAGAAAATATATATATATACACCAGGAAATCAAAATTTGACTTATATCCATTTATTTTTCTTTCAGTCTACGGTTTCGCTTTAACTGGAAACTTTTTAGTCTTTCGTGCCAACATCCAAAGAGTCTGAACTCCAGGACCATGGATTAGTTTTAAAGCTTTCATTACACCTGAGCAACGCCGGGATATACTGCTAGTTCTAAATAACTCAGATTTAACAAAGGGTTTTATATATATATATATATATATATATATATATATATATATACACACACACACACAAATTTGTCCTTAAAACCACTTTCCAGGAGATCTTTATTATATAACTTTTTCATTGAAAATCTTAACAACTGGTTAATTCCGATATTAACAATGTTAAGTATTTGTTTTATAATAGTATTAAAGTGGTTGGGATTAACGTTAATATACCTGAGGTAATTATTTTCTTTAAGGTAAGGTTTGTAAGAGATGTCATTTAGGTGTCCAAATAATTGATAATTTTTTAGGCTAGCAGAAACTTCAATTTTAAAACTTAGCAATTTAAAGGCCCTAATAATTTTATGGATCATAGTAGTCAAGAATTCATTGTTATTTGGGATGAACACAAGACTGTCATCACAGAATAAGCCAGTTTGTTTGTGGTCTACAATTCTACTTAAGGTATTTAAGGTATAAATACCTAATAAATCAGCAACTTGGGCTGAATCCTATGCTTCCCTAGGGACCTTTGCTCCAGGTGGAATGGACAAAGGTTATTGACTTTCTAGATGCTAGAATAATCTTAATTTCCCTATTGGTGATCTCTACATCAATTCAACTGGAATTCCTTGCATTCACTTACGCACAAATACCCTTGGTAATGGTATTAATCCATCTCTTCCCTCCAGTTATGGGTTAAATAATAGGACAGATTGGGTTCTATAGCCTTGGCTGGCAACCAGTCTACTGCAGAAAGTAATGGCAACCTACTTCAGGATAATCTTCTGCCCAGTCAGTCATGTCTCTTTCGAGACATGATCGCCCAAAGCGTGTATAACATATGGCACTTAACTGATTGACTGAATGTAATAGTTGAAAGCATAATTAAAGCTGCTACTGGGCATAAAGTGGGGGATCGGTTTTCTATTTTTATGAAGTAATAAACTGATCCCCCATTAATTACTACTTAATAATATAATACATCTCATCTCCTTCCAGTTATGGGTTGAATAGCAGGAGAGATTGGGTTCTGTAGCATTGGTTAGCAATCAGTCTATCGTAGAAAGTAATGGCAATCTACTGCGGGATAATCTTCTGCCCAGTCAGTCATGTCTTTTTCGAGATATGTTCGCCCAAAGCGTGTATCACATATGGCACTTAACTAACTGATCTCTACATGTTTTTTAGTGAAGTTAATGCAGCAATATAGTAGGTTTTTAGAAATAGAAGAATAAAAAACTAGTGTGAAATTAAGAAAAGTTGTAGTTTTTTACTTTAATATAAGAAAACCAATTAATGGCGGATGAATCCTTCCAGAGATTGGAGTGGAAAATAAACTGTAGTTCCTCAATTATTCTTTTGATAATTTCCTTAGAGATTAACCATAAAATCACTTTTAGGAGGATTAATTCACCTAGTTTGTAATTTATTATTAAAGTTAGGTTTGTGGTCTTTAAATAAAAGCTAAGTAGAGATTTTTCTTACCTTATAGGCAATATTTAGTTCGCTAGCAAAATTGGCTGTATCAAAATCAATTTCAGAAATTATGTTGTTGAATTATCTAATTTATAAGTATTGGTAAATTTTATTTTTAAGAAGTTTGTGGCAGTGTGAGGGTTTGCATTTGTATATATTTCTAGATTTATCAGACTTAATCTAAATGTCCTTAGAATTTTTTATGATTTTAATGTCTTTTTTTATTTTAAATTAATTTTTGGAAATTGTTAGCTGACTTGTGTAATTTTATTTTGGGAATTAAGTTGAATAAGTTTTTCTCAAAGGAAACCAAGAATTTACAAGGAGGTGGGGTTCTTTGTATTTTGAGATTGTATGTGTTAGATGGTTACAAGTATCAGCCAATTTGAGCTAAAAGTTTGCAGTCTACCGCAATCTCTTTACAAAGCCTATAATTCTTCCCATGAAGGAGATAATAAAGAAACACAAACACACACACACACACACACAGGGTGGATCAAAAACATTTTTACAAACTTTGTAAGTGGGTCAGTCAGTCAGTTAAGTGCCATACGTGATACACGCTTGGGCAATTATGTCTCGAATGACTGACTGGGCAGAAGATTATCCCGCAGTAGGTTGCCATTACTTTCTGCGGTAGCCTGGTTGCCAACCAAGGCTATAGAACCCAGTCTGTTCTGTTATTTGACCCATAGCTGGAGAGAAGAGACAGATTAATACCTTTCCCATGGGTATTTGCATGTAAGTGAACACAACAAATTCAAATAGAATTTAAACTCTGCTCTCTGATTTCTCGTTCCAAGCCGATATCCACTGCACCACAACGCACACCCGTCCTATGAATGGGTACTCTCACACTAAACAAGGAGAAAAGTCCATATATCTACAAATCCTTCATTTTTTTAGTTACGTTTACAATAGATTCTGTAGAATCCAAAAATAATTTTTACCAGAATTTGTTATGCCACAGATCCTGTCTCAGCAATTCAACAATAAACAGTAGCAAAGGTTGGGTGACTCAGTTACCTTAATTTCTGGAAGTGCAATCTGGTAAATCCCTGCATCCATTACCATCCATGTGGCCGTATGTACAAATCATATCTGCCTGCTCACAATATGAATATCCAGTCATTGTTAAATAAAAGACTTCTCGGTTTACTCACTACCATACACAGTAAACACTGAAGACAGACTAGCCACAAATGTACACAAATGACAAATGTAACCTAGTCTACATTACAACACAGTACCATCTACCATAAACTTTCTTTTGAACATTTGCTTATATGGTCTTTTTTGGTGTGAGGAACCTACCCCCAGTGTTAGCAAAAGTATTTCTTATACACCCTGCATATATGGTGTACGGTTAGGTCTTGAAGGCTATCACAATGCGTTTGGTAAAATAAAAGGTGAAGAAGGTGTTGGATATTACCTATTTATTATTCATTAATATTTTGAGATCATCCATACACCTACTATACACAATGTTTCAAGCAAATTACAAAACTTTCCTAACCATGCATATATATATATATATATTATAAATCCAAAAAGGATGAGCAAATAGGTAAAATCCCAAAACCCGATCCTATTAATATTAAAATTGATCAGAAAGGTTTCTAGTTTTCAGTCATGTATCCTTGTGTCTGCTTTTCCCCTTATGTCGTGCTGATAAATTCAAACAAAATTTTTTTCTTAATCCCATCCCATTTTTAACTTCCTGTGTATGAATGTTTTTGGGCTTCTTTCAGTATAGAAATTTTGTAACATATTTGAATTAATAAAATTTTTGTTTTCAACCATTGCTGATGAAGTGAGAATTTTCTCGCTGAAATGGCCATCCAACAAAATTAAATTTAAAATTTTTTAATTACTTTATATATAGATAATTAAAAAGGAATTAGTGTATTTAATTTTTAATCAGACATTTATTACTCTAAATGTTATCTTTTTTTTAAAAGACAATTCTTTTTTTTTTTTTAATAAACAGCAAATTATGTCTACTGGCCCATACATTCAATAGTGAAAGAGAAAGTGGTGTAGGTTTAGACCTACAAGGGAGTATATTTTTATGTGATAGACTCTTCCATTGCTTTCAATGAATGACAGTCCAACAATTCAGCTGCTAGAAGCATCCACACTTATTAAAGAAAATGAATAGAGAACTTGTGTGGTATATGGTCCCCAAACAGCAAAATTTTCTTTTTCCTAGACAGGTTGCTAACCATGGCCAGAGAACTCAGCTTGTCCTGATATTTGACTGGGGGCAAAGAAGAAATGGTTTTATACTTTCTTAAGGGTATTTGCATGTTGCACCCAAATTCAAACTCAGCTCAAATTGCTTATTTGAGGCCACCACCATACTTACCTGGCACATTTGTGTCGGAGGTAGTAGAAAAAAAAAAAAAAAAAAAGACAAGCTTTGAGATATATATATATATATATATATATATATGTAAAATGCGTGTTAACCACTCGACCACACAAGACTAGTGGTCAAACAAAGCCTGAATAGTGCTTTTAAACATTTTCACAACTGTTTGGAATATTCATTTGCAGATTTCTTGATTATTCAGACCAGTAGATATAAATAAATACACTATTTAATTATAAAAAACAGAGCATTTACTCAAACAGGTATCTATTAAAATAATGTTTAAACAAATATGTTGAAGTTAATTCGTTTCATAACATATTTCATAAAATTTTGTAAATAAATGGTTTTTATTTACATTAGGATACAAAAACAGAGCAGATATGAATATTCAGAAAAATTGGGAAAATTTGTGTTTAAAAGCTATATATATATATATATATATATTTTGACGGCTCAAGTATTTTAATGAATATTGCCTTGAGAATCTTTAGTTTGCTTTTATTGTTTTCTTGGTGTAAACTGTTCTTTTTACAAACATTTTATAAAATTACTAGTTTTAATAGCTGATTCTATTAATTGACGACTTAAGTGTTTTAAGGAATATTGCCTCAAGAAAGCAAACTACAGATTCTCAAAAACAAAAGAAAAAAAGCAAACTAGATTCTCGAGGCCATATATATATATATATATATGTGAAAGAGCTGTGTGCAAAAGGTTATCAGGGTCCTCTCCCACCTTGGGGGGGGGGGATGCAAAAGTAAATATATAGAAAATTGTTTTTCCGAACGAAAATGTTTAGAAAACGTTTTGCACACAGCTAATAGTATTAGATTTTAGTAAAAAAAAAACTTGCAGGTCGTTAGTTTTTAACTGGAAAAGAACACGGGAAAGGTCAAATGGCAAAAATTACAATATTAACAAAACAGTGAAATGGAAAGCCTTAAACATGAGAGAGAGAGAAAAAAAAAGAAAAGAAAGAATAAAATCCAAGATAACCACTTGGTCCATGCTTTAAATTTGCCAAGTACCATTCTGCTTACTTGGAATTTCTAAGGGGAGGGGGACGGTTAGAAAATGTGAAGAAAAAAAAAAAAAGTGTTACATGTTAACAAAAAGAGAAGGTTCAGTATTTTTTGTAATTTAAAGTTTTATTGTTGGTAAAGTTTTTTGTTCTTTTTTTTTTTAATATAATTATTTTTTTAAAATTTTTGTTACTGTTCTGTTTAATAGTCAGAGAACTGACTGAAAGACTAAATACGGCTTCAGTTGCAGAATACTGAAATAGTGAGCAATAATGCTTTTTTCCTCAATATTTTAAGAGCAGATGTGATTCACTCTTAGTCTGCTCATCCAGAGAGAGAGAATATAATCCAGACTTGAATACAGTAGCATTGATTTTATTCACACACACACTGTATACACTATTGCCGTTATATTTTCATGCTTATTCATTGAAGTAATTCTTTTTCAGATGCACAACTTTTAAGCCTGGACAAATAGAAAGGAGTTGCAAGTGAACGGTCAGACTGCACTGATAACTGCCCACCTTGAACACACAGGGATATTGCCTACCTGAATAATACATGTACAGGCTCATAGGCCACAAGGGTAGCTGGCTACTCCCTGATGTATACCGAGGTTTAAAGGGATTAGCAAATGACTGTCCGAGACACTCCACTTTATACAGGCACATGTGCTCAGCCTTTAGGGACAAACAACTTAACCACATTCTAAAAAAAGTTTTGTTTTTGTTTTAGTTTTAAAAAATTAATAAGTCACATGGCGCTCGACTGGTTCCAGTTCCAGTTCTGAAAAGAGGGAAAAAAAAAAAAAGAAAAGAAAAAGAAAAAAATTTAATTACATAAGGAATAAATATACAATCTTACCTCTGTCCCATAATTGTTGATACATTTGGGCACACACTTCATACTCTAAATATAATATCTATTATGGGACAGAAGTACTTTTTATGCTACAAATCTGGTTAAAAAAAAAAAAAAAAAAAAAAAAGTATATTCTCATAATCTGTAATCATACCAACAGTAGCGATTTAGGCGGGGGGGGGGGGGGGGAGTAGTAATCAAGATCTTAATACATTAAGTACCCCTCCACCTAATAATTTTTCCAGAAATAGCAGTTTTGATCCTAAATTCATCTGCAGTAATCTTTATTGATCTTTAAAAAAAAAAAAAAAAAAAATCAGTACCACCCTTATTTATCCTCAAAATATGACCTTGTGTCAGACTAAGCTTAAGTTTATATAAAGATCATGTAAATTGTTTCATACCAATTTAACCTACAAATGCCTACCATAAGATCCAGATTAAATTCTACATGTCTACCATTAGCCAATTCCTAGCATACAAAAAATGGGAAAAATGGTTAAAAAGAATTTTATACTACAAGATGACACACACAAAACCATTTTCATAATATGCTCTCGCTAGCGTCGCCTTTTAAACTTAAGAGTTTAATCATCATTAATTAACTCACCTTGCATGAGTAATTAAAAAAAATATAAATAATGATTAATTTCATTTTAATAACCATCTACAGGCTTACATTCAAGATGGACAAACTAAACAGCAGGATATACTATTACTAACCCTAACACGAACAATATCTCTATAAATAATGCTACCAATAATAACTAATACCAATGTTACTAATAAGTGAAAAACAAATTTATAATTAATTTTCTCGGGGTTTTATTTTAGATAAATTAAAAAAAAAAATATTGTTTACAATATTTATGTTAATACAAAATTAGACAAGGTGTTTTAATCATTTAATATAATTCTGTGTAACATGTTTTGCCCTCCAGGTCTTGAAACTAACATGTTGATGGAATTATATATGTGTAAAAAGGAGACATAAAATACTTTAGTTTTAGCATTTTTGTTATTAGATATCCAACATGTGATAATATAAACTGACAAGAAAGATAAAATATTGCAAGAACCATGACACAAATTTACTGTGGATGATCTAGCAATTAAAGCACTTTCTATATAGTTTCATCTTAGTAAATTACTAAGTAGAGGTAATGTTGAAATTTCTAAATTAAATTTTTTTATTTCCATATGTGTGTTTGTATCTTATATGTTAGTATCTTTTTATTTATATTTTTATCACTTTTGTTATTAACCCATTAGTGCCCATGGTCCTGTTTTTTAGGATCAGAAGGATAATTTACCATATTTCAGCAATTCCTACAATTTTCAGATATATCTTTGGTTAGTCATAAAGTATAAAGTATCTTTTAAATATATCACATTCTGTCTGACGTATATTGGCAACATTGATGTCTCAGTTTTCAGTATAAAGTGAAAATCTTGAGAAGGAGGATTCATTCATTTTCATTTATAGTTCGAACAAAACCTTTTTTGATAAGTAGTACTTATATTTAACTCATATTTTATATAGTATATAAGAATGCTCTATCCTATAAAGCCAAGGTATGAAAGTAATTTTACTCAAATATACCATGTTCTATAAGTTTGGTCCTAAAATAAGGACTAAACTAAAAATTTAAATTTTTTTTTTTTAGAATAATGCAATGAATTTTTTTTATATCTTTAGTGTTAAATAAATTTGTAGAAATTGAAGATTTTTGGTAAAAGAAATTCAAGAAAAATGTTTGGGCAATAATGGGTTAATTATTCCCCATTTTGATGTGAAAAGGTGAAATGTTGTCAGAACCTGGACAAAAATTTACTGTGGATGATGTAACAATTAAAACAATTTTTATATGCTTTTGTCTTAGTAAATTGCTTTGTCTTAATTCAAGAACAATTTTTTTAAATTTTAAATTAAAGTTAGACTCATTATGGGGAGCAACTAATGCACTGAGTTTGTAGTTTTGTAAAATATCCCTTTTGCGTTCATATAACATTTTTGTTTAAATTCCCCAGTTTCTTTTATGCATTACTTAAGGCATTCATGACATGTGAAAGAGTAAATTAGTGCTTCTCGTATTGTTTGAAAAATAATAGTAATAAATTCTACATTTAGTTTAGATACCATAAATTGAAGCATACAAGCAGAGTTTTCAAGCCGAAAAAATATTTTCAAAAATAGGGGTTGACTTATATGGTGGATACAAAATGCAAACCTTTACCACTGAGCTGTAAACTAGTAAGACAGCACTAACAAATTACTGTACCTCACAATACTTCCAGCAGGCTAACACAAATATATCCCACTAAAACTTGTGTTTGGCAAACATATTTGACATAATAACACAGAAATTAATATAAAATAGTAACAAATATTCAGTATTCTATTAACGCTACAGCCCACGTCACATCCAACAGTTGATACACTAAAATGCAAATGGCAGATAACATAGGATATCTAGCAGTACTATCAAAAAACTACCTGGCATGATGTGTAATCTATGATATTAATATTCTATAGGAGTTAATGTTGATGTTAATGTATTTATCAGTAGACCAAACAAATTTTAAATGTTTGCTAAGTTATATGTTATGTGCCAGTAAGTGTTGTAGGTTGTTTGCTATAGAACAGAAACATTACGGTTAGTGTCTCAATATATAGGTAAGTGGTATTATCTTATGTAGTTTTGGCACAGGTTATTGTTTATAGAATAATATATCTTGATTTGTTGGATCAACAATAATATTACTTTTTAACTGATGAAGTCTTTCTAGAGGATGAAACCTGTTACACAATTTTTTTCTCGTTAATTTGTCATTCATTTTCCTAAGATTATTCTGATAATTTATATCTCATGTTCTTCCTCATTGTAAAATGTAATCTAATACATAGGGTTGGTTTTGACTAATTTAATTTCTTCTTTAAGTTGGTTTCTTCTTTAAAATTACAACATTTCAGCCATTTTAGTTGTCTTGCACTTTGGAGTGTCACTTCTTTAAATTCTAAGGAAACCAGTGCTCTCTCTTCTGATGTTTGAGTGCAGTCTCCAAATTACAACAAAGATCAAAAGAAAGATCTGAGGTTATGTGGCTGAAATATAGCAATAAACCAAAAAAAAAAAAAAAAAAAAAAAAAAAAAATCAACCTGAACCAAACACAGAGAAAAACCAAGAAATTTTTCAGAACACAGATAAATCATTGTTTCAAGCAATTTTTTTTTATTTTCATGACACATTAATGTTTACATAATGGTTACGTAGTGCCAAACAACTCAAATAGATTAATAAATTTTAATTAAATATCTAGTTTTCTTTTCTTTTGCTGCTGCTGTTGCTTATTATTATTATCATTATTGTTATTGTTATTATTGTTATCATCAGCAGCAGCAGCCTCCAAAGATTTCACTTGTGACTTGCTTGGCATTCAAGAGATGCAGTTGCTTTTGTCCAAGTGTGAGCTGGGAATGGAGGAGGCAGACAGACAGTTGCCTCTGTCTATTAAATAGATTAATGAAGAAACAAATTATATACCACTTTGTCAGTAGCATCGGTAGCAGGCAACTTCCATACTTCCTTGGGAGCAGGTACCCCATACATTGAGGGTACCTGGGGTGGGTGAGTTGCTGGTCCAAAGGGGACACTTGGAATACCATTACTGATTCGGTGGTGCAATAACAGATGTTGATTACTCTGCAAATAGACAAAGGGATATTCAACCAAAAAAAAAAAAAAAAGAAAAAAAATCATGAAAGACAGTAAGAGGGGGAAAAAGGGGGGAAGTAATGGCACAATAGGGCAATGATTAGTGGAATCAAAGCTGTAAAAAAATTCAGCAACCCCTTTTACTAACAAATAACACTAATTTCAAACCATCATTTCCATTGCTTTTGCTTGATCATCTGAAAGAACCTTTTTCCCTCCTCTTTCATTAGTATGGCTGATGCTAACCTCCAGAAGAACGACTCATTAGGTTTTGTTGGGCTATACATTTTCTGTTTACATAAAACGGAAAAATTATACAGTGTAACCCTGATATAAGAGAGTTGTTGGGACCAGATAAAAGTACTCTTATATCCGGGTTTGGTCTATTTTATATACATTACCACAGGCTCTAATTTGAGACCAGAGAAAATTTCTTATATCCGGGTTAAATCATTTGCTAGGTAAGTTATTAGGTTAAATCAGTTCTCTTGCTAGAATCTATCTTACACATTTATAAGTCTACGATTCATCCAAACATTGAATATGTCTGTCACATCTGGTTTGGTGCTTCTATTTAGAGATTTTTGATAAAATATAAAGAAGAATCTGCAATGTTATTTGTCCTGATCTGGCACCTAAGCTTCAATTACTTTTCCACTGCTGTAACATAGCTTCCCTGTGCCTTTTCTATAAATACTTTCATGATAATTGTTCTGATGAGTTTTTCTCCATGGTACCTAGAATTATTGAATTTAAGCTCAATACTAGACAGGCAGCTAGTATTTTATAGTTGAAATGGCTAGATGGAGCTGTAAGTTCTATGTTAGTAATTTCTTCTCTCACATTTCTCATCTCTTCCGACTTTCCAGTCAAATTTGATTAAGGAACCAAACTATGGAAGCTAAAAATATACCAAAATAGATTTAAAATTGAATTCC
The DNA here is from genome assembly GCA_037127315.1 of Ascarosepion bandense. Taxonomy (NCBI): domain Eukaryota; kingdom Metazoa; phylum Mollusca; class Cephalopoda; order Sepiida; family Sepiidae; genus Ascarosepion; species Ascarosepion bandense. The sequence continues at coordinate 1,691,837 of JBBBDQ010000737.1, forward strand.
TTGCACCAACATTTGACAATCAAAGAGCATTAATAAAATTCAGATAAAGTTGATAATTACCCATGTGTGTGTGTGTGTGTGAGTGAGAGAGAAAAGCAGACATTATTCTATGATATAGAATTGGTTACAAAATCTAACAATTTTTCATAAAGCAAACACCCAAGCATGAAAGAAAAAAAAAAAAAAGTCTACCATCACCCACCTGGTACGACTGACCCAGTTGATCAGGCCGCTTTCCCTCAAGTAAACTCCCCCGTATGGCTGCATTTTCCATACGGGGTGCACCCCTGCTATCACTCGGTCCAGTAACAGAAGGGGTCATTATTCCAGCAGACACAGTGGAAGAGGTCATCACAGGTGTGGACATAGCAGCCGAGGCCATTATCGGAGAGCTGCTCACTGCCCAGTCTGAATTCAACTCTACATAAAATAAACAATAAAAAACAAGACATTTATTTTGAAATAAAGCAAAACATTCATTACAGTCACAGAAATAAATGTACAAATATTTACCAAAAAAACACCCTTTTGGAATCTAGAACTTTATTTAGGTTAGTAGGCTCTAATATTGGTGCTAAAAATAATAAAATAGACTACAAAAATCTTACAAAAGTGTTTCTTACTCTATGGAAGAATCTTCCAATATATGCAGTTGCGGAATTATATTTCTAAATTGTATTTCAAATTCAACAATTGTAAAAAAAAAAAAAAAAAAAAAATCAAAAATACATTTATAGTGAGATTAAAGAAAAAAAGAAAATAGCTATGCATTAATAATTTGCATTTGAACTAATTACCTCATCTTTACAATCACATTTCAGCCATTTTGTTCCAACAGCCTTTAGCAGGTATTTCTGAGTAAACTTCAAGGAATTTCCAACTATATCTATTTTTGCTGTATCACAGCTCATCAGTACGGTTAGACTCCTATTGCTTTTAACCCAGGATTGAAACCCAACCGAATTGGCGTCAGTCGGGGATTCTACCTCTGGGCTGAAGGCGCTTGGTAGAAGAAGGCAGACTTTTTAGAGTATACATTATCATTATACACACCCAATAGCCAGAGTGCTCTAATTCATTACGGAATGAGCGATGCATACATGCCAGAGTAGCTACTGTTTTTCAAAGTCTACCATTCTTCCAGAGTGCTATACATTTTATATATATATATATATATATATATATATATATATATATAAGAGGTTGGGAAGGGGCAGATTGTTTTTGTCTCACTGCCCACATCTAGGGATACCTTGCCTTGGTTAACTGTTCAGTTTTTGTTGGACTTATTTCTACTCACTATATCTGTACTACACAGCCCAGGGATTGAACCCACAATTATAGTAATAACTGAACAATTAAGAAGAGATATCTCTAGACACAGATAACAGAATGAGAATAATATAAGCCTGATGAAGGCCAAAGAGCATAATGGCCGAAACAAAAACAAGAAAGATGATGACAGTCTTAATGTAAATAGTGATAAATCTTTACCCCAAAAATTAAAACAGAAGCTACAATTCATTTGAGAGACGAAGGGAGAATGTGAAAGTAAATTGGTCAAAATATAAGTTGTTTTTAATTGTCACAACTTGTATCATGGAGTAATAAATATAGTATGATAGCCCAAGAGAAGAAAAAAAAATTGTTGACAGGAGATCAAAATTATTCTGAAAAGATTTTATCATTACCACCTGTCATACATGCAAATAGTGTAGATTAAGAAAAGAAAAAAAATAATATTTTGATTAAGAAAAGAAAAAAATAACAATATTTTCATTTTTTTTTTTTTTTTTTTTTGCAAGAACAGAATAATGGTGAAAAAGAAATTCATTTATTTTTGAATCCAGTTACTTAAGTGCTTTTCCAATTCTTTTTCAGCGCATCTCCATTTAGCAAAATCTATCTTGTATGTAGATACTAATGATGAAAAAAAGCATTTATTTTACACAAGATTTATTTTTTCAACACTTCACATAATTCAGTCAGTATAGGTGCCATACGTGATACACGCTTGGGCGATCATGTCTCTAAAGAGACATGACTGACTGGGCAGAAGATTATCCCGCAGTAGGTTGCCACTGCTTTCTGCGGTAGACTGGCTGCCGACCAAGGCTATAGAACCCAATCTGTCCTGCTATTTAACCCATAACTGGAAGGAAGAGATGGATTAATACCTTTCCCAAGGGTATTTGCGCGTAAGTGAATACAATGGATTCAGCTGGAATTCGAACTCGGCTCCCTGGTTTCTCGTTCCGAGCCGATATCCACTGTACCACAATGCACATCCACTTCACATAATTAGGTGGTGCAAATTAAACAAACATTACACAGCAAAAACTTCAAACCAATCACAAGTATTTATTCTTTATTTTTCAAGTCTTGTAAGTTCAATTACAAAACATCTAGTACAGATTTGCCAATGTAGGGTAGGGAAAATATTGAGACACAAATAGACCCAGCCATTATTTGGAACACAAGTCAAGTGAGCAGTAAATGATTTTATCCAAGTCTGAAGGGTTTGGTGTTTTTATGAACAGTAGTAAAGCCTAAAGTAAGCTCTTCAAAGTAATTAACCACTGACTGAAAAAGAAATTGAAGAAATTCTCTTTATAAAAGCTGTTGTGTGTGTGTATATTTTTATCCTCCTGTCATGCATATGGAGAGAGAAACAATAGCAAAGCCGTGTCAGCTCAGTTCATTCTCTTTTATGAAAGATCTTGCCACAGGTTTGTTCTTTAACAGGGCTTTATATTTTTTTGCAATAATTATGTTATCGATTAATGAATATATATATATATATATATATATTGTAACTAAGTTGTTGAACTCGTAGGTTTATTTACCTTTTTGTTCATGCATTTACTTTTATAAAGAGTGCTCGATACAAATGTAGAGCGTTATACTGTAATGGTTGTTACAATGTTTTTAAATTCATAGCATCACTACACAAAAAATTTCTCATGTTTCGAAGCCAGCCCATTATATTTTGGCTTCATCCTCAGGTGATTTTTTTAGAAATAAGAATTATCCAGTTGAAAAGACCGTTTATTTGTGTTGGATTTGTTATTTTCGGGTGTATTTTGAGTTCCGTTGACCTTTTTACTAGTGTTGGGGTTAAGTGTTTGTTTTTGGCAGAGTTCATGATATGTTAATCTATTAATCTTGAAAGGGCTGGTGATAATTGGCGCCTTTGGTTTAGGGGTTGGTAGGTGTTGTTTTGTTCTGGGGTTGGTTTCTCCTTAATTTAATGTATGTTATTTTGTATTGGGGTGTGTGCTTTTTTTTTGTTTTTTTACTCTCTTGCTTTTTATAAAATATATTTTCCACAAAATATATCTTTCACAAAAAACAAAAAAAAAAAACAAAAAAACCAAACATTTTATAATATTCTATAATATTAAGCTATTTTATAATAATATAAAAAATAACATTTTATAATATTTAAGAAATATATTTCTTTTATAAAATCTATCCCCATACAACAACTACAGAATAGTAGGTAAATAAATAAAAAAATAATTTTTTGTGTAGTGATACTATGAATTTAAAAACATTGTAACAACCATGACAGTATATATATATATATATATATATATATATATATAGCCTTTGTATTATAATAAAAACAGATGTATATATATATATAGCCTTTGTATTATAATAAAAACTGATGTATATATATATATATAGCCTTTGTATTATAATAAAAACTGATATATATATATATATATATATATATATATAGCCTTTGTATTATAATAAAAACTGATGTATGTATATATATATATATATATATAATAATATTAACTATAGTAATAACAATACATAAACACACGAATTACATGAACAAAAAGTCGAGCACTTGTAAGAAAGAAAAAACCCCAAGACGAAAACCCTAACACTAAAGCGCTCAATACGAAAGTAGAGCAAACAAAAACAGAAAATCTAAGCAAGAGCCAACAACCTATGTGGTAGGTTGCTGGCTCTTGCTTAGATTTTCTATGTGTGTGTGTGTGTGTGTGTGTGTGTGTGTGTGTGTGTGTATATATATATATATATATGCATGGAGGGGGTATTTTGTTTTTGTGTATTAGTGTAAGATACTCAATAATAGGTACATCAATTGCTGTCATCTTAGTCGATGTATCAATATAAATATTTTGCCGTTATTTTTTTACAGCACAGGCCCACTAACTAAACGAATGAAAATTTTCAGGATCAAGTGCCCACGTGCCACATGTTTGGAAGTTAGTAAGTTTTGCTTACAGTTTATATAAGCAGTCACAGTGAGAATGGAGAGTAGTTTTACATCATTCAGTGGCCGCAACAGAAGTGGGCAAAAGGGCCGAAGGAAAGAGATGGGGTCCTTGCTGGACAAAGGGATGATTGGCATCATTAAACTGTCATGGCAGAAGTAGCAAAGATGCAAAGTTGTCCCAAGTGTCAACTACCTACGACAGACCATGCCGAGTGAACCCATGAACAACCAAGCAAATGTATAGAAAACAGGATTCAGGTTTTCATTACTAATTATGGTATTAATTTCTCTTTTTTGTTTATATTGATACAAACAAGTATCAAAACCATATGGAGTGATTTATCTTCTTAGTGAGAAAGACCGATCAATTGTTTTTTTTTTAAAACAGCTTATTAATCCTTTACAGATTTTTAAAGCCAGAAAATATTCTTACATTGTAAGACTATTTTTTGAGATAATGCTTCAGTAATACAAGTTTTACTGACAGAGAGCATCTTGAGAATTTGAAGATTTTGTTTATTATTTTTATGGTGTAGTATATTAATATTTTACAAAAATAAATCACCATCACAATGATTTCAACTAGTTTGTCATCACAATTAACATACATTCAAAACACTTTCAAACTTATCCAGTACTCTATTTTATATTTAATAGGTAACAAAAGGCCCGTCAAATATTAAAAAAAAAAACACCCCTCCAGATTAACCCAACGAATCAAAAGAAATATTATCTTGCCTAACAACTATTACATCTACACTCAAAAAGAAACTATTTAAACTCAACATAAAATCAAAGGGAGAAAGAAGTAATGGCTTCATATCCTTCCTAACAGTATTTGAATGTCAGTGAATATAATGAACCCAACAAACAAGTCTGAGCCATTATCCATTACACCACTCGGACATCCAAGTTTACAGCACCTGATATTTCTCAGTTACTGACCAGGTTCAATGTTGCTTAACTTTCATGATTGTATAGGAACTGCTGTTTCAACGTGATGTGGTCATAAGCCAAGAGAGAGCAAGAGTCCTGGGTACAGGTTTACAATATTACACTAGCCAAAAACTTGATATTTCCACAAGAATGTTTTATTTAACTATGAATATTTCGTGGGTCTATGTGCTTGAATCCTTTATTATGATATTTTTATATTTTTGATTTCATTCAGATATTTCTGACTCGGCTACAGATTAATTTTTATAGCTTATCAACCTTTTTCAGGTCATTTAAAGTCCGAAATTTAGATTGTAAGAAATTTTTTGAGACAACAATTCTGTTACAAGTCCTACTGATTAACCCATGAATAGGGGAGAAGAGGTAGATTCATACCTTTTCTAACGGTATTTGAATGTAAGTGAATATAATGATGGTCACATTCCAAAAGACCTCCTGCATGGAGAGCTGGCCTCTGGAAGAAAACCCACTGGGCAGCCACAACTGCAGTATCGTGACATCATAAAACGTGATATGAAAGCTGTGGGCATCAACATGGAGTCATAAGAGAGCGTAGCAGTCAACAGGTTCAAATGGAGAGGAACCCTGGCCCAACAACTCAAATCAAGGAGCAACGAAAACAAGTCACCATGGAGAGGCATGTTCGCAGGAAGTAAAATGACAGCTCCGACAGACCAAAAACAAAACCTAAATGCAACCTCTGCAACAGACTGTCACTTCCACAATGGCTTCTGTAGTCACAGATGCCGATGCTCCAGCCAGACAGACAATGAGGATGCTACCCATGGTCAACCTTGACTGACAGAGTAGCCTACTACGACTATAACAAACCTACTAGGATGCTACCCATAGTCAACCCTGACTGACAGAGGGGCCTACTACTACTATAACAAACCTAACTTGAATTGGAAAGTGACTGGAAATAGGAGAGCTCAATGTCCAATTGCAAGCCATTATCAATTACACCACCTGCACATCAAAGCTTACAACACCTTGTATTTTCAAGTGATCCCCAATCTAAGTACTGACCAGGATCGATGTTGTTTAACTCCAGGTCTTGTACAATCACCAATGTTTCAACAGAATATAGGCCATAAGCCTTTTGTGGTTCAATTAGAATATTTGAATTGCATAATAAGAAATAAACCAATAAATTTATAAGTCACAATCACAATTAGTTTTTTTCCTCCCTTGGCAACTAAATATTGAAGTGCATAGTGAGAGGAATGAAGTTAGAAAAGTTGTCACACACAAATGTGATTGTGTCTCTTGGACTTTCAAAAGAAAAAAAAATTAAACTTTAGTTAAAAATAGAAATCCAACTAATTTTCTTCTCATAACATTGAACTAAGGATTCATAAAGCTGAAGATGAGATGCATAAAAGTCAATGATACACAAAAGTCTTTAACACAGATAATGCATGTTGGTTTTAACAAGATTTTATGGCAAAACTATCAAGATAAAAATGAAAGTAAAAAGTAATTTGCTTTCAAAGATTTAAAAAGACTACTAAATTTCAAATAATATATGAAAAACAAACGTTGAAACAAAAACATATTTATATAAAAAAGAAAAATGCATTCCATGCGGCACACAGATTGTTTCAAGTTGTTCAGGAAAGGTTGTTTCATTTAATATAAACAGCCAAAATTATAGCTGAGCAGATTAAGCATTTAAAAAATAAGGGTATAAATTATTATAAAAAAGGGGGTAAGTATTTAAAAAATAAGGGTATAAATTATTATAAAAAAGGGGGTAAGTATTTAAAAAAGATATTAAAATATTTTTAAAATATTAAAACATCAAAGTCACATTTCAATTATTTTTCGTGATTAGTAATGTTTTGCTCTCATATCTTTTTGTATAAAAAATGAATATTTTAATACATTAAATATTTTTTTGACTCATTTAATTCAAACAACGTACTTAATTATTTTTTCTCATTTTTTTTTTCGCCAATGTTATAAACCACTCAATGAAACAAATTCAAAAAGAAAAAGTTTGCTTTTTTGGGGAGGAATAAATAATTTTTTTGTTTTCTTTTTTGAAAGATAGGTATAGTTCTGATAGTACTTACCTAATTTCTTTATATCTACAGAGAAAAATATATAAAAAAAAATATAAATAAATAGGAGAAAGATTTTAAAAAGTCCAAATTTCAAATCTAATTGAAAAGCCAACGAATCGGATTCAATTTCAAGAATTCATATTTGCAAACAGAAATGGTGGGGGAGGCACTAAATAAAGCATTGGCAGAATGAGAGACCAAAGAAAATTTTTTTTTTTCTGATTTTATTCTTAAAATTTTGTTTGGTTTCCATTTTGAAAGACCTAATTCCCTGCAGATTAAACATTAGGTTTCACAAAAAAAAAAAATAAATAAATAAATAAATAAATAAATAAATAAAAATAAAATAAAAATAAAATAAAAATTGACAAAAAAAACAGCACTGTATGAAGGAAAAAGGCCCCAAACTAAATAAAAACAAAGTTTTATCAGCAAAATGTTTATGTTATTATTAAGAGGAAAGATCAAAGTATTTTTTAATTATTTTTAATTCTTTCTAACAAATTTGAAATTTTGGTAGAAAATCTTGTTTTTCTTTTGCCCATGAATGATGCAATTTTTACAAGGGTTTATTATGGCAAATTTACAAGGGTTTATTACGCAAGGCACTTTCTTGCCGGTGAAAAACATTTGGGAATTCTTGCAAAAATCAAATAATGGTCGGATTTTGATGAAAATTTGAGAACTTATTCATAACTGACTGAAATCCTTTTTGAAGTAATTATTTTTTAGAAAATCTTGGTAAAAAAAAAAAAAAAAAAATTTTTTTTAACATATGTTACCACACACACACAGCAATTAATTTCCAAAAATGTCTAGAAATTCATCATTGTTTCCCCAAAAACCTAATATTAATTAAATTCAGAAGTCATTGGGGAATGCTAATCAACTGTCTTTTTTCTTCAAAATTAGCTCATTGTTAGAAAATCTGCTCTGAACTATTCCATTTTTCATTTTGATAAACGTTTAATTGCTTTTATAAATATAAATTAAGGATATCAGTCTGAAAAGAAAAAAATTTTTTCCATGAATAATGAATTCTTTACAAGAATTGTTTTCATTTTTATTATAATAATTTACAAAGCCACAAAAATTTTTTAAATTTCCTCCTTCACCCTTAACGCTAGGGTGTTAAATTAATGCATGAAAACTACATTTACTAATTGAAAATTAAAAGCCTAATACAAATAATTTAGCTAATGTTTTTTTTTTTTAAATAATTAAAACATTTTAATCAGTGCATGCTGATTATGGGTGGCTGTACATGATATATATCATTAAAAGGTCACATGTCAAAGGTTGCACTCCATACATGAAAAAAAAAAAAAAAAAAAAAAAACCCTATAAACATTTTTGGCAGAGTATAATTTTTTTCATCTCGCTCCAGCGTTTCCTATGCTCTACGTTTCAACATTCAAAATTTAAAGCAAGTTTTATTTTAATTCCTAATTTCCTTAAAAAAAAAAAAATTGTGAAATTCACAATTTGTGAAGGTACCTAAAATGAATATGAAAAATAGATATTAATAAATTTTATAAATTATCGAATCACCTCCTGCCATTATATAATTTCCTTCTATGATTAAATTGTAAAATTTTTTTAAAAAGAAAGTTTTATATTATTTTAATTTTTTTTTTTTAAGACATCTTCAAACATAAGGCTATAAAGCTAAACTAACTAAAATTCTATGAAATATTGGACAATTGCTGAAAATATTGTTAAATTCTTAATCTTAACATATAGTTAAAAATAAAAAATACGAAGCATACAAATAAGAAAATTAGTCTTACATACTTAGCACATTTTTGACGGCTACTGTATGTCATGTCAATTATCGCCTCTGATAAGGCGATGATAACCCTGATAACAAGGATACTGTAATTAAGGAACGCTTTTATAGCATATTTCAGGCAGTAAGCAATTAATTCTTGTTTCAAGTCAGATTCAGGTAAGTTTAAATTCGGTAATTTGAATAAAATAATGTGTCAGCGAGTATTTTATTTTTGCAAGATTTTTTTTTAACCGAGAATTGCCTTCTGTTGATGAAAATTAGCCGAAAAATTGAAATTCTTTTTTTAAACCAAAAAAATTTTTGGATTTTGATCAATATAATTTTCGTTTGAAATACACCAGGGTATTTTGCTTACTGGAAATAGTAAATTTAATCTCTTGACTTTCCATTAAAGCTAAAATTAAAGCTTCAAGAAAACATTTTTTTTTTTTTTTAAATTCAATTTAAATTTAGGTATCAAAAATGAGTGAAGGTACCTACTAAACATCCTGATGTATACATCATTTCCTAGGAGTTAGTTTTAAATATCTTCATAATATTGAAAATGATTATTTTATTGTCTGCTTGAAACAAATATTACACTTTGAAACTTATCCAGTATTCTAATCTATATTTAATAGGTAATAAAAAGCCCATAAAATGTTAAAAAAAACAAAACAAAAAAAAAAAAAAAAAAAACCTCCAGATTAACCCAATAAATCAAAAAAAATTATCTTACCTAACAATTATCACATCTATACTAAAAAAGAATCTATTTGAACTCAACATAAAATTTGTTACTACAACATCCAAAACAATAAAAACTTAGTAAAAAACAAAACATTAAGCTAAAACCTAAAGGAGTTCATTCCATTGGCTATAATAAGTGTCACAAAAATACATAGAAACCTCAAAGAATCTAAAAAGGTTATACGAACACAAATGATACATTTTAAAAAATAATATATCAAATGTGTTGGCTGCCCACCATAACGAAAGTGATGACTATTTGGACATAAAAATGCTAGCCAGATTAAATGATAAATTCACTATGACATAAATGTTTAGAGAATGCCTTAATCGCAAGGTAATGCAGAGTAAAGTTAAGTACTGGCTCTTACATTTCACTATTCCACAGGAATATTTTCTAATATCTCAGTGTTGAATACCTACTTAGAAAAGAGATGAAAAAAAAGACTGTAAAAGAATTTGGTAGAATAAAAAATTCCCAGCACCCATTTATTTGTGCTCATGTGCCATTGTACCAAAAATAACAAATTTAGTCCAATGAAGTCCTGAAGAACGGAACACATCACAAGTAAACTTTTTACACTTTGTCATAATTTCTTCAATATAGTGTGTGTGTGTGTGTGTGTGTGTGTGTGTATATATATATATATATATATATATATATATATATATATATATAGTTGTCAGTCCGTAAATGGTGAGGATAATCCAACAAGATTTCCTTAATATAAATTATTAATAGGTAAATCCATATAGAGAGCTCGATGGGTGTTAACCAGAGCGATATGAAGTTTTGGAACTGGACTATCTCTTCTTTCCTACCTCCTTCTCCTTACATTTATTGTCATTTATTTATTTGTTTGTAATCTTATGTTTATTATTATTATTATTTCTATTATGTTCCCTCTTCATTTTAAGAAAACGTTCATTCCGGCAGAAATTTTAAGCCAGATGGAGGAAATATTGTAAAAGAGTCTGATGATATGAGCTAATTAAGCTCATTGAAACTATAGTTTATAACTAATATGACGTGTTGAGTTTTCCTTTATAAACTATATATATATATATATATATATTGGAATGGATAAATTGTTTACACAAAAATATCTTGAAATACTAAAGAGTAAATTTCACTGGCTTTAACCACAGCCTCCAGAATCTTTTCTGGGTGGTCTCTTTATTTAAGCTGGTGAATGCTGGCATAATCCTTGCCTTCAGTTCACCTTTGGTGTTTAAAAAAATAAGTTTTGTTGGTCAACTGCATCCCACACGTAATAATCAAAGGAGTTGCAGTCTGGGGAGTTGGATGGTCAGATGTAAGCGGTGATGTGGTTACAGAAAGTGTCTGACAGTCATGACTGTTCTGCTTGTGTGACATGGTGCAGAGTCCTGCTGCCAGACATGGGCTCCTCCAGCAGCCAAATTCTTGATCCAGGACAGCACTGCCCCACTCAAGGTACTCGATATAGGCCTCTGTGTTGAGCCTCAGGCTCTGTGGGAATATGAATGAAGGAATAATGTCACCTTCATTCATGATCACTCCAAAAACCTACTCATCTAACTTTTTACAAATTCTCTGCACCATCTTCAGGTTGACACACAGATGTTTGTATTGGTGCTTCTGGTGCAAATGCTAAGCAATTCAGTGTGTCATTTCCAAATTTCTGGCAGTTCTATTTCTCATTGATGGTGCCCAACAAACCCTACTATACTGTGCAGTCAACAAAATCAAAAACGCATATGCACAAAATTAAAAATTTAAAGTGATGACAATTTACCTGTGTGTGTGTGTGTGTGAGTCAGCAGAGTGTAAATTTTGTTTATGTTAAGATGCCAATTTTCTATAATCTGATTAATTAGCAAATCTTTTTTGTGAAAAAAAAAATTAAAAAAAATAAAATTTGGAACCATTTTGTAAAACTACTCTGCTTTAGTAAGACCAAAGACTGTGTGAAGCTGAGATATTCTGATTCAGATACAAAAATCAAAAAGTTGAAAATAACCCCACCGTGTTGGTGACACTGACCTGAACTAAGTCCCCAGATCATGGGATTGAATTCAGTCTCTGGGTTGCCTTTCTTGAGCATTCGCTCTCCTCCAATTGGCTTCAGAAGTTTCCGCTCGTCTGGTGCCGGCTTCATCTGTTCTAAAGACTGGGGAGGTGGAGGAGGAGGAGGTGGAGGAGGAGGCGGAGGAGGTGGAGTTGTGCTGGGAGGCATTGGAGATGATGGACCCTGGCCTCCAATGGACATCGAACCAACATTTTCTGAAAGGAGAACAAGAAAAAAAGGAAAAGGTCAGGAAAAAATCTTCAAATAAGTGGAATCTAATTGTAATTTATCAAAAAACATAGATGAAGATTGTACATAGTTGTTTATAAGTCAATTACCCTTATTTTATATCTGAAGAATGGGGGTAAAAATCTTCACACATACGCAAGTCTTGGCAGCTAATCAACACATTGTCATGATATGGTTTTGTAAATTCCCATGAATGAAAAATATAGTTTTATTATTTTGATATCTAAAATGTTTTTAAGGGTCATTTAGAATATAGTTTTTGTTTCACAACTATTACATGATGATTTTTTTTAATAACATTTGTTGGCGAACCTGAAGGAGATTACCACCACCTTTAAATTTGTTGTTTTTCATTTTTTTTTTTTTTTTACTTTTTGCAGTGCAATCTTATTGATTATACCCTAACTTTCCAATTGACAAAAATGGAAAATTTCAATATTTAAACATTGGGGGGAGCAGTTTTTCATACAACGTTATAGTAAATCGATCTTCCATTTTGGAACTACTCATCGGTACGACATTACCACCAACTGTAAATTTGTTGATTATCAATTTTATTTTTTACTTTTCCCAATGCAATATTATCAATTAAACCTTAAACTTTCCGATTGACAAAGAAAATTTGGAAAAATTCCAATATTTAAACAATTGGGAGGTGGGGTGAAGCTCGGTTTTTCATACAATCTTATAGTAAATTGATCCTGTGCAATTAACTTTTTTGCTTGTGCATATTCAAGTATTGAATCCTTTGCAAATTTTTTTTAATAAAGCCATTCTTGGAGTTTCTAAGGAAGATGACATTGTAAGAACTGAAGAAAACTTGACAAAAACAAGAGCAACAACTTGTCCCCTCCCCCCAAAAAACGACCCCAACGCGAGTGGTTCCAAAATGGAGGATCGATTTACTATAACATTGTATGAGAAACTGAGCCCTCCCTAAAATTGTTTAAATATTGAAATTTTTTCACATTTTTTTTCAATTGGAAACTTTATGTAATAATCAATAAAACTGCACTGAAAAAAGTAAAAAAAAAAAAAATGAAAAACAACAAATTTAAAGGTGGTGGTAATCTCCTTCATGTCCGTCCATTTGTTTTATCCAGTTTAAACAAATTTTTTGAACTCTTACTTTACTTCCTTTCAGCAGATGATAGCAACATCTTCCAGATGTAATGTGATTATATTTAACAAACAAATTGAATCAAACACATGCCTTAAAATACTTGGAAACTAATTAACATCCTACAAGTAGATCTATTTTTTTAAGTAAAGGTTTATATAATTGACTTGGTACCTATATCAATCAGTCAATCACCATGCTTGATACACACTTGGACAATCATGTCTCTTTCAAGACATGACTGACTAGGAAGAAGATTTTCCCCGTAGTAGGCTGCCATAACTTTCTGCGGTAGACTGATTGTCTATCAAGGCTACAGAACCCAATCTGTCTTGCTATTCAACCCATAGCTGGAAGGAGAAGAGATGGATTAATACCTTTTCCAAGGGTATTTATGTGTAAATGAGTGAAACAAATTCAACTGGAATTCAAACTCGGCTCTTCAATTTCTCATTCCAAGTCGATACCCATTACACCCCAACACGGGACAGTGCCTATATATTGTATGGAAAATAAAAAGCCTGTGTGATAAAATAACTTTTAGATATAGAGTTCACAGGGTAATTAAAAGCAAAAATGTTTAATTCACAACATTTTCAATTTAAAATTGCCCAAAATTTGAGATTATGAAAATGAAACAAGGTTTCATTATAAAAACAAACAGATTTTGCTGCAGTTTTGGTCTCAGTTTATACACAAATATATACAGTAGATAAATTATTAGCAAAGAATAAATATATTGGTTTCTTTAAGAGAATTCCATAAATTAAACAGATACTTTGGAAAAGTGGTAGTAGTACAACTACTACTACTATCAAGTGCCATAATACCTTCAGGACAATGGCTTTCTACAACTTCCTATTCTACACACCTTACTACACACCTCCTGTTCATGATTTATCACCCATTTATGGGAGGTTATTTAATGTTTCATTCCGCCCTTCAATATCACTCCTACAAGAGTCGTATTCTCCAAGCCCTCGATTCTTCATTTCTATCCCAGAAATTATAACAGTCTCAAAATAAAACGAAAAGTCAACAAAGCCTTTCATTTATTAAGTCATTATGATTGAATTTTTTTTTATTTTGGTTTTAAGAATTTGAAATTAGTTTTGTCTATTTTACCAATCACTTTCGAAATATTAATATTTTTGTTGTTAATGAGTTAATATTTGATACTGGTTAGCAGTTTATATACAAGCAATAAAATTTAAGTTTTGACATGTTAAGCAATTTTAAGTGTTAAAGAAACTTGATTACTACTTAATTTACAAAATCCACTTTTTACTAGGTACCTTGACTAAATCACTGGAAGGAAAAAAAAAAAAAAAAAAAAAAAAAAAAAAGCATATTATGAAGAAAAAAGGTCCCAAACTTAATAAAAACAAACTTTTTTTTCCATCAAAATGTTTGTTTTTAACAGGAAAGATCAAAGTTGTTTTTTGTTTTTTTTAATCCTTTCTAACATGTTCTAAATTTTGGTAAAAATTTTATTTTTTATTTCTTGTTAGCAGGTAGCCAAATCGTTACAAGAGTTTACAATGTAAAATGTAATATTACACAACTCAGTTTTTTTTTTTTTCCAGTGACAAACACACTAATTTAAAAATTCTTGCCAAAATTAAATAATTGTCGGATTTTAATGAAACTTTCAGGATTCATTCACAAATTAATTAAATTATTTTTGAAATTTTTGGGTTTTTTTTTTTTAAATCTTGGTAAAAAAAAATTTTTTGCATGTTATCCTCTCCCACCAATGTAATTTAAAAAATTAAATTTTGTAGGCAAAATTGGGGAATGCAAATCATCTATTATTTTTTTCAACCTTTTAACTTCTCTTTCTGAAAATCCCAATAATAAATTAAAAATGAAATAAAACTATGACATTATTTAATTAGATAAGCTTTTAATTGCTTTAATAAATAATATAAATTAAGGACATTATAGTTGGAAGAAAAATTTTTTTAGATTAATAAGGAATTTTAAAAGAATCGTTTCCATTTTGTTTTAACGACTTGTAGACGTTAAGTGAAGACAACATTTATTAATTAAAAATTGAAAAGTTTAATATAAATCATTGAGCCATCATGTGTTTGAAATAATTTTTTTTGTGTATTTGAAGTTTTTTTTTTTGTATGGTAATTTCTGTGAGTACATTAAAAGGTTGTGTTTCAGTTTTCTTCCTCTTACAGGAAAAAAAAATTTAGACAATTATATCAATACCGATTGCCATACGCTTACTGTATCTCATGTTGAGCTTTCATAACATATCAAATATGATGGAAAAGCCCGAAAGTTCAACAGTGTTTAAGAAATCGTTTTATTCTATATTTTATGCTATGAATAAGTAATAATTGTGTAAATCATTAAATTTGCTAATTTTCCCAAAATAATATGTCACAAATGTATATTTTATTTTTGCACGATTTTTAAACTGAGAATTAAGCTCTGTTTACAAATGTCGATTGCTCAAAAATGGCAGAAAAATCTCAAAATTTTAGATTCCAATCAATATAATTTGTTTGAAATACACCAGAGTAATTTGCTTAATGGAAATCATAAACTTAATCATTTAACTTTCACTTAAAACAAAAACTTTTTTATTTTTAAAAATTCAATTTAAAAGTTAGTTATCAAAAATGAATGGAAGTGCCTACTATTTAACAATTCTGTTCGATGTAAACTTCACTTAATAGATTATTTGTGGTAAAACTTTGAGAGGAACTTATCCCAAATAATTAACTTTAGCTTTTTCTAGACATGATGCAGTTTTTTTTATTAGAAATGTTTAATCGTCCTTTTATAAATTTAATAATACAGTTCAATAATTAAACTGAAGAATCAAAGAGGGGGCTCAAAAACCACCAATGTTTGTTTGGCTCAATTATGCAAATTCACTGAGTGTTGCAATGAATTTCATTTGCTATCAACAAGTAACAGTAGTTCTTTCTTAAAGACTATCCAAATGACCATTTTAATTTTTCCTCTTTGAAGAGTAGAGGTTTATCACTTGTTTCTTGTTCCTTGTGTGCGTTGTGGTGCATTGGATATCGGCTCGGAACAAGAAATCGGGGAGCCAAGTTTGAATTCCAGCTGAATTCATTGCATTCACTTACGCACAAATACCCTTGGAAAAGGTATTAATTCCTTCCAGTTATGAGTTAAATAACAGGACAGATTGGGATCTATAGCCTTGGTCGGCAACCAGTCTACCACAGAAAGCAATGGCAACCTACTGCAGGATAATCTTCTGCCCAGTCAGTCATGTCTCTTTCGGGTGATTTGATTAAAAATATCTATATAGCCAGAATGAAGTTAAACTCTGGGTAAAGCCAATATTTCTTCAACTGCTAATTCTCATAACCTGTTTGACAAAATCTTCTACCCCAACTTTCTAGCAGGTATGAGTTTCTTTCCTGATTTTTTTTCTTATTCATCATTGAAACACTTAACATTGGGTACTGAATAATACAAGCATCAAATACATTGCTTCTAAAGTGAGTATTGTACTAGGATCCATCTTTCATCAACATCATTAATCTATTAAAGCCACTATTATTCGCCTTGACGGTAGAAGAAAACTGTCACAATATCTTTTATGAAATTTTACTAACTTCAGAGTTTAAGTGCTATACGTGATACACGCTTGGGCGATCATGTCTCGAAAGAGTCATTACTGACTGGGCAGAAGATTATCCCGCAGTAGTTTGCCATTGCTTTCTGCGGTAGACTGGTTGCCAGCCAAGGCTATAGAACCCAATCTGTCCTGTTATTTAACCCATAACTGAAAGGAAGAGATGGACTAATACCTTTCCCAAGGGTATTTGCGCATAAGTGAATGCAATGAATTCAACTGGAATTCGAACTCGGTTCCCCAACTTCTCATTCCGAGTTGATATCCACTGCACCACAACGCAGCACATAATAGACCATTTAAGAAAGTTAAAACAGGAAAAGATAATTTTAAAATAAGACCTACCTTTTGCCCTCAGCCCTATGGATGGTGCACTGTTAGGCCGCACTTGTAATGGAGAATATGGACGCTGCACAGGTTGGTTTGGGTTCATTAAATTTGCATTAGCTTGGTTCCCAAGTTGAGACAGAAGGTTGAAGTTTGACATATCTGACATTGGGGGAGGAGCAACCTGAAGGTAATTTGCTTGAGGGTGCAGACTGCTGTAGTTATGACCAACAAAGGCAGGATTTAATGGGTGAGTAGCAAATATAGGAGCCTGGAGATTTCCAGAAGAGAGGTTTGCTCGGCTTAAGAACTGTTGATGGAGATTTCCTTGAGAGTTGGAAACACTTTTGAAATCTGGTGCAAGTGGGTTGAGAGTGCTGTCGATTTTGGGGAGGGTCATTGGTTGATTAGGGATTGTGTATTCTTCCTTCTGACTAGACATTACGGGAGTTAAGATACGCTGATGACCAGCTTCTAGTGGGACGACAGACCTAATAGGACGCGGTGACAATCCTTGGTGCCCCATATTGTTTGAACGAGGTGACAGGGAACATGCCACTGTATTTGGCAGTGTGTCAGTGCTATTATGTATGGGGAGTCCATACTTATGAAATGTAGAGGCTTTGACGGGGTCCAAATCAGGCATGATACTATGCTGTGGAGAGTTTGTCCTCTGGCCATTTGGCTTGTAGCCAGGTGCTTTGGCCTGCAAGGCAGCATCAATCTTTGGCTCAGCTGGGAGGGGTTTAGGTGAGCTCATGCATACCTGAGAGGGAACACCCGAGCTGATTTGCACCCCAGCAGCAGCTACACTGGCAAAATTCATCCTTTCCCCGATGTGGTCATCCTTCTTGCCTATTACCTGCTCGGCTACAACATTGCTGAACAAGTTGTTAAACGGTGAATATTCACTGGTTACAGAGACAGGAATCGAGACCGTCTCCGAAGAAAGCTGAGATTGGGCCATTACATTCCCACTGCCTGTCCGCATAGAACAGTTGGGGTTTCCAGACCCTTGTACACCAGCAGGGGGGACAGGATTGGACACTACAAGATTTAGTATCTCTGGGGGTTTCAAATTACTAATAAGCCTTGCCTTCATGCCAGAGGATGTTGAAGGAGGCTTAATTTGGGGAGAACTAGTTGAGGAAAGGGTTTCTGTTTTTACCGTGCTTGTAGCGGAAGAGGTCACCAGTTTCAGACCCAGAGGAGCACTAGTGAAAGTGACTGTTGCATGGGTAGTTGTTACAACTGTAGGCATTGTTGTAAGCACTCGTTTATCATTTGGAAACAACTGCCTAACAACTTTCGTCTCAGAAACAGCTGTGGTGACCACTGGAGCTGTAGAAGAAGGAGACCTTGCTGACAACTGCTGCTGCTGGGGAGGTTGATGCTGATGGCTTACACTTAAAGGGAAAAACACTTTGGGATTAGGATTGTGCTGAGGCGAATTGACAATTGACGATGAAGGCTGCATTGTTGTCCAGGCTTGAGACTGTGCAATTGGGCCTCCAGGTGAGGGAACAGACGATGGTCGCTGTATAGTGTTAGCTACACCAACATTAGAATTAGCCAAATTTGGCAATTGTTGTTTAGATGGCGCCACTCTCTGAACCTTGCCAGTGCTGTTACAGACAATTGAACACGAATCGGAGACTGACACCCCACTGGCAACATAGGTATTGCAGGTATGGCTAGAACTACCAGTGTCATTACCACCACTGTTTATTCCTGAACTTGTCCACTCGGCAGGCAGCTGAGAAGGGGGCTGGGGAGAAGGTTGGGGTACACCTTGCCCAGACTGCTGCTGCTGCTGCTGTGGTGGCTGTTGTATTTGCTGCTGTTGCTGGCTCTGACGTGATGGCTTATTACTCTTGGGTAAAATTTCTGAAATATCTTTGTCTGGGTCAGACACTAGAGTCGTGATCAACATATGTGCTTGTCTTGTTCCTTCTGTAGAACCCCTGAAGATGAAAAAAAATCAGAAAAATTTATTATACAAATATTATTTCTGAGTAAGCATAGATCTGTCCATTTTTTTATGGTGGGTTGCAATTAGCTTAAAAATAAACAGTAAAATTTGTGAGAATTCAACATCGTAATTAGAAATAAAACATGCTTTATACATTTTAAAATGCGAGTGTGTGTAAATGTCCTAAGAACTCTTTTTGAAAACAGTACCATTGACTCAGCCATTATTGAAAACACAGGACACACTCAACAATTCAAAATAGCACTAATAAGTCTTAGTAATACATGAGTACTATATATTGTGCGAATGTGCGTTGTGGTGCAGTGGATATTGACTCGAAACGACAAATCAGGGTGCCGAGTTCAAATTCCAGTTGAATTCCTTGCATTCACCTATGCACAAATACCCTTGGGAAAGGTATTAATCTGTTTCTTCCCTCCAGTTATGGATTAAATAACAGAACAGATTGGGTTCTATAGCCTTGGCAACCTACTGCGGGATAATCTTCTGTCCAGTCAGTCATGTCTCTTTCGAGACATGATTGCCCAAAGCAACATGTAACATGTATGGCCCTTAACTGACTGACTATATATTCAGAAGGTTTCTGTTGAAATTCCTGGAAGAAGGCATTATCACTTTGAACTAATTTTTTCAGCTTTGGTATTTTACTGTCCATATCTTGTCTTGGTTAATTGTTTAGCTAATACTACAAGTACAAGTTCAATTCATGGGCAAGAAAACAGGAATACGAATAACTTGAATGATTAAACCTTAAAAATTAATATGAACAATAGAATGTGAGTAATCGACCATTGCTGACTGACAAACAAGTTTAGCTTGAAATTCTACCCAGATCAACAGACACCTTCCTCCACACAAATGGCAAGGTAATGCACTTGTATAGATAATATACCATTCAGCCATTGATATAATACTTGCATACATAAGTGGTTCAATTCTATAACGCACAACCAAAGTTCATTGACATTTAAAAAAACAAGAATATATAACCATTTAAAAATTGCCAACTATAAAATTCTGATGATATGATCGGTGAATAGTATGGTGATTGTAGTAGGAACTGTTCATAGTAACACTGAAAATATTAATCTCAAACAATTTATAGATCTGTGGGTCGCAAACTTACTTCAGTATAAATCATCTTATGATTTTTTTTTTGTAATTCTAAAATAAAAGTTGGCATTTCATTTGTTGATTGTTTATTCAAGTGTTTAAAAATTGAAAAGAAATTAAAATCACTTGTCATTGATTATTATCTTACAGTAACACTAAGCATAGAAAACAGCCTTACCTGATGGTGATCAGCCTATCACCAGAACCTTTTTGCTTTTCAACTTCTATGTGGGCACCTGAGGCCTCTCTGATGGCATTGATATTGGCCCCACCACGCCCAATTACTCTGCTAATGGCTGAGGCAGATACAATGATTTTCTTAGATCTGTAAAAAGATTGATAAAGATTTTACTAAGTCACTAGACAGAAAAAAAAATAAAATTAAATAAAAATATTATATATATATATATATATATATATATATATATATATATATATAAAAACTTTGATTTCTTACAATACCAATGGGTAATACATATTTCACCGCATAATGATATATTGTTGCTCGTCCTGGGTCTGACAAGTGTACTACGTTTATATATATATATATATATATATATATATATATATATAACATAGTGATGATCCACATATACTGTCTTAATATGTATAGGAAAAACTACTAAAAAGTAAGTTTAAAAATGTATTTTTTTTGACAATATTTGTTTATTTCTATTATTATATTTTATATTTCAGACCGTCCTTGGTCCTTCATCAGAAACAAATGATGTTTCTGATGAAGGACTGATACTATTCATGTAAATTCTGATAGAGATGAACTCAAAAGAGCTCAATGTTAAATTCATTTATTTAATTTAACAGAGTAATGTAATTTAGAAAAGCTTTCTGATTTATTACAATTCCAATGGGTAATACATATTTCACCACATAATGATGTTATATTGCAGCTTGTCAGACCCAGGACGAGACACAATATAACATCATTATGTGGTGAAATATGTATTACCCATTGGAATTGTAATAAATCAGAAAGCTTTATATATATATATATATATATATATATATATATATGTGTGTGTGTGTGTGTGTGTGTGTGTGTGTGTGTAACATACACACACTTAATTGAAAAAATATACATATGTAAATAATTGAAAAACTATATGTACATATACTTTAACCGAAAATATGTATACTTAAATAATTTAAAAAAAAAAACATACACATACACACACGATTTGGTGGGGGGAAAAAAATTAAATACTTTATTTTTAAAGTATTTAAAAAATTTATCCAAACTCTTTGCACAGACAAATCTACCAAATAGAATTCTTAAAACAAATAGAAGGGAGGGCATTTTCAAGACAAAATTCCTTTGTCATTACAAAAGTTATCCAAGAATCATTCCTTGCATTGCTTTTGTTTCCACAACATTTAGGTCAACAGCCTTCTTCTGACAGACAATCTTCATAAAATGGTAGATTACCAACCGGTTTAGATCATTCCCAGCAAGCTATAGACAATACCATTGTATCAACCTGTGTAACACAAATTATTTTATATTTATACATGGAAAATTCTGCAAATCCTTCCTGACTGATCATTTCTTTTCAGTTTGTCATCCAATTTTATAGGATATAGACTCTCACACCCACCCATTCTTTACAGATTGTATACTTCAAGAAGGCTTTTGAATGGATCAGTTCAATGTGCTTGCTAACTTTTGGAATGATACCGACATACATCATAAAATGAAAAATATCAAGATTCTATATTAGAAACTTTTGATCCTTACTTTCTTACAACTTCCTTCCAGCCATCTTCTTTCTTCTGTCCTCTCTTGGGACTTTGAATATTTGAATGAAGATTCTTTAGCATAAGGACACCTGAACTTTTATCTGTTGTAAGCGCTAAACTATCAAAAGAATCTCTGTAAAAGAGAAAGAGAAAAAGAAAATGAGAAAATTGATAAAAGCTTCAAGAACATTTCAGAAATTTGTTAGAAACAAAGACAAGATTACTGAACTGTTACAAAATATTGGTCCTCTCATATGGTGGTGAATGCAGGACAATCTCCTCAAAGTAGAAAAGACTTACGGTAACAAATGTGGTTCTAGAGAAGGAACCTAAGAATACCATCTACTGAATAACTAGGACGATTTAAGGCAAATAGAAACAAGGACACTTACACTTAGAATAAAAGAGAGAGAGTTGAAATTTATATATATATATATATATATATATATATATATATATATATAATGAGGAAAGAGGGCCTAGAGAATCTGACACTCACATGACATTTAGGCAAGAGAGACAGAGGAAAGAAGAAAATAATGTATCTAATGAATTTGTGTGCATGGATGACAGGATAGGATTGGGAAAAATAATAAGATAAAACTTAATAAAAGTTTTAAAAAAAGACAGGAAGTTGTCAAGAGACATGATAGCTCATGTCCTGAAGAGACATAACAAATACAAGAAGAAACGAAACACAGCATAAAGTTCCATTGAGTGTGTTTCAGCTCATTTCAACAAATAATTTATATTATCTTTTAGTTAAATATATTTAATGATCTTTTGATCTCGTTTTTGGATAATGTTCTTCTGCTAATAGGACGAAGAATATGACTTAATTCTCTTTGGTCAGAATTTAGAGATGTCATTTACCTGGACTTATAATGCCAGACAAGGAGAAAGATACAAATTTTATTTTACAACCATCAGAGATAAACATGCAATAAAGCCATCTTTATCTCATCTGATCAATTTCAGCCACACTGTAAAGCAGAGGAGGAGTTACTTTATACCTGCATTCCATGGTCAAGATCACATAATCATGACATGTACTTAAGTCACAGAGCTATTTTACCGATAGATTACATTTAATCACATTTTATCATTGATAGACGACCGTTAACTCATTTTTGTTAATCCTCGTAACTAAATACACAAAACCCAAAGAAAATAACACATCACACAATAAATCCTGGACATAACTAATAAAACAACTTTTAGGCAAAATTCGACTTCATTCATCAACAGCCTCTTTTTTGGGTGATACACTGATTTAAATGCTTCTCTAACAATATGATGCCTTTTTTGTAGAACGATTTATCTTTGGTCTCAAAATGCGCCTCAGTTTCCAATATCACTTCTTCACTGGAGCCAAATCTCTTACTCTGAAGCATTCTTTGAAGGTTTGCAAACACTGGGGGCCATATCTGGAGAATGGTGTTGATGCAGAAGCAATTTGAAGTGTAATCATGTAGTTTTGCCATCATTGTGATCGACTTATGAGACAGTAAATTGTCTTGATGAATGATCACTTTTTCTTCTTTATTTGTGGCTGTTTTTTGGCAATTTGTTCTTTTAAACTCACCAATAATGCTATAGAATATTTGCTATTGATAGTTCTTCTTTTCTCAAGGTAATTGATAAACAAAATACCTTGTGCCTCTCAAAATACATAGGCCAAAACTTAGCCTGCCAATGTTTCTTTGGTCACTTTGGACAGACTTCACCTGCTGCTGTCCACTCAGCTGACTGCCAATTTGACTCTGGAGTGAAGTGGTGGATCCAGGTTTCATCTACTGTCGCATATTTATGCAAAAACTCCTTGTTGCATTGAAACAGTTGCAAACAACGCTCTGAATTGTCGACACATCGTTGTTTTTGATCGACTGTGAGCAAACACAGAACACACTTTGAACACAGCTTTCTCATTGACAAATATTCATACAAAATGGTGAATACACTGCTTTCTGATATGTTCAACTCCTCTGCTATCTCACGCAAATTCAATTTACAAGCGACCAAAACGAGTTTGCAGATTTTTTGGTTGTTTTCTGTACAACTGCCAATTCTGGGCAACCTGAGCATTCATCATCATTTGTGTCTGTACAACCACGTTTAAAGTCAGCATACCGCCCCTTCACGATTGTTTCTGATGGAGCAGAGTCTGAATAACTTATCAAGGCATTGCTTTGCTTGAACGGTATTTTTCCCCATCAAAAAGCAATACTTTATCGACACACCAAATTCAGATTTTCCATCGTTATGAAAATTTGCAACAGTAGCTTCACTTAATAATTGCAATTTGTAAACTAATAATCCGACTGAGCCCAAACTGTCACATGCCATTTGAAGGTTAGTACTTCATACAAATCATTTGGTTTTTTTATTATTGGCGCCATCAGTATGTTAGGCCCGGGTTTTATTGAGTGATGTGTTAGAACTTGAAAAACCAATCTTTGACCAGGACTCAAATTGGTTTCAGACAAAAGCAGGAAATATAGATTTAATCTAAAACCATCAAAATATCTTATTTACCCATTTTATTGTTGTTTACATGCAACAATTGAATGAAAACACATCAAGTGTAACACTTAAAATGTTAACCAAATAATATTCAGATTTTTTCTTCAAATATCAAAATACCACCATTTGTTTAGTTAATTCTAATATTATTGTAAAAAATGATTTTTTCTTAATCATTCCCAAGCAAGGCAATAAAGCCACTAATATGCAAGAAGTTGTAAAAAAATTAGAGAAAAAGAGAGTACAATAGTAGAAAAGGAATAAAAAAGACAGGCAATAATGATTTATATTACATTTTTTTAAAGACCAAATTTGACTGGAATCAACACATTGGCCTAGTGGATAAAAACATTGGTTGAAATAATCCAGTGGCTTGACCCAAAGAATTCTGAGTTCAATACCTGGCCACAGCAGGGGTAAACAACAAATTAGAGAGTTGAGTTACTAAAGGGAAATAACTGAAACTGAGATATCCAGAAAAGGCATGGCATATGGAACTAGAACAATCTATCCCAATGGCTGAAATAAAGGGTTTCATTGGAAATTCCAACCTATATCACTTTAAGAAGCCTGGAGCATACAATGGCCGAAACATTGCGAATATGACAAAGATGAAGACAACAGTCTGAACAATATTTTTTAAACAGTTTTATCTACCCAATTTCACTCAAGACTGGGATAGATTAATTTAAATCATACATATTAGAAAAACTTATATTAAATGCAAGATTAGTTTTTTTTTAATACCTGCTTAAAAATTAAGAATATAAATCAAACCAAGAAGAATTGCTGTTTAAGGAGAAAAAAATTCTTACATTGAGGATTTTTTATCAGAATTTTTGGTTATTTTTTCAATATCTCTTTCAGATATCTTCATACAAACATCTGGAAGTGTCCCAAAGTCATCCAAATCTCCTATGGCTGCAAGGAAAAAAATAAAAAATTATAAAATTGTTAAAAAAAAATTTTTTTTTTCAATTTAAAAAATTATATTTTTTTGTTTTTAATAATTTAACTTCTAGAACAGTTACAATATTTTACAATGTCACAAAAATCATCGGAGCAAGATAAGCACTTTATGACTTTCAAAATCCACCCCGACATTCCATTTTTTTTATGAAAGAATCTGCTAGAAATTCCAGAGTATAAATTACTTATCTGAGGGCTGGAGGAGTATGCACTTCTAAGCAAAATTTGAATTCATGCCAGCAGTCTTAGTAATCTAAACTTAATGTCCAATAATATAATCATTGAATTATCTCACAGCATACCAATTAAAACCAGAAAGTCAGCTGAGCACAACCTGCTTCTTCATCATTTTTACATAA
This sequence comes from Ascarosepion bandense, assembly GCA_037127315.1. Taxonomy (NCBI): domain Eukaryota; kingdom Metazoa; phylum Mollusca; class Cephalopoda; order Sepiida; family Sepiidae; genus Ascarosepion; species Ascarosepion bandense. Next base: position 1,717,738 of record JBBBDQ010000737.1, read on the forward strand.
CAATTATTAATTTGCCTGTTATGTGTTATACTAAAGACAAAAGTAACTGGAGGGCATTATGCAAGATGAACAATACTTTTGGCACGACTTGTAAAAAATAAAGAAAAATTCTTTTGGAAATAATTTTTATATACCAGCATTCAGCAATGTTTAAACCTTGATAAATATATATATATATATATATATATATATATACACACACACACACACACAGCATCATATTTTTGTGGGCACAAAGGCTAAATATTGCCTAGCATTCTTTTGACTTTCCTTAGTCCACAACACTTCTCAGAATTGAAAAATAGTGACTTTTTTTTTTTTTTTTTTAAATCAATTTAAAAGAGGTTCCTATTCATAAAATTGATAGTATCAAATTGATCCCTGACATTTTCGGAGTTATTAGACTTAGTTGTTTTGCATATGAAAACACTTTTTTTTTTATGTAAGAGTGATACAGAAAGATTTCTTTAAAGAAAGAAAAAAAGATATATACATTTTTCTAATTTAAAAAAAAGAAAATATTTTTGGTAAATGAATGTAACAATTTATTCTTCATTTTAAGATAAATAATCATTAACCTCAAATGCATGTGCATGAACTTTCGAAAAATTTCCATACAGAAAAAAAGACTAAAAATAAAAAGTTTTAAGATTTTAGAAAATTTAAAAAACATGCAGATATTAATGTGTTACCACACTTTCAAACATGACATTTGTAAGTAACAGCTAGGTCCAATAACTCTGTAATATTCAGAAATGTTTTTGTTGTATAGCAAAATAGACTTGTCTATACAAGTGGTTTAGGTAAGGTCTAACACACTGGAGGGTTTAAAAATGTTAACCTCACTGCTTCCTGAAATGCATACATACGAAAGATTTTTGCTTTTTAACTGTTTATCCATGATTCTAAACAACAGTTACTACCAATCAAATATCCAATTCGCAAATTCCTTCTACTTACCTGAGGGTGTAGAGTTTATGTGCTCTTTCTTCTTTTTCTTACTGCCACTGCCACCTCCTCCTCCACCACCGCCGCCGCCACCACCAACTCCACCATTTGAAGAGCTAGTATCTGGCTCCTTATCCCCATTGATATTACTTATGGACGTTGTCAAAGTTGAAGTCGTTTGACTGGCAATGGTGGAGGACACAACAGTGGGAGTTGCATTTGAGGCATTATTCCCAATTGTGACACTGTTAGTATTGGAAGCATTTAATTTGGGAGGTCGACCATCCGGGGGTTTATCTTTCACCTTGTTCTTGCCACGTTTGTTTTTACGGAGTTCGTAGTTCAGACAGGTCACAGTCATTGGGTTATTGACGACCTTAGTTTGGAAATTCCGATAGCGTTTCATTTTAGCTTCGGTAATCACACAATTGGTTATCGTACCTGCAATGAAATACATTTAAAACAGATGATGTCTATCACTGTACATGGCTTTCTGACACAAAATATTGTCATTATTCAAAAACTTTTCAGTATCCAATGGAACAGCTAAATTTACAAGATTCATCATGTTCCCTGAAATTGTGGATTCAACCTTGAAGCAAGCCAGTGGAAAAGAGTACACTGGTTCAATAGAGGAACCATCAGCATAAAATGGCAGCTGAAGGTTCTAGTTCCTCAGAAAGATGCCAGACGTAGGAAAAACATAAAAGATGGCAAAATGCCTTTGCCCTAAATGAGGAAGTGTTTCATGCAAACAAAACACAAAAACAAATGAGATCTTTATCTAAAAACAATGACAGTCAATGTTCCATGTATTCATTTAATTAAAATAATTCACTTGTGGGGGACCATAAAGCAACTCAAGCAGTTTCTACAAAAATATTTTTACTTAATTTTTTTTTCTTTTTGTTAAACACAAAAGGTCAGTTACTTGTAACTTTTTTTTTTTATAATGATGTCTCCCAAAAGCAGAGCAGTGCCACTGGTGCACAGGGGTTTACATAAGAGGTGAATAAGAAAAAAAGAGAAACAAGATACAGGGGTAATTAGAGAAATGATAAGAGAAAGATGAGAATACTGGTGTGTAGGGCATTAGGTGAGAGTATGAGAAGGAAAGAGAACAAGATACAAGGGGTGGTGAGTAAAGGATAAAAAAAAAAAAAAAAAGAGCAAGAAAAAAAAAACAAAATAAAAGTTTATTTAATTCTGTTATTCATTTATTAATCAAATTAATAAGTCTATTCGACCAAAATGAAATAACATTTTACATTTTTTTTTTATATTCGACAAATCTCCAGGATTCAATATTTACAAAAATTTTGAACAAACATCTAAATTTCCCTTTAAAAGGGATCTTGGTGAGCCGAGAAATTTTCAACATCTCTCTTCATATAGGATTTTTTTTGTTCAAGTGAATTCATGATCATCACTAACCGAGCACTAAAATTACATACGGCCTTAGAATTTACTAATGAGCTACACTCCAAGCAGCTAAATACTTTTCTCTTCATATAAAATTGACGGGTTGTTTAAAAACTAAGTAGTAAACCAAACATTTAATAAAAGACATTTTGCAGATGAATTTGAAGAGAACTAATAATCGAAAACAAATTTACCAATTGTAGTTGTAGTAGTAGCAGAGGGAGGCTCAAGAGGCACTAATTCCTCCTCTTCTTCCTCCTCCTCTTCCTCCTTTGGTGTACTATTCAATTCTGCAACAGGAGAACTGTTTTTCCTGGAAAGAAAAACAAAATAAAAAAATAAGCATATTAGAAAATATTAACAATGGATTCTAGCTGAATTATTTAATATCAATGCCAATCCTTTTAAATTTTTGTTTTTTTTCTTTTATTCTGAAGCAAATATACAGGTCTTACATGACAAAATTCACATTAAATTAATAGTTTTCAAAATCAACACTACATTTCTATATTAACTAGCTCCACCCATAAACCTGTTGGGTTTCTTTTAAAAGCAGCTCATAATACAAAATGAAGTGACAATATTATAAATTTTACTAGTAATTAGACATATCTTAACCCTCATTTTCAAGAACATTTCAACAAATTTTGCACTAATATATATATATATATATATATATATATACTAGCAGTATAGCCCGGCATTGCTCGGATGTAATGAAAGCTTTAAAACTAATCCATGGTCCGGGAGCTCAGACTCTTTGGACGTTGGCACGAAAGACTTAAAAAGCAATAGTTGTTTCCAGTTAAAGCGAAACCGTAGACTGAAATAAAAATTAAAAACACCTTGCCTTTTATATATACATATATATTATCAATTTTCTGCACTATTGTAAGAACTACAACTTTGAAACTTCTGACTATCGTTTATGTCTTTGTCTATGAGTGTATCAAATTTGATTAAAATCGGACCACTCCTTCTATAACCCGATTTTTTCGATTACCGATTTTCGATATTTATTGTGGGTACCTTGACACAAAACCTAGCTAATAACACTCACAGACACTTATGGCACAACTGTGTAAATTTTTAAGAAAATCGGTTCAGCCGTTTGAGTCTGTAGGTAACAGACACAAATGCAGACAAAGTTCCATATATATATATATATATATATATATATATATATATATATATTATTTAAAGATCACAAACCTAATTTTCAAAATAAGTTGCAAACAAGACTACTTAACCCGACTAAAAGCGAATTAGGCTTAATATCTAGAGAAATTTTAAAAAGCATAATTGAGAAGTTACAATCTACTTTACACCCCAACCTCTGGAAGAGCTCCACTGATACCATCAATTGGTTTAATAATATTAAAAAATAAATCCAAGTCCACCTTCCTTAAATTTTACATTGTAGATCTCTTCTATATCCAAAGACCTTCTAGAAAGTTGTATTAAATTTGCTATAAATTAAGTAGAAATCAGTGATAGGGATAGAAAGATTATTTTAGCCACTAGAAAATCAATCATTACCTTTCACCATTCTACAGGGATGAAAGGGCCCAATGATAGTTTTGATGTTCCTATGGGAGCTTATGATTCAGCCCAGGTTGCTGATCTTGTAGGAATCTATATTTTAGACATATTAAGTAGATTTTAGGACCACAAACAAATTGGATTATATCGTGATGCTAGTCTAATGTTTAGACCCAATAGCAATGGACCTTTAACGAATAGAACCCATAAAAAGATCATTAGAGCCCTAAATTTTCTTGGTTTTGAAGTTGAAGTGTCTTCCAATCTTAAAGTAGTTAACTACTAAGATATTACACTTAACCTAAATGATGACTCCCACCAGCCTTATCGCAAAGAAAATTAGTTTCCCCAGTTACATTAATATCTCATCTAATCACCCAAAAACTTTTTTTTAAAACAGATATCCGACATTGTAAATACTAGAATTAACTGTTTATCATCCAACGTCAAAACATTCAACGAAAAGAAATTTACAATAAGGCCCTTCAGAAGAGTGGATACAAAAATAAATTGACGTATTTAAAACCAACTATTCACCCTGAACCATAAATGTAGAAAAAAAGAAGGTAATATGGTTTAACCCCCCCCCCCCATACTGTAGACTAATATTAATATAGGAAAATATTTTCTCAAGCTAATAAATAAACATTTCAATAGCAACAATCATCTACATAACATCTTTAATAGGAACACATTAAAAATTAGCTATTTCTGTACTCCAAATATGGACGATATTATTAGTTCACACAATCAGAATCTAACGAATTTATATAATACCGACTCAAAGTCAGGAATTTCAAATGTTTGTAATTGTAGATCTGTGAGTGTCTGTCCGGTGGAAGGCAAGGTAAATCCACCCAGGTAATCTACGAAGCTCAAATCTCACCAACCAACAATAGAACAAATTACCAGGCATATATTAGTATATCAGCGAGGGATTTTAAGCAATGTTAGTATAACCATAGGCATTCTTTTTCCAACCCCAATCAAAAATATCAAACAGCTCTTTCCCAAAGGTTTTGGAAAATGAAGGAAGGACTAAACCCAATAGTTAGTTGGAAACTGATAGGCTCAACCTGTACTCCCAGAAATTTTCATGATAGGTGAAATCTATATATAGGGGAAAAAAAATAAAAATATTAAAGTACCCAAATCAACATCTACTTTTAAATTTACATAATGAATTTATAAGCAAATGCCGACATAAGTCGAAATTTGTGAATTTTAAAACTTAAGATTTAAGTTTTAAATTTAATCTATGAATCTAGTATTTTTATTATTAAGTGTTTTTTTTAGCTAGTAAATATAGACCCCACTACCGAATACTAATCCCACCTCATAGATAACTGCCTTCTTTTTCCTATCTAAATATCTTCTATTTAACACACAAGAACCTGTAGACCAACTCCTTAGCCCTCATTTTTCCTGCACCTTTATAAAATTTTAATTTTGCAAAGATTCTCATTTCAATTTTGTTTTTCCATGACTATTACTCATAACTTCCCTGAGCCTTGTTATAATTGTAATGGGTGGGTGTGTTTATATACTTGTGTACATTTTTTTTTGTAAGGATATGCGTGCTCGTACTTGTGTGTGTGTGTGTGTGTGTGTGTGTGTGTGTATGCATATATAGAACTTTGTTGAACCCACCTTAAAATATAATAAAATTTATTTATATTTTTATTTTTAATGCTAAATCTATATTACCTTTTACACAAAAAGATTAATTTTGGTTAATTTTTAGCAGAAACCTTACAATATATGTGAGAATTTGGTTCCTTTCGTACTAAGCTACCTTAAATTTAGTCTCTTAAATTTTAAAAATAATTCAAATTAAATTTAACTTGTGAATTGCAAATATCCTTTACATATTTAAGTAAATTATGTTCGGGAAAGTGTGTGTGTGTGTGTGTGTGTGTGTGTGTGTGTACTTGTAGTAAGGGATTCTTTTGAGTTCTACCCTTGAAGTTACTTTTAATTTTGAAATTTAGGATTTGTGTTTGAATGCATATGTCCAATTTTTTATAAAATTTGAACCAGTCATTATTTTTGTTTTAACAAAATCTCTGGTAAATTTTCTCAATTTTTTTTTTTCAACATTGAGGGTAGCAGTTTTCTATTGTTTCTGTTTTTTGTGAACCAATCAATCGCTTCGGCTTTATTTTTCCATTGGTTCATGCCTAAGACATTCTTAGTTAATGTAGAAGCTCTTTTGAGGATAATTTTGCTAATTCTACCTATGCAGTTTTTTGAAGTGTTTAATAATCCATATTGTGGGTTGTTAATGAAATTGTCTTTGTGGTCATTGATTATGATGAAGGTGTGTTGTTTATGTAAAATTCACGTCACTATATATATATATATATATATATATATATATATAAAATAAAATGTATTCTGGCAGTAATGCCTTTTTTATACAAGTTGCATAAAAATAACTGACAAGGAACTGTGGTCAAGTGTTTCATTTAATTTTTTTGCGTTCTTATAAATTATGTAGAAATTGTCTGAATGTTCTGCATGTCCAAGTACTTTTTTTTTTTTTTTTAATCACATCACCCCAAGCAAGGCGGTAAGGCCACTTCGACTATACTTTTAGCCATGATGAATAAAATAGCTGAAAGCATTCGAACACGCAGAACATTTAAACAATTTCTACATAATTTACGTCCAGAAAAAGAAAAAATTATAAAAACACAAGAAAAATTAAATAAAAGTACTAACTGCAGTACATTGTAAGTTACTTTTAACAAAACTTGTTTTTATAGAGCGTTAAACGCTATTTTAGCAGATACTGATATTTGAGTAGACACACCATTTATTTTTTAAACTTTCAATCATTTTTTTTTTTTTTTTAAGAATATTCAAGAAATATTATTATCTAAAAAAAAAATAAGTACACACATTAGGAAGAAAAACTGAGCCGATATGAAAGTTTTGAGAGAGAAAGGTGAAAAAGACTTGCTGAAATCAAGCGTTCCCTGATTACCATTCTCTGTGAACTCATTCGCAGCATTTGACCAGCTCACAAAGCAACGTTTTCGCATTGGAAAAACAGCAGACGAATTCCTGGCAGCAATTAAAAGACCTGCCCTACAAGTTGGGAAAATGCTGCCAGAAAAATTGATAGCCTGTGCGTTTGTTTCTGGGCTGCTACAGCACATCAGGCAGCAGCTCTGAGTGTAGGCACAGATGAATACGATGACGGTGGAAGAACTGGTAGCCAGGAGGCAAGCCATCATGACTGATGATACAAGTGATGAGGAATCAGTCGCAGCAGCATCTAAACAGTCGCATTTGCCTGCACCACCTACTATTCCAGGCAGTAAGGCAGTTTTCTGTTACAAGTGCTCTGGTCCCAACCATGTTGCCAGAAATTGCACTTTAGGACAACTGGAAAGATCGAATAATCAAGCACAGTGGTCACCATGCAGAGCCCGATGTTTCCGTTGCAATTGTCACGGACTTCTCGCTTGAGAATGTGTAAGGAAGCTTGATAATGTCAGACCACCACTATGTGACACAAAAACAAACGGCGGGTGGGTAACATCAAACCCACACGACATCAGCGACAAAACTGATCATGTTGGAGATAAATACCAGGGAAACGGCTTTGGGGGGGGGGGGAATGCCAGTGCTAATCTTCTTCCCAGACAAACGCGTCACCAGAAACTGCTTGCTGTGAGGGTGCTGGTCGATGGACAAGAGTGCCTGGCTTTGGAGGATTCCGGATGCTCACAGATGCTGGTGAGCAAAAATGTATGCAGTTCTTGGAGGCTGAGGAGTGTGAGTATTAACAGCTGATGGGAGAACCCTCACATGCTGTGGGTTTGGAAGAATTAAGTTGGACGTCAGACAAGCCAAAATTGTGGACATAGGTGCTGGTTGTTGATGGAAAATTGTTGGGCACTGACCTTCTTGGAATTGAGGCAATTAAAAGCCTCGGGGGGTGTGCACTTAACTGAATTGGGCAAGTGTGTTTTGAAGGAGTAAATAGATGTGCCACTATTTCAATCGACAAGCCTAACTTTCATGTGATGTTCAATCGGAACAAGAAAACTCGGACCAAGTCATGGAATTGGATAAATGGCCAAACACCTAACGAACTGAAGAACACAGTACAGGAGTACAAGGTGCCCAACTGTATTTGGGCCACATACAAGAAACAGTTTTTGATGTGGCAGAACAATGGATGGTTGATACCATACCCTCAAGAAGAACTTGGCCTACCCAAGGGTTGGATTCCGTTAATGGCAGTTGTCCAAGTGCCGAACTATCGCGAGTTAAATGGATTCATGGAGGCATTTACTGCCAGTGCAGACGTCTTTGCAAAGAAACTCAGAAAATGGCGACAGCAGGGAGCCAATGTGTCGATTCTGGATCTGAGAAATGCTTACCTGCAGATCCACGTAAACAAAGCTCACTGGCCTTTTCAAACAGTCGTGTTCAAGGGTCGTTGATTCTGCCTTAAGCATCTGGGTTTCGGTTTGAATGTGGTACTACTGAATATGAAATCCATCATTGACGTAGTAACGTCAGAAAACAAAGTGATCAGAAAAGCCACTTATATTGGTAACATTTTTATTAATGAGGATCTGGTGCCTGCAGCCCATGTCAGGCAACACTTTGCAGATTACAGGTTGGTCTGTAAAGACCCAGAGTGGCTGAAAGATGGAGCCAAGGTTTTGGGTTTGCAGGTTCGAGAAGAAAATAGCATCCTTCATTGGAGTCAAGGAGGTGAAGTGCCAGACGTTCCCTGCATTCTCACCCAGCGACAAGTGTTCTTTCTCTGTGGAAAGTTAGTGGGTCATTTTCCTGTGTGTAGCTGGCTTCAAGTAGCAACAGCGTTCATCAAGCGCCAGGCAACCATGGTGTCTTAAGGGATGGGATGATGAAGTTAGCGATGTCTCTCTTCGCAGTATGCTGAATGAAACTGTGACCAGTGTACTCAAATCAGATCCTGTTGCCGGAGAGTGGTGCATAAACAGTGGTACTATGAAGATTTGGGTAGACGCTAGTTCTCTGGCAACTGGAGTGGCGTTGGAAGTGAATAGGAGCATTGTGGAGGATGCTTGTTGGGAGCACCCAGCCAACGACGCTAAACATATCAACCTAGTCAAACTAGACACTGCAATTAAAGGCATAAATCTGGCCCTTCAATGGCAGGTACCTGAGTTACATTTGATCATTGATTCGACGTGTGTACATCGCTGGATAGCAGACACACTGACTGGAAAGGCACACATGAATTTGAAAGCAGTTGACAAGATGCTGGTGAGAAGGCACCTAGAAATGCTGAAGGCATTGGCAGAAGAATACAGGTTAAAGATGGATGTAATGTTGGTGAAATCTTGTGTCAACCGTGCTGACTGCCTCACTAGAGTGCTGCAAAGATGGCTAAATATGCACAAGGAAGGCAGAGAGCCAGAACTAGAGACTTGTGCTACTGCAAAGAAACGGCCACCCAGGCGTGAAAAGAACATTGTATTTTGCCAAGTCTGTCAACCCATCAGCATCTAAAGAAACTGTCAAATCAGTCATCAAAACCTGTGAGTCAATTGATCTGGACCTGGTTCAATGGGAGAAAGGAAAGTGGAAAGTGAAAAATAACTGGAACAGGCTAGCAATGAATGTAACCCATTATGGCAGTGAGCAATTTTTGACTCTGATGAAGTGCGGTCCCTCTTGGTTCAAAATATGGCAGCCTCTATGACGACAGGATTCCACCAGTGTCATCCATTAACTGGAATTAATTTTTTTACAAGAAAAACCCACCAACCAAAATACTGACGGACAATGACACCGCATTTACTAGCAAGCGGTTCACAGAATTTGTGAGTAACTGGGTTGTGCACTTGAGGTTCAGATGTGCTTATGTACCAGTGGCAAATGGTAGGGTGGAACGAAGTCATCAGAGCATCAAAACTATTGCAGCCAAAAAGAACTGCTCTGCACTGGTACAATGTCACGCCAAAGGACAGTCTTTCAGCCTCCACAGCACCGGCCAACAGACTGCATAGATATCACATCCGAGTAAGAGGCATTGACGCAACACCTTCCTCTGGACCTCGGATTGAGAACGAAAGATATAAAGAAGGAGACATCGTCTGGGTTAAAACCCCACAAGTCAGGTGCATGACCAAATTTAAGATGGGACGCGTAACCAATGTGGTAAGCCCTCAGTCAATATGGGTTGACGGGATACCATGCTACATCAAAAATTTGTGCCCTTTTGTAGATTTGTCTCCATCGGCAAATGATGAAAATGAAAGTAACACAGAAGAAAGTGAACAATTAGTTCACTTCGGATCAGATTCGCTGCATGACACTTCCGACATTAGTAGTTCACCGGCAGATGCCGGACCTCCCAAGGAGTGGAAAATAACGGACCGAAAAGAAAGCACATCAGAAGACGAGGTCTGCACCAACCCCCTTTGACAAAGCACCCGTCAAAAAAGAGCTGCACTATGGTATATTGCTTGTGATCAGGAGATCAGGGGGAGTGTGGTGAACACAGTCCTAAACGAAACAAGAGGCTTAGGGTTGCCTGCGTCTTTTGTGGCCACAGAGTGGGTGCTGGACAAAGAAAGCAACACGGCGTTGAGGCCCGGAATGACTGTGCACAAGCACAGGAGAACCGAAAAGGAGGCTCATGCGTACGCAAATCGTGGATGGCACGAGAGAGAGAGAGAGAGAGAGAACTAGAGCCTCAGTTTGACTGCAGGCAGAAGGATCGTGGACAGTGGAAAATAAATACAGATGACAAAAAGAAGAAAACAACAAATACAAACTTAAAAGAAGAAGAATGAAAACTATTCCTGCACATAATACACCTATGTAATTTCAAACCATTTATATATGACAAGACGCACATCTAATCTATCCTTAGATTAATCTACACAAGAGAGATGCCCATAAATTTTTTTTTCATAAGTGTACTTACGCATTACTTTCCTTCTCCTTTTCCATTTTTTCCTTTTTCTTTTTCTTCTTTCGTTCCCTGCGTTTAGCAGCGGCCGCCCTCTTGCTTTCTTCCCATTGCCTTTCTTTATCAAGTTCTTCTAGCAAGATGGTCGCATTCTTGTTGGCCTCTGCTGCCTGCCGGTCTTTGGCACTCACAATTATCTCCTTACATTGCCGACATTTCTTGTTGAGTTCCTGAAGAGAAACAATTAACAATTAGAATTTTGGTAAAATCATTTTTCAAATTAAGTGATCATATTCCTAGGTTATTTTTTTTAAATTGGTTTAAATCAACTCCCTCAGACACAGTATCATTTTCATGTATGAATCATAAAAGACATTTAAAAAAAATTATTTTGGGGACAATATTTATTCTTTCTAAATATCAATGACTGATCTCGACTTAAAATGAAGTACGGCTTCTGCTTCGATAAACTTAGCACACAGGTGCCCCCCCCCCATATATAAATTTATTTGAGTTACAAGATTAACAACTAGGTCCCATCATTTTACTGTGAAACCAATAAACTGTAAACGTAAATTCTACTCCAGTAGCTTCTTTCCCCGCACTTCCCACCTGTGGAATTCCCTTCCATTTACTTGCTTCCCTGACAGCTACAATCTCCAAGAATTTGAATGTAAAGTCAATAGTAATCTTCTATCTCACTAACCTGCATCCTCTCTCTCATGCTCCTTTCTCTATCCACTCCACTCATCAGTATTCTCATCTTTCTCTTACCTACTTCCTGACACCCCCATAACCTGTCACTCTTTCTCATAACTTTCCTCCTATGTAATCCCCTGCAAAATAGTGGCAGTAAAATGCCTTAGTTGGGGGGATCAGTCAGTTAAGTGTCATACATGATACACGCTTGGGCAATCATGTCTTGAAAGAGACATGACTGACTGGGCAGAAGATTTTCCCACAGTAGGTTGCCATTACTTTCTGTGGTAGACTGGTTGCCAGCCAAGGCTATAAAACCCGATCTGTCCTAGTTATTTAACCCATAACTGGAGGGACGAAACGAATTAATACCTTTCCCAAGGGTATTTGCACATAAGTGAATGCAATGTATTCAACTGAAATTCGAACTCAGCTACCCAATTTCTTGTTCCAAGCCAATATCCACTGCATCACAATGCATATAGATCACTTAAAAAAAAAAAGCCTGTTACTTAGAAAATCATTGCAACAAAATCTCAATGATTTTTCCTCACAAAAAAAAAAAAAAAAAAAAAAAAAAAGTCAGTATGATAGATTATTAAATATGTGAGTTTCGATTAAATACTTTGAGTTAGAACAAAGTTCAACCAGTTCCGAAATCCTGTGATTATCTACTTTCAAACTAGATAATAACACACTTCACTTAGCAAAGGTTCAAAAAAAAAAAAAAAAAAAAAAAAAAAAAAAAAAAACGTTTGTCTGCAAAACCACTGTGCTCTACAATGACTACATAAGAATGAATGAGGACGTGCGTGTTTTCCTATATACTGGAGCAGATATGAATTCAACAAAAAGTTAAATACTTACTGGGTCAGTAACTGTGCTAATGTAACGTTGGAGCTCGTTGTCCAGAGGAAACTGCGTGACATGTTTGACCATCCACTTGACCACTTTTATGTGTCCCTTACGAAAAGCAGCAACTAAACAGGATACTTTACGGTTGTCGTCACTGTCAATGTCTGCCCCATGTGCAACCAATAACTGAACTACATCAAGATGGCCACCTGAAAAAGAGATAACATTTATTTTTTTAAAAATTAAAAAAGTAATGCATCCAAATGGGTTACATTTCTTATTTATATTCATAATCAGCTACAAATACTTTCACAGCTTTTGCTCCGATGAACTTAGTTCGCTGGTGCCCCCATATATGAATTTACTCGAGCCAGAAGTTTACTGTGAACCCAATAAAATGTAAAGGCAAATTCTACTCCAGTAGCTTCTTTTCTCACACTTCCTGCCTGTGGAATTCCCTTCCATTTACTTGCTTCCCCGACAGCTATAATCTCCAAGAATTTAATTGTAAAGTCAATAGTCATCTCCTATCTCACTAACTTTCTCCGTCCACTCCACTCTTATCAGTATTCTCATCTTTCTCTTACCCACTTCCTGAGACCCCCATAACCTAGCGGCAGTAAAATGCCTTAGTTGGAGGCAACATGATTATTAAAAAAATAAAATAAAAGCTATTTTCTTAATACATTGCCAACCCTAAGTTTCCCCAGAGGAACCTCTTAATAACCAATGCTAATGATAAAGACGGTTGCTGCTGTTAAGCCATCATTGCCAGACCTAACAGGAGAAGAGCCAAGCCCAAATAAGGTGTGTTTTTGTGTCTTGCCCACACTGATAGGTTTTAAAACATTGAAAATTTTTTAAATCAGATGTAGCAAAATGTTATCACTTTAAACTTCTGATTAAAACAAAAATAAAGACGCCAAGATATTGATGGAGTAGATTTCCAGGAGTGGGGAGGTGGCACTGAAAATGATTTAATAAATTTAGTTTAAACTGGCACTGAATGACAATGGCAGTAACATTAAGATAATTGGTCCCTCCCACATAATTTGATAAAGACAGCCACCTAGGCATGGACAGTAAATTATTTTATCTGGGTCTGAAATGCTTTATGTTTTTATAACTACAGCAACAATAAAATTTACAAAGATTTTCAAAGTGGCAACACACTGACCAAAAGAAAATTAAATAGATAAATAAATTAAAATTTTCAGAAGCAGGTACCACTTGAAGAGAAGTTAAAGTTTGCCTCAAGGGTTCATACAATTACAGTTAAAACTGAGAGTAATTTTGATGTTGGTTATTGATGAAGTACAGGCTGTCTAGGCAAGTTGTGAGTTGTGTGTCATGATGTAGAGATGGTCAGTGTTGGTAAGAGAGAATCAGACTTCTCACTGACCAAGAACAAAAACTGATCCGTTAGTCCAGTGATTCTCAACTCCCGTGTGTAGTAATGATAGTGTTAGTATTTGAATAAATTATTCACTTTTTATCCCACATTAGCTAAAAAGGCTTTATCAGTTTTATTGCAATTTTTCACTACTTATTTATGTGAATTATGTTTCTCAACCATAAATAATATATATAAAAAAAAAATAACGAGAAAGATTACGGTTAACTGAAGAAGAAATGAGGGTCTGCATATCGCACATTCAACCAAAAATTTGGAAACCGGTGCCCCAGAATAATACTAAATTAAATAAAAAAAAAAAAAAAAAAAGTGTCAAACTTTTTTTTAAAAATGAGGAGCAAAGAAAAAATAAATTTCAAGAACTTTTTTCAAAGGTCTTCATTTTTAAACAGGTTTTTGTAGCTTTCGTAATATTTTCAAGTGACAAAAGAAAAAAATCAATTACTCATTATATTGAAGAGGGATTTTTGGTTTCATTTTTCAATATCTATCCCATGGAAGAGTCAAAATTGTATTTCGCCTGATCAAAGGTAAATATAAACGAGACTTACCATTACAAGCGAGCCATAGTGGAGAATTGCCCTTTTTATTCTTCACATCTACAGCAGCATGCCTGAAAGCAAAGAGAATTAGCAATTTTTCAAATATTCAACATCAATTATTAATAAGCCACTAGAAAATAAGACAAAAAAAAAAAAAAGAATTAATTTCAGACAAAATTTTCTTTTTTATTAGGTATGAGAAACCGGCGAGTTTAAAGTACAAAAACTGGTAAATATAGTGAAATTTGCTTTAATTTCAACTTGTGATATCTCACTTATTTTTGGGGGTTATTTTGATAAAATTTTGATGTAAACAAAATTTAATCTTTTCTCTTTATAGAGATACAATTCTTTCTCTTGTGTTATTAATAGTTTTTTTTTTGCAGGCCACTTCAAGCTAGGCCACTATTTTTGATGACGGCCACTTTATTTTTTGAAAAAAAAAAAAAAAAGTTGGTGTTTTTTTTTAAATTTTGTGTGCATTATATGTCTCAACATATATAAAAATGGTCTCATTTTAAAGAAAAAGGATCACCCATCAATATGGTGCACTTAACAGTGTTTTAAATTGTTTTTCACAAAAAAAATTCAAGTTGAAAACTTTAGTGAATGAAATGCCAAAGAAATTCAATTTAAAAAATTCTGAAATTTACACCATTTTGTAGATAAATAATCTGTTGGTGCCGTATTATTGCGCTCATAAATCAAGGAGCACGCGAATAAAAGTGGGCATACCCCCATACATTGAGATTTACAACTCCAAACACAGTGACAAAGTAAACAAACATCACCAAACTAAATTGTAGGCACAACGAAATGAGCAAATAAAAGTTTCAACAAACAGCTTATTTCACTATGGATGGATATATCGCAGTTTTTAGGCGAGTTTAAATTCTTTTTATATTTTCTTTGTTTATTTAAAAGTTGTATAAGATACTTTGTTTAAAATAACAAATTGGAGAATCCTATATTTTTAGTTGAATTTTTGTTAGTCAATAAAAAAAAATGAAAATGTAAAATTTAAATGTTTTTCAATTTCTTGTTTTAATTCTTGAGACCTATTGGTTCTAGCAGGAATTATTAACTTGAGCATTTAGTTTAACTTTTCTTTTTAATTACACTGGATACATTTTATAAAAAAAACTAGGGAAAAAACATATGTAAAAATTGTATATCAGTTTTTTTCTTTTTTTAATAATTCACGGGGATTGTTGGTTTTAGTAAAAATTCTTATTGAACGCTTAGTTTAATTAATTTTTTAATTAGACTGGGTACATTTTATAAACAAAGTAAAGAGAAAATACAGTTTTAGTTATGACCAGTCACGTTCGTGCAGATAAAAAAAATAGAATAATTGTAAATGTGTATTAGTTTTTTTTCTTTAATAATTCTTGGAACCTATAGGTCCTAACATTAACTTGAACATTTAGTTTATTTTAATTTTAATTAAACTGGGTACATTTTTTAAAAAATAAATGAATAAACTGGAGAATATGTTTTTTTAGTTGAGCTTTTGTGCACCAATAAAAAATTAAAATGTACACAAATATACGTTAATTTGTTTGTTTTATAGACTAAACTATCGCCCAGTTCACACTCCACCCACGTCTATTGAACAGGTGAAGAGGCTCATCTCTTGTTCCCTGTTTAGGATGTGGTTTCCAGCTTTCTCTTTTCCAATCTTTTCACTCTTACGTAGCACCCTGTGCATCAGTGGCATTACCACCTTGCCCAGGGTGATATGATTTTAAAATAAAAGGTATTGTTTATCTTTTTATTATCCAAAAATATTTTACTTTTAAGCACTTTCTTTAATAACTGTAGCTTAACACCTTAAGAATGAAATCAAGAATCCTACCTCGGCTTTTATTTTAAAATTTACATGTATTAAATTAGCATAAATTTAACCTTTATTATTTAATCCTGTGATTTACCCTTTTCTTTTCATTAGTCTCACTGTAAAGGCAGCTATTGAATAACTGGAAATTTCTGGCCCCTTGGGCAATCAAACAGAAAATGTTATTTCATTAAAAAAAAAAAAAAAAAAAAAAATGGATGTCATTGTTAAGAAATATTCTTAAAAATCTATTTCCAGTTTCTTTTGTGATACAAGAATTGTACACTTATTTACAGATTCTTTAGCTGCCAAAGGTGCAAATGAGTTTTTAACCAATGAAACAGTTCTTCAGCTCTTGCATTACATAAAGAATCATCTCAAGTTCAGTAAGAATTGTTATGTGTACAAATCAACTTCTGTTGTCCAATTATAGTGAAAAGCATTTATCCTCAACAATAGAAAACCCAGTTCAAGAGAATAAATTGAGACATGAAAGAAAGGAAGGAAGGAAGCCCCCAAGAACTGCAACAGTTTTTGACTTCACCCTTCCAAAGATGAATCAGACACTACTGAATACCCATCTGCATCACAAGTTAAGGCACTGGAAGAAGACTTTGTGAAACTCTGTATCCAAGAAAGAATTACAGGAAATGGAAGGAAAAAGATTGTCAAGAGGCTTCTGCTGAGAAACAGAGAATCATCAATTGTATCATCAACTGTGTTATCGAGCATGATGGTCCTGTGAATTCCGTTAAAGAGATACAACTGGTTTCAGGACTTGGCTTAGAAACACTGAAAGACCACCTGAGATATCCAGAGGTTGCCTTAGGTGTCAAGATCAACACTAGTGGAAATAAAGTTCAGCTGGAAGCTGCTGTCTGTGATTACGTGACAAGAATAAAACCAGTGTATTCATCTCCACCTCTAAAGTAACAAAAAAAGTCGTTCGGTGAATCTGCTGAGCATTCAAATAACTCCAGCAGTTGTGATGAAGAACCATCTCAAATTATCTTCACTTACAAGCACGAAGGAGTTGCTGTATATTATGACACCAACTTTTACATTGACCAAGTTATTGATGTTACATCTCCATCCAGTACTGTAATATAAAATTTTTAACCCCAACTAAAGGTAGAAATGATTATTTGTCAGATGATATTGCACAGGGGAAGTCAACATTTGTTTATAGACGGGATTTTTTATGTAATGCCAATTTCAAATGATGGCAGAATTTGGAACGTTCTGGATATAGTTATTATAGCAGAAACCTATAAAAAATTCTGACTTCAAATCATTAAGGAGGAAGGACTGCAGGAGAACCATTCAGTCAGTTAAGTGCCATACGCGATACACGCTTGGGCGATCATGTCTCAAAAGAGACATGACTGACTGGGTAGAAGATTATCCCGCAGTAGGTTGCCATTTCAAGTTCAAATTCCAGTTGAATTCATTGCATTCACTTACGTGCAAATATCCTTGGGAAAGGTACTAATCCATCTCTTCCTTCCAGTTATGGGTTAAATAACAGGACAGATTGGGTTCTATAGCCTTGGCTGGCAACTAATCTACCACAGAAAGCAATGGCAACCTACTGCAGGATAATCTTCTGCCCAGTCAGTCATGTCTCTTTTCGTGCCAACGTCCAAAGTGTCTGAGCTCCAGGAACATGGATTAGTTTTAAAGCTTCCATTACACCCGAGCAACGCCGAGCTATACTGCTAGTCTTAAATGATTAAATAAAAGACCATCTAACTGACAATATTTATAATATTTACAATATTTATAATTAAAGATGAGAGAGGAGGGAAAAAAAATAAAATGGTTCTTTATTGTCTAATTGAATCATAGAAATCACCCAGCTGAAATAGAGATATCTTTAACAAAACTTTGATTGAGAATTTCCACAAGCCACTTAAATAAATAACTCCTCTCAGCATCCTCATATAAACTGCTAAAGAATCTTTTACTCTTCAAGACAACATGAACAGAGAAAATTTGTTGTACCGCTGAGGTGGATATGATACACAGAAAAAAATGTGTTGCGGTTTTATTCAGCACAATATGTGGTGTTAAAAGGATATACTCGGAACAGTACAATAGTTACAAAGGCAGACAAGACGGATTTTACAACACAGGAAGAAAGTGTTTAGATTGCAATAGTCGCTTAAGTGATCAGTCTGAATATTACTGGAATATTACGCCTCGAATGGTACTATTCTTTACTTAAATAGACCATGAGCCATTCCATCATTGAGAGTGCTGCAGGGGTCTCAGCCACTCTACAACAAGATTAAAAAGAAATCCACACAGGTGTAGTTCAACTCATTCTAAAGCAGTGTTTCTCAACCAGTGTTTCCTGAAACGCTATGCTTCCACAAAAGGCTGCTAGCAGTTCTGCAAGTTACAATGATAAATAGACGAACACATTTTTGTTTAATTTTATACTCATAATTTCACTCTACACATCTGGCATATTGTTGGAAAATCCTTGGTTATAATAAAGGCTTCAACCTCTTCTATCATTTCAAATTATAATAATCATAGGAAATGTATTTAGTAATGTCTATATGACGTCAGTGTGAAGCCCCCTTCACTAGTTAGTGAACAAGACCTGTACGTGTCAGATTCGTATATCAGAGTAAGTCACTTTAGTACAGGACACATGTATGGTGGTCCTATATTATGCTTACCATGTTGAGTGATGATAAAAATATAAAAGGGATAGATATTAATGATGGTTAATAATTTTTATGCAGGGTTTCCCCAGAGACATGAAAACTATTTCAAGGGTCCCCAAAAGAGTAAAAAGGTTGCCAAAGACTGGTCTATTCTATTTTCAATTTCCTTACAGCCTATACTAAAATCCTTCGTTATTATAATAAAATATAAGAGATAGATATAATAATGGCATCTAAATTTTTGGGAAGGGGTTCCAAAACAGGAAAAGTATTTCAAAAGTTCCACAAACAATAAAATGGTTGAGAAACGCTGTTCTAAAGAGATGAAAAAAATAATTTCGCTAATCAATGGATACAAAACCAAGAGCTAACCTTTTGATAAATTTTAAAGGTTCAGGTTTACTTCAGGTTCCTATTGCTGTTCTAAAAAGATGAAAAAAATAACTTTGCTAGTCAATAAATACAAAACCAAGAGCTAACCTTTTGATAAATTTTACATGTTCAGGTTTCTATTGCTGGCTTGCAAAGATGAGCCATGCAATATCTAAAGGTCCTGCTAGTGGAGAGAGAGTTAAGACTTACCTTGAGAGCAGCAGTTCAACAAATCGATAATGACCTTTATCGGCAGCAATGGTCAGTGCAGTATCTCTTGAGGATGGCACGGGTGCTGCATTCACATCAGCTCCTTTATCCAGCAATACTTTTCCGACTTCTACATAACCACCAGAAGCAGCTTCCATCAAAGGAGTAAGACCAGTCTTCAGTAAGAAAAAAAAGCAAACATTTCCAATTTAAAAAAAAACAAAAAAACAATTGTTTTAAAAATAGACATTCGCACACAAAATTCACGTGGTAAGAAAGTGAGATAATTATCAGCCTTACCTTGGCACGATGTTCAATATTTGCTTTTCTATCCACCAAGAGGCTTACGACTTCGTGTCGTCCTTGAAAACAGGCTAAAGTCAAAGCCGTATTTCTGTTTGTCTCAATCTTTAAATCAAGATAAAAAGAAAGTTAGGCTTCAAATTTAAATATTTTATGAATATATAAAATGGTGATAAAAACAAAAACAAAAGAATGTTTGGAGAAAATATTACAGAAGTTTTAGGAATAAATGACTTTTGCAAAAAGAAAAAATGTTAGAACAATAAACTCATGACAGTAAGATTTTCCAATTAAGACCATTTTGAAATTAAACTCAAAATCCCATGGTATATGTTAATCTTCTACAGGCTTCTTAAGAGAAAGTGAGAGAGAACTTTGCTTCACTTTAGAACAAACTTTTCAGGTGTAGTAATGAACAAATATCATAGAATTGACCTCTGTCAAGGTTGACTCCAGTCATAATGTTTTCATGTTACCACTGCCAAGTGTTCACTTAACTACTCTCTACCAATCAGGTTACTAATAAACCAATTCACGTGATGGGGCAAACTATCATATTTACATGATATCTGAGCTAGTTTGCAGATATTTTCCTGTTCTGGTAATTGCATTTTATGAGAATATTTTTTCACCGTGAAACTACTCAGAGAAATAATTTTGAAATAATAGACATTCACAAGTTCCATAGATTTCATGTAAATTCATATTGTTAGATGAAAAAATCTTTAACCACTTGAGACTTAGATATCAATAAAATTTCTCAGCAACTGCTCAAAGTAATCGTGGCTTTCACAATCTTTACCTGGCACTGAACTATGGGGTAGATTCTAGATATGTGGTTCTAAGATTCTCACCTATAAGCAGTTCAGCTGAAAGACAGTAATGCTATTATTTTGACTGGCTGCAGGCTAAATTCACAGATGGGACTGAATTACTGGCAATATATCAGTCCTGGCAGTGATGTTTGATTATTTTATTTGTTTAATCAGCACAAAAAAATCCTGTGGGTCATTTAATGCTGAAACTGGATGTTTTTTATCCAAGAATGTTTCAAAACATTTCAAGTAGTTGTGAGGTTTTCAAAATATCAAAAGTTGTATAGTTTGGAAATATTTCAAAATGTAAATTTTATGATTCAAAGTCCGAGCTCTATTTTCTATATATTTTCTTTTCTTCAGATATCCTTTAATTTGGAAAGTAAGTACATTTTTGAAGAGAATGTTAAGATTTTGTGCTTGGTAATAATTCCTAAATATTTTTCTTTATGCTTTCTATCAAGATATGCTTCACGGTGGGAAATTGGTTGCAGTGGGTACACCTAGGTGTAGTTTCTGCCTTGAGCATGTGTATTAGGTGAATGCGTCCAATTCTTATTCTATTGAACACATGTCTTGCCTATGGTCAGTTAATGGCTCTATATTCTTTCTTATTGTCAGCTGATGTTCATATAGTTTAATGTTTGGGAACATGCTCCAAATTGCTTGCCATTTTCTTTTGATGTGTTGAGTAATTTTGTTATTATAATTTGTATATGGGAGTTTAATGTTGGTTATTTTCATTTTCGTTGCCTCTTTTGCAAGGATGTCTGCTTCATGATTTCCCATGATGCTTATATGGCTAGGAATCCAGGCCAATATTGTTCTGTGTTTTATTAATTGATGACAAGTTTCTAGGATTTCGTGAACATAGAGTTAATTAGTGTTCTTTTCTTTAATCACTGTTAAACTAGAGAAGGAGTCCGAGATTATAATAAACTTCCTATTTTCTGCATTTTCTATTATTTTAAGTTCTCATTTTAGTTCAGCTGTAGAGATGGACGTATTATTTGGTAATTTGATTTGTTTGTGGCCGCTGCATCTATTCTAGCTAGGATTTGGATTTATCTGTGAAGAATGGTTTATAATAACAATATTTATCTCTTAATTCGTTTACATACTTTTGTTGATTGTTTTTATTTTTTTGTTTCAATGTTAGGTCTCTGTAAGGTTTCGAGATAGTAGTCCATAGAGCAACCTTGCTTATTGTGACTTAATCTCAGTCCTTGATTTTGTATGGCTTGTAGTTTTGCAAGATAAGTTTTACGTGTGGCACTGTGAATGATGCATCCACAGTCTAATTTTGATCTGATGTGTGACCGATATATTCTGAGCATTACTTTTTGGTCGGCAAAACCAATTCACTTCTGACATTATTTTCAGAAGCTTTAAAGTCTTTTGGCATTTTTGTTTAAGGTAGTCAATATGCACCTTGAAGTTAAGTTTCCTATCTAGTTGGATTCCTGAGATATTTTATTTGTTGGACTATAGTCCATTTCATTTTAATTCTGGATTGAGGTGGTAAGCTTATTTTTGCAGAAATGCATGAAAAGTTTTTGTTTTGAAGAAACAGAATCCATTTTCATTTATCCATATTTCTTTTTTGTTTAAACATATTTGTACATATCTATCAAGGAAAAGCATATTTGGTGATGAGTAAGATATTGAGAGATCATCTACATATAGGGATTTTTCAGTTCCTGTATTAATGGTTTTAATAATACTATTTATTTTGAGAATAAATAATGTAACTGATAAGATCCTATTTCAATGGGTTTGGAATTTATGTTTCTACTTTAGACATTGTATAACCAATTTTTATTTTATGTGGTGACTGGTGGATCAAAAGTAATGATATAAATGTCGCATATAAAATCTTGCATCTTTGTGGCTTTATTGACATTGCTTGGAATGAAAGATTAAAAATATGATGCAACCAAAATATATCACCAAATTCCCAAACAAATACACTAGGCTAGTGTCCACAGGGCATTTTTTATTTTGTCTATTTAGAAAAACAGGTTTTATATAACATCAATTACAGGCTTTAATGAGAACGTTTTGCTGTTCTAATGACTGAAAATATTCTTTACATAATATTTTATTTAAATCAACATAAGTGACCATGGGTTACTTCTAATAAATCAGTTTCATTCCTTACCAGTGTCTACATTAACACATATTTATAATTTGTTCTTAACAGAATTTTGAAGACAAGAATTATGTAATTTTATATCAGCAATGCTACGCTACACACAAAGAGGTGAGGGGCTGTGCCACGGCATTTCAAGATGACTGCTCTTAACATAACTGGATGTAAACAGCATTGGGCAGTCTTAATTGTGCTTCTTCTGTCAATGAAAGATTTATGATAGATTGCTTTCTCTGCCTCTTTTTTTTTCTTTTTTCTGCATTTTCTATTATTTTAAGTTATTTAAAGCCAGAAAAGATTTTTTCAGATTGTAAGAATTAGAGGGGGGAATAAGGATTTTAGTAATACAAGTCTTACTAATTAATCCATAGCTGAGGAGAGAAGTGATGCATATCCTATTTACAATTCCAGGCCATTATCCATTGAACCACATGCATATCCAAGCTTATTGCACCAAGTATTTCCAAGTGGAAGTGGTCACTCATCCATGTATTGACCAGGCTCAACATTGCTTAACTTCAATGATTGTATGGGAACCAGTGCCTGTCAGTGGAAGTGGTGGCTGGAATATCCATCAAAGTGGACAATACAACAATGTTGAACATATGTGCTTTTTTTATTCAGTTTGAGTTTCTTTTGTAAATTTTATTTTTATTGTGTGAGTGTTTGCGTAATTATTCAATAATAAGACCAAGAACATCAGTCTCCTATTGCATCTTTCTCCACACGAAGTGGATTGATAGTTAATAATGCAAGATTCAATTTCCAAGTTTATTAAATTTACAAAAAAAAAAAATTAACTTAGCTTAATTTATTTCTTTTAAACCTCAAATAAAAGATTAAAAGATCCATTAGCTGCCAAGCAATCAAGACAGAATAAGTAAGATAAGTAAGAGAAAACAGAAATAAAAAAAGTAAGACTCCTAGAGTGACCACCCACCTGAGCATTAATGTCACTGCCCATGTCAAGTAATAACTTGACTGCAGCTGAGTGACCATTCATAGCAGCTAACATCAAAGGAGATATACCCAGTTTACTGCCTGTTCTGGAAAATAGAAAAAACAAAATACAAGTGTAAAGATAAAATGTGGAGCTGATCAGTCAAAAACTAAAGCATATATAGCCATCAGTTTAGAGACAACAGATAGAAGAGCAAAACAAAAAATGGCTGACCACTTGTATCCAAGGATGCCTGTCTTCTAGGACAGCTAATTAATCACCGTTGCCAACACTAGGCATATTTGTGTCTATTCAACATCCACAGAGTCCAGCTGTGGTTTATACTGCAACTATGTTAAGCAGATCTAGTTAGTTTCTGGGAGAGAGTGTACTATCTGACGTGATCAACAGTCTGAACAAGGCCAATATGCCCAAGCCTTCAGTCATGATGACTTGCAACTTCATGCTAGCATAGCCATCACCAGCTCTCAACAGGTCCTGGCTACCCAATTCCACTCCCAAGGCGTGATATGGTTTTCAGGCACTTTCCGAAAGTGTCGCAGACCGAGATTGCCTCTTCCAAACGGATAACATCAAAAAGTCACCTTCTCGACAAATCAACCACAGTTAGATTCAAACCCGGACTTCATGGTCAGAACGCTCTAACCACTTGGCCAAGATTAAAAAAATATGGCTAACCACAATTGTTCAATATTAGAATTTAGTTCCCTAAATTTGGCCATTTTATTTAGATGAATTCGTAGGGAGAGAAAATGAAGAACTTACCGTGAATTAATCTCGGCACCACTTGAAAGGAGTAGTTTTATGATATTCACATAACCACCAGATGCTGCCAGACTTAAAGGTGTATAATCTGAAACATTACGATGTTCCTTGTTGGCAACACGAGATAGCAGCAATTCTACCACCTGGAAGGAAAAGGGGGAGGAAAAATAAAAGTGATTTGGCAAGAAGCAACAATACATTTTTAAAAATGATAAAACCAACAATAACTTTGAATTTTTCAGATGAAGCATTAGAATCTTATTCATCTCCGGTTTGTATTGTTTGGTGAGATGTAGTAGTAGAAAAAATTTAGGTTGTATGAATTTATAAAATTAATCTTTGTCATTAATATTACTATTTACATTGTTTGGACTATTGTCTTAATCTTTACTGCCATGTTTACGATATTTCAGCCGTTGTACACTTCGGCCTTCCTCAGGTGCTAGAAATTTTGAACTGGGGGTATATCATTCTCATTCTATGTGCAATGTCACTTCTGGTAATATGTAGTTATCTCCCTTTCATTTAACTCTTTAAGTTATTTGTTCAGTACTGCTGTAGCCTGGTATTGAACTCACAACTCTTTGGGTCAAGTCACTGGAACTAACCAACGTCTATATTCACTGAGCCATGTGTCATTAATTTTTTATTATTTTTTACTGTCAAATGCTATCATTGGTATTTCTTGGTCATTTTATATTCCGCAAGATGCATAAATCATTTTTTTTTATGTCAAGGTAAAAAAGAAAAAATTTGAGTATCTTTTCCAATTAAAGGTGATCCAGTACTATGCCTGATGCCTCAGCTTCAATTCGCATTCATAAAAAAAAAAAAAAAAAAAAAAAAAAAAAAAAAAAAAAAAAAAAAAAAAACTTTCTTGCTAGGACATTTTTTTACCCTTTAGTTTAATAAGCAAAAACCAACAAATATCATTTGAATTTAGTCACACAGAAACTTAATCTCATCTGCATACTATACCATATTGTTTGTTTACTTAATAGTTTTAATAAAAGAACATTTTTAATATCATCAATGTTTAACCCCAGTTTTTTTTTGCCGTTTATTTATCAATTATATATATATATGTATATATATACATTGTATATAACATGCAAAATTCCACCTTCTAACGAGAACCCATAGCTCAGTGGTAGAATCACTAGCTGATGTCAATTCAATTGGGTTTCAATCCTGGCTAGAAGCAATTGGATGTCTAACCATACAGATGATGCAGCAAAACAGATCTGTCTGCAGATGACTAACACTATATATTAACCCTATGTTTTACTCACAACTCTGAGTTTCCTGGAGTATGATATGTTAACCACCCGAAGATTGCTGAAATTGCTCAGAGTCGTGTGTAAAACGTAGGATAATATGTATATTTATTAATATATATTTTGCTCGGTTATACAACACTGAGCACGCTAATATTCACATCAGATTAATATATATATATATATATATATATATATATTAACTTACGTCTATGGCACGACTTGGAGTTTCATGTGTTATACAATAATCAAGTGCATATTTCAAACTGACAGTTTAATAGATTCGAATTTAAGTTCACTCAATATTCATGGGAATTAAATCTTATAAAGTTAAGTTACTACTTTTTTAATAACAAGATTAAAAATTTAAATATTCTAGTTACATGCAGATGAAAAATTAAATTTATAATAAATAATAAAATACAGGGAGAAGAAATCAAAGGGGCGTAAATCATGAGTCTTAAAAATTTACTTGCACATAAAAATGTGGGGAAAATTAAATTTTAAATAAAAATAAGATAACATAAAAGAAAAGAAAAATTAAGAGGTAAAATTTAGAATTAAAAACAGAAGGAGCAAAAATAAAAAGGGTTTAATTCATAATTGTTAAAAGTAATATTGCTAGGGAAAGAAAGAAAAAGAAATTACATTTATCTCCTTTTCCATTGTAATGTTTGGATTTAGCTATGATATTCCAGCTAATAATTGGGTTCTTCCTGTTTTTTTTAATTTCCAATAATGTATGGATAAAGCAGTACTTTTGCTGTATTTATTATTGTTTAAACACAAGTGGTTGCTAATTATTATCTTCCACTTGCTAGAAGTACTTCCAAAGTAAAATTTAACATTATTATCCAGATGAATTTGAGCTCTATGAACAATGCTTTCATAAATGTAATCTATGCCTTTTAAAAAAAACTTGTCATCTGAAATTATCAAAAATCCAAATTTGCTTAATAAAAAAAAAAAAAAAAAAAAGTGATTTAATGGCCACATGCTGTCATAGAAAAGAATACTTACTTAAATTCTTAGACCAAGTTTGATATAGATCCATCTTTATACGTTTGCCTATTTCTTTCTTTCCATCACAATATTACTTTTACCAATTATGACTTAAACCCCTTTTATTTTTGTTCCTTACATTTTTAATTCTAAATTTTACCTCCTAAATTTTTTTTATTTTCTTTTTATTTTCTTTTTATTTAAAAAAAATTCTAATTTTCCCCAAATGTAATATTTGAATATTTAATTTTTTTAAGATTCATGATTTATGCCCCTCTGTTTACATGTGGATAAAAATTTTAAAATAAAAAAAATCATAGAATATTTAAATTTTTAATTTTGTTATTAAAAAGCAGTAACTTTATAAGATTGAATTCCCATGAACATTGAGTGACCTTAAATCTATTAAACTGTCAGTTTTAAATATGCACCTGATCATTGCATAATGCATGAAACTCCGAGTCGTGTCATAGGTGTTGGATAATATGTATATTTATTAATATGTATATATATACACACACACACACACACTATATATATATATATATATATATATATATATATAAATAAAATACAGCTCTGTTCATATATTGAGCATTGTTTTATTAACACTTTAATAATAATAATACTATATGTATGTACACCCTCCTGATATGTATATTTATAAATTTATGTCACTATATATAAATCTATTCCTTCTCTCCCCCACCTTTTGCCTTTTTAGTTGTTTATATTTGGACTTAAATGTCTATTCCTATCTCTCCTCTTTATTTTGCGTGAGTATATTTTTATATACTTGTGTGATTTAGTGTATATAATTTGTTTCTGTCCCTTTGTTGCGTCGGTCTATTCCTAAATTTTTTTTGTGTACGTATATATTTTCTCATAAGATTTGTTTTGTGTATATGTGATCTAATGTATTCTTTTGTATTGTGTCATATGTGTGATCTGAGGTATCTAGTCTCAATTTATTTCCGGTTTAAATAATACAATATTCACTTCTGTTAAAAATGTCTTTAAAATATTCTGAATGAATTTATTTTTAAATTGACTGAAAGAGACAATGCAAAATGACATTGTTGAAATAAATCCTTTTTTTATAACCATTTAATTTTGAGTCGAGCATTCAACTGAATATTTTATATATATATATATATATATATATATATATATATATATATTATATTATTATTGTCTAATGAAGTTCTAGGAGAAGGAATGTGTTACACAGAACATTTTTTCCATTTTGTTATTCATTTGCTTAAAATTATCTTCCTGAAAATTTATTTCAAGAAATCCAGAAACATCCAAATGTAGTAGAAAAAATAAAATAAAATTTTAAAAAAAACAAAAAAAAAACACACACACACACTATACTCACATCAAATCTTCCACCAGAACAGGCGAGAGACAAAGGAGTATCTTTGGTTCGTTCAGACTGGGCTTCTATTTCAGCATTGTATTCTAAAAGAATTTCAACAACATCTACATGACCTGCTGTGGCAGCTAAAATCAAGGGAGTAAAACCTGATAAAAGAGAAAAAATATAATTATGTATCTTTTAAAGAAAATTAAATTTCATAATATTTAGCACTGCTTAAATTAATTTGCCTGCTCATAAAAGACGGGGGGCGGGGGTAATGGGAGGAGTGGGTGTAGATTAGCAATCTATAGATCTTCCTCTACCCATTACATTTGTCAGATTCAAAATATATTGATATTTTTTGTCATTTTTGAAAAGGGGTCTTTTTTATAATATAAATAGTGTCAAATCAGTCCGACATCCAAAAGAGTTATCAGTACTTTGTTTCATTTATAAATGTCGAGTTTGAAGCTGTCCAGGCCATTGATAACTACATATACCTAATATTTTCCTTCCCCACACCCAATTCATAATCGTATACAGTTATCAATGATGCAAACATAGTTTCAAACTTCATATTTGTAAACAAAGCAGAAGAGATAATTCTTTAAGTCAGGGATCAATCTAACACTATATCATGAACAGGCACCCCTTTTAAAACACTAGGAAAATCATTTGTTTTTTATTCTTACAAATGCTGTGGGTTACGGAAGGATAAGAATTAGGAAAAAATTCTTACCTCATTGTTTTTTATTTTTTATTTTTTTTTTTATTCTTTTACAAGTGGACCACTTAATTTAGATAGTGCTTAGTAATGTAAACATGATTACACAAAGTCCAGTTTCTTAAGGTACAAACAAAAACACGTGACAAGTAGCATGTCCTATCTGATCCTATATACAAAGTCTTTCATACGTCAACAAGATGAAAGGTAGTGGTGTTCCTTAGTACTAGGAACAGCTCTTAAATTATTGATAATAATATTCCCAGAGATCTAGCAAAAATTTCTTTCTTTGGTTTTATGGTATAAATTTAGCTACTAAAAGAATTCAATAAGAGTTGACTTTATCCACTGAAGAAAGACATTACAAACTATGTACAATCATATAATTCTGCTTGTTCCTTCCTTAGTTCGTCTGCCCGTTACATCACTTACTCTCTCTACGAGCTTTTCCTTTCCCTCTATCTTTTTAAATGCTACTCTCCTCAGCGTTTCTCTCAACTTTGCCAAACAGAAGGGTAATAAAGAGTGAGAGAGTAGGAGGAGAGAGCCTATAACATTACTGTATCAGTAGCAGCTTAAGCTGGTGGTTGTAGCAGTAATTGTAGTGTATGTATATATATATATATATATATATGTGTGTGTGTGTGTGTGTGTGCTGTACAATATAGTAAAAATGGGTAGGTTTGTTGTCATATCCTGCGACCTAATAACAAAATTTCTGGCCTCTACGCCCTTGGCCATTACTCAGTTGGTCTTTTCTGTTTACAATGGACACAGGAGCCATGATTTTTCAGTAATAAAAAAAGAAACATTTTCTCTTTCAAAATCTCTCACAAAATAGCGTACAGTATTTTGGTTATGGTCTGTGCACACACCACTTAATATAAGATTACAGTAAAGTAGCTTCTATGGAATTACTTTTATAGATATTTTAATAAAATTACACTGTGCTATCATTATTTTATTATCCAATACCTTTATGTTTGAAGACGTTACTGCCATTTGTAGTATGACAAAGTAAAATTTTTCCAGGAAATCATAATTATCCTGCCGTGGAAATTCCACGGGTTCCGCTAGTTTATATTAATAGTTTAGAATCTGGTGTTTTAATTATAAGCAGTTTTTCCCCACGTTAGAATACATATTCAACCCACCCTGTAAATATCTGTTTTCAATGTTCAACCTGCTATAACCCACCCCATGTATATTCTGCCACATGATGACATCATTACAACTAACACAGGAAGTTATAAACAGTGAGACTGATTGAGAGAAAAAAAAAAAAAAAAAAAAGAAAACTTTGAGAGCCAATATTTATAGGGAAGTTGTGAGTGTATTGAATGCTAATGGGTTAATTCATTTTATTAACATTTGAAACAATTCTGAAATTTATTAGATCTCAAGTGAGCAAATCAGATGTAATTTATGAATCAAGTCAGTTTGCCACACCAAAATTTCTTGGAATAGCTTTATAATTTACTTCCTCTTCTGAAGCATAGAAAGAGAAGAGGTAAAAAAAAAATAAAACCCAGCCCAATCATAAATTTTAGAAACATTTAATTGTAAAATTCAAAATTCTGCAAGGATGCAGATCTCACAATTTGATTAATTATGGCTGAATGTTTACCTTTTTTATCCCGATGTTCAATATCTGCATTTTTCAGAAGCAGTAGCCGGACCAACTCTGAATGTCCACCAGCACAAGCCAGCGTCAACGCAGTGTCGTGATTGCTATCTGTTTGGGCATCCAAATCTATATGTTGGGGCACAAAGCGGTGAGGCGTGGAGATTCCAGGTGATGCTGGAGATGGGGTGGGGGTTTGAGGAGTACTCGAAGGAGGTGGTACTGTCTCTAAGCCTATAGAGTTGGGTGTCGTTTGCATGGCCTGATGATTGTTGTTTATGTGACGTTTCCATCTGGATTTTAAAATACTTGGTTGATTTACCTGAAAGAAAAAATAGAAGAATACATAAGAGGAAAAAAAATAAGGGAAGATTTTATTCTGGTTGGTTTTCAAAAAAATTTAGACTAGATTACCATTTACCAAGCACATGATCGTGGAGAAAGACAAAGACTTGAATAAAACAGTTGACTAAATGGAACTGATAAACGCATACACTGCGAATAATTTAATTACAGGGGCAAAGAATGAATTCAAAGAAAACCTAAGGGAAATTCTTAAATAGACTAGTCCACAAAATGGGGAATGTTGGGGGGGGGGGGGTAATTTTTGTAGATAAGCATTTTTAGACTTTTTAGACAAAAAAAAAAATATTGATTTTTTTTATCAATTGCAAAGTGGGATCCATTTTATAAATATTGAATTAATGCTAAATCAACCATGACATTTAGGCTAAGTCACTTAGCTATTATTAATAAAAGGTCAAGTTTGAAAATGTGTTAACATTATTAATATCTGAATATCTTAAATTTTTCTAAATTTATGTAAATTTTTGTCCGTTACCTAAAAATAACCATTTCTTTGTTATTTAAGAGAAATCTTTGTCAACCCCTATCTCAAAAAAGATCTGTTTTTCTATGTAAAACAGCAAGTCTGAGAACTCAGAGAGAAAAAAAAATTAAATATTAAAAAATTAAATATTCTTTTTAAGTAGGTAAAATTAAATACATAATCATATGTAACAGAAATCACATATTTTGCAAAGATTATCAACATTGTTTCTCTGAAATTCATATTTTGTAAAGTTATTTTCAGACTTTGTTGATACACAATTTTGTAAAATTGTGTAAATTGATTTCTGATTGTATTATACAGTTTTATATTTTCCATAATCAATTAACTGATCATTTTTAAAATATGATCCAAAAATGTCCAATTTATGAGCAAATTTAGTTATTTTATGGTAGAAGATGTTAGTTTTGTTTTTTGTACATTTGCATTTATGAAAATAAGTTCAATAGTAAGCCACTTTCTAATATTATGTATAGTAACTAATTAACTAATTACTGAACATTAGTAACAAGTTCTTAGCGAAAAATATTGCCTGAAATTTTTATTTAGTAGTAATTTAGGTCTTCAAATGTCCGCCCTAAGTCAGTTGCATTGTTATCATGCTTGAGTTAAGGATTACCTAGTTTTAAACACTTTCATCATTAGGCTACTGACTCTTATATTAATGTACACATTCATGCAATTTTTTAAGGAATTGATTGATTTATTTTTTTATGGCTTGCCAACCATTTGTGAAACATTTAAAATCCAGGTTTTGGATCGCAAGAATTGCATTTTGTCTTTTTTGTGAGCTGCAATAACAATTTTATTGGAAAATAATATTTCCAGACAGTTATTCTGTTTAACCTCTAACTAAGGAAGGAGAGATGTATTTCATGTAAGCAAATGTGTCAAACTCAACTGGAATTTGAACATTGCTGACTTCACATTCCAAGCCACTGACCCTCCCATTCTTGTTTAGGGGGAAAAAACAGAACCCTGTTTACAAACATTGTGAGTGCAGTGTAATGCATCTGATCCTTTCCATCAAAAAGTTTAATATTAATCTGATTAAGACATTAATAAACTTTAATATTAATCTTGATTAACAGTAATGATTACAAATTTGAGGAATATCATCTATTTTGAGAAAGAGGCTTAAAACATTTCAGCTTTAGATTTACTTATTTTTGGTAAACTTGGACATTTGCACCCACAAAAACAAAAAGAGTGCCAAAAAGACATTTGTTCAATTGAAACTGCTATTATTTTAACTACAACCACTCTATGACAATGTTCGTTTTAAAACACGATAATTAGAATAAAATCTAAACATATGAAAGTGAATTTATACATTTTCTTTGTTTTTAAGTAATAACAAAAATAATGAACACTATTAGATAGTTTTTTTTATAGTCATTTATCTTTTTTAATTATTTCACTCCCAAGCTGAGAGTAAAAGAGACTGAAAGAAAAAAAAAAAACTTTCGAAAGAGCCAGGAGAAAAAAGGAATAAATTATAATATCTTAATGGTTGGCAAAACATCAGCTAATTGCCAATCAATCCAAATTTTATAAAATGGTAAATAATAAGTATTTCCTTACAGTCATTTAGTTAACATAATTAAATATTGATAAATTTATGAATAGAAGATTATTTTTATGTTTATTTTTTTATAAATTGTTAAATGATAAATATTGTATTGCATTACTTTTAATTATCAATTTTTAGAATGTTGTAAATGTAAAATTAATCTTGTAAATAAACAATCAAATAAATCAACACGGTTTAATATTTTCAAATTCTCAAGAACAAAAGAAAAAAAATGAATAGATTCAGTTTCATTTCAATTCTAATGATCACTTTTTAAAACAAACATTACCAAGGAGAGAAGATATTTAACATAACATTGGTGTCAATTGAAAAACTCCTTTTACACTGTTTTTTTGTTTTTGGACACACAGGTCAAAGGCAAACAATTTTTGTTATTAGACATTTTTTTTATCATTTCTCTATTAAACTAAGAACAATAACTATAAAATTTATATACATGTAATTACATTCATCTGAGTAAAACAGAAATCAATGAAAAGTCAAAAGGCCACAAATGTAACAATGAAAACAACAAAAAGAGGGCAAGAAGTGGTTTTTTCAGGATATTCACAGAAGTTTCTACTTATCAAGAAATTCCAAATGGTTTCTTTACATTTGTAAAAACATCCTGGTTAAGCTATTCTACAGCTTTCAACAAATGCACAATCTGTTTAAAAGATACCTATCAAAATATGTCAAACTTTTGACAATTTATTTCTAAGGCCAGCAGAACTTATCAAAACGTGCTGAACAGACAACTAGAGTAACAATATTCAACAAATAAATGTTCTATCTCACTGACCAACTCCAGAGTTTCATGTTATGCCACTCTTCAGATGGTTGCTCCAATAAACTTAGCCAATTATTATCAGATATATTCATACTCCACAAATGGTAATTGTAACATTAGTAGTTTCCCTACTAGAAAACATTTGGCATTTGTTGACTGATCAGTCAATACTGTTTTTAGTTGAAATATATAAAATCTCTCTGAATACAATTTTTCTGAAAAACAGATTTTTGAAGTCCGGTAGCTGTTATTGCCCTTTCCAATACTGATGAGAGTTTCCTTCCTAACCTTTTATTTGAAGTAGTGTGGAATGTCAGCATCTTGATTATGTCATTTTCTGTTCAAGTTGCATGTGCTATCCATTTTAGCTGTTGCTGCTGTTGGTAGTCCTCAAGTGACATGGTTTCTGCTATGTGGTACAGTTCTTTGTGAATCTGTAGCATTAGTCTACATTGTTCAAAGAAGGATGATCTCTGCCAAAACCCTCAGGCTCTACTCACTCATAGCCTTTCCCCCACCCTACTGATTTTAGGAAGTGCATTAATTTCAATGTACTATGCTAGAATTTGTTATGAATGTAACAGCATTTAAATATTTTAGAAATAGTTCAAATGTTTAATGTTTTTGTTATATAAAACACAGCAAGCTCACCAAACCATGAAAGAGTTCAGAAATTAAAAACATTTTATTAACCATAGTATCCAAACTTACTGATTATTTCTTTTAAAATCAGTTAAGTGCTGTACATGATACACACTTGGGTGATCATGTTTCGAAAAAGACATGAGTGACTGAATAGATTTTCCAGCAATAGGTTACCATTACTTTCTGTGGTAGACTGGTTGCCAACCAAGGCTATAGAATTCAATCTGTCCTGTTATTTAACCTATGACTGTAGGGAGAAGCAACTGATTAATACCTTTCCCAAAAGTATTGATTGGAGTAGATAGATCTATCTATCGCCCGGTTTACACTCCACCCATGTCTATTGAACAGGTTAAGAGGCTCATCCCTTGTTCCCTGTTTAGGATGTGGTTTCCGGCTTTCTCTTTTCCAATCTTCTCACTTTGTTTTTTTTTTTTTCAATTGGAGTAGATAGATCTATCTATCGCTCGGTTTACACTCCACCCATGTCTATTGAACAGGTTAAGAGGCTCATCCCTTGTTCCCTGTTTAGGATGTGGTTTTCGGCTTTCTCTTTTCCAATCTTCTCACTTTGTTTTTTTTTTTTCAATTGGAGTAGATAGATCTATCTATCGCCCGGTTTACACTCCACCCATGTCTATTGAACAGGTTAAGAGGCTCATCCCTTATTCCCTGCTTTATCTTTTCCAATATTTTCACTGTTACGTAGCCCCCTGCACATCAGTGGCATTACCGCCTTGCTTGGGGTGATAAGATTTTAAAAAAAAAAAAAAAATTTGCCCATAAGTGAATGTAACAAATTCAACTGGAATTCAAACTCGGCTTTCTGATTTCTTGTTCCAAACGGATATCCACTATACCACAACGCACATCAGTTTTAAATTAGTCAAATTTAGAAAAAAAAGACCGCCCTCTCCTGTTCTGTTGCATGAAGAAATGAAACTTGACCCTGTTCTTGTGGATCATACACAAGAGAAAAGCCGAAGAAAGGATCAACCAATATGTCACTAACATCAAAAACAAACTGCCCAAATGAAATTTGGAATGTCAAAGACCTTCTAAAAGTTATGAGCAGGATGTGCTAAAGCAGAGGTCAGCAACCTTTTCCTAACTATGTGCCAACTTAGGGGTTTAAAATTATTCAATGTGCCATCATATGTATTTTTATACAAGTCAAAGTTAATATACCAGTTCTACAATATATATATATATAAACCATATTAATAGAAAAACTGTTTTTTTTTTTGTTTTTAAGTTATAAGTTATTCTTATTTTAAAGTTATTATTGTTGTGGTGCAGTGGATATCGACTAGGAATGATAAATCGGGGAGCCAAGTTCAAATTCCAGTTGAATTCATGGCATTTACTTATGCACAAATACCTTTGGGAAAGGTATTAACCCGTCTCTCCCTAGTTATGAGTTAAATAATAGGACAGATTGGGTTCTATAGCCTTGGCTGGCAACCAGTCTACCGCAGAAAGTAATGGCAACCTACTGCGAGCTAATTGTCTGCCCAGCCAGTCATGTCTCTTTCAAGACATGATCGCCCAAGCATGTATCATGTATGGCACTTAACTGACTGATTATTATAAATGAGAGCCTTGTCCTTGCATGCTCTTAGCCAATTGTTCAATTCAATATTGGCAACATACTTTGTTACTTTGAGTTTTACACAATTTGCGTGCCATTTGAAATTGCTCGGCATGCCCCATGTTCTAAAGGATTATCATTCCTTTTTCACATGAGATTCATTATTTGGTTGGTTAATTTGAAAAGATTCATATTGCTTCTGAGAAACAGTCTAAAAAGGCATGAACATCTGTGAGAAAAATGGTTTAAAAAAAAAAAAAAAAAAAGTGTTTGTAAACCAAATCTTTCCTACTGAAGTGACATATCAAGGCATTATGACCATCTCAACTTTGGTATATGTAAATCCAATAGTAGAAATCATAAAAATATTCCAAAATTGGTCAAAAGCTGTATGAATCTGGCTTTCTCATCTTGTGACACAGAAACAACAGTCTGGGTATATCATGAAGTCTTGTCAGGGGTCCTTGCTTAGTAGTTACAAGGTTTCAACGAAAATCATACGTGATTCCCAAGTCATTTGATATGAGCTTCTTTGGAAGCAAGCTTTTATAGTAGCAGTTGATTCCTTCATCAGTGTGTGAACTTAAAATCTGAAACTAACAGGCCTGGTCATTGTTACTGTTCTATATACTTATGTATTGCCCAGCATAGGAATTGAACTCACAACCACCAGCTAATAGAAATTGAGGTTTCTTGTTGGACTGTCCTATCTCACCTATTCTTTATAATGGGCTCTACCATGGAGCTCAATATAAGTCCATGGTATCTCTTCCAGAGAGGGTATATTCATTTTCCTGGTGAATCCTTGACAGACCACCTCTACAGTCATGATTTTAAATGTAGTGTTTGTCTATCTAATCTAAATTTATTTATAAATGAAACTGTCTCTCTGTGTGTTACCTATAGACTCCGAAATGGCTGAACTGATTTTCTTGAAAATTTACAGTTTTACTGGAAGCATCTGCGAGTGTTCTTAGCTAGGTTTTGTGTCGAGGTACCCCCGATAAACATCGAAAATCGATAACCGAAAAAAATCGGGTTATAGAAGGAGTGGCCCGATTTTAATCAAATTTGATACACTCATAGACAAAGACATAAGAAATGATATTCAGATGTTTCAAGGTTGCAGTTCTTACAATAGTGCAGAAAATTTGATATCGATACCAGGAAATCAAAATTTGACTTACATCCATTCATTTTTCTTTCAGTCTACGCTTGCTTTAACTGGAAACAACTATTGCTTTTTAGTTTTTTGTGCCAACGTCCAGAGAGTCTGAGCTCCAGGACCATGGATTAGTTTTAAAGCTTTCATTACACCCAAGCAACGCTGGGCTATACTGCTAGTTTCATTTAAAGACATGCGATGACGTAATTGATAGCAGCTCAAAACAAGAAATTGGAAAGCCAAGTTCAAATTCCAGGAGTTTTGTTAAAGTCACTTTCGTGCAAATACTCCCTGGGAAAAATATGAATCCATCTCCTCTTCTCCCAGATTTGATTTAAATAGAGTAGACAAGGCTCTTCATCCTTGGTTGGTAACCAATCTAGGTGAAGGACAACTCTGAACTTAAAAAACACATGTAACCCTAGCAAAGCAAACACTATACAGTTAATGAAAGAATCATGGATTTCACAATGACTATAATTTTAAATTGTGGTTGATTTGGTAGGTGAATACAGGGTTTATTTATTTTTGGGTAAGTGGTTTCTTTCCCCATTAGCCTCTCCATTTAAAATAGCTTTTCTCCTTCCAATGTTTTCAATACAATTTGTCTATATTTTTGAGATGTGGTAGTATTTACAGTATTTAAATTATTCGGATTATTGTCCTCATCTTTGTGGCCATTTGCACAACATTTCGGCCATTGTACGCTCTAGCCTTCTTTAGGTACGAGGAATTTCGAACTGAACCTTTTATTACAATCACGCAAGGGATGGAGATCATATACCCCAGTGACTGTAATAAAGGGTTCAGTTCAAAATTCCTAGCACCTGAATAAGGCCGGAATGTTCAATGGCCAAAACGTCGTACAAATGGCAAAAAAGATGAGTACAATAGTCCGAATAATGGAAATACTGTAAATACTACCTCATCTCAGAAATATAGACAAATAGAATGAGCTATTATTAAACCTCATACAAGTGGCAACAAAGAGGAGAACAATAGTCCGAATAATGGAAATACTGTTTTTCAATACTGTTTCACATTATATGCATCAGGTGGTTTCCAAAGGTTTTGTGATTCAGTGATGCTTGATATTTTAAACAGCCTATGAAAAACATTTGACGTTGCAACAAATGCTCACCTTAAAAGAAACAGTGATAATAAACCTTAACAAATGAAACAAGAACATGCTGGTCTGAATAGATTTTCATTAATTTTGAGAAGAGAGTCAATAATATTCTGAGCTTTTCTCAGATAATTGTCTAGTGTTTGTGAATAAAACATTTTGACTGATCCATTTCACACTATTTTTCAGAATGGTCACAAATATAGCAGCAGGATCAGCTTATTTGCTTTCTGTCTAAGCCAAGACAGCAGAGATTTCATTATGGTGTGTTTGCTCCCCACTTTCTTTTTGTTTTTTTTTAAATCAAAGGGATTGCGATACAATCTAGTATACTAATAGAAAATGAGAGGTATATAGAACTGAATGTGTATTATGGTGCAGTGGATATAGACTCAATCGGGGTGCCGAGTTCGAATTCCATTTAAATTCCTTGCATTCACTTATGCACAAATACCTTTGGGAAAGGTATTAATCAGTCTCTTCCCTCCAGTTATGGGTTAAATAATAAGACAGATTAGGTTCTATAGCCTTGGCTGGCAACCAGTTTACTGCAGAAAGCAATGGCAACCTATCGTGGGATAATCTTCTGCCCAGTCAGTTATGTCGCTTCCAAGACATGATCGCCCAAAGCGTGTATCACGTATGGCACTTAACTGACTGACTGATAGAAATAAGAAACAAAACCCACCCAATAGATATAGGACAGATCAGTTAAAATGTTCAATTTGTTGAATTAAGGCAGTGATTCTCATTGTGGATGGTAATGTCCCCTTTGTGCTTACTGTGAACTCTCAAGAAAGCAGTAAGTAGGGGGGGTTTCCATAATTTCTAAAGGACACCAAGATAATTTAGACCTTTGAACCGTGATTGAAACAAGTCACTGCATGTTATTATACATGGATTTGTTTCTCTTTTTGTCTATATAATTTCAATTTTAATATATTTTAAATATTCAGCTGTAATTGCTAGATGTGTATGGAGCAAAAACCTGCAAGTCAGCTAATATTCTTCTTCTGACCCAGTAATTGATGTAGGATAACAAAATATGTTGCATTAATCATGCTCCATTTACCAGTGCAATTTTAACATGAGGTGCACCAACCCATTCAAAGGGTCACTGGAGAAGATAATTCTCATCTTGTTTTCTTCAACTTAACCTTTGCAGGTTATTTTAAGCCAGAAAATATTTTTAAATTGTAAGAATTTTTGGGGGGGGTTGGGGGGGGGATAATGGTTTTGTGATACATCTTACTAATTAAGCTATATCTGGAGGGCAAAGAGGTGGATTCATAGCTTTTCCAAGGTTATCTGCATGTAAGTGAACATAACATAAACCTCACAGGAATTGGAAATGTTCTGATTAACAATTCCGAGCCGTTTTTCATTACATCATCCGCAGATTTAAGTTTAAAAAAAAAAAAAAAAAAAAAAACTGGTATTTTTCAAATGGTTATCCATCGAAGTACTAACTGGGCTTGACATTGCTTAACTTAGGCAACTGTATGTAAACCTGTGTTTCAACATGATGTGGCCTTAAGCCTAGAGAAGAAAAGGTCAAGAACCAATGAATTAAGGTCATCAATCTTCTCATAATTACATACATGTTATGTATGTACAATTCTCCTGAAGTTGTATGCTTGCCATGAAAGACAATCAATGAAGCAACCTTGGTTCAGCAGGAACCAAGAGCTCTCCACTTGGTAGAATTAAAACTTAAATGGCTTCCAATATTGAATCTATAGTAACAAATTAATACTCATAATAAAATTTTTCAAGGGCACTTTTCAAGACTGTCATAATTAATTTCTTCTGAAATCTCTTATTAGACTGATATTCTAATTCTGGAGATGTAGGCTGTAGAGATTCTACCATAGAGAAAGAACGGCTCTAAGAAAGTAAAAATTCAAAATGTCAGAATCAATTTCTGATGCCATACAAGTTGAGGAATGTTTCAATAACTAAAAGAAACATAAATCAGCAGGAATTCAAGTCTAAATCAAAATTATATGACATTACATTGCCACCTAATTTATTAAGTCCCCATATCATTTAGAGAAAAAGAAAATCTCTTTCAATACTCTTCCCATTAAAAGAGTCCTAGCAAAAATATAAGTCTAATTCCAGGTTATTCAAGGTTTATTTTTGTTAATAAGTAAATTTTTCAAGGTTAACCGTTAGTACTCTGCATTACGACTAATTCTACCCTTTCCACTGCATTCTTTTTCAAGGCTTCTCAGTTGCAGTATCCTTATTGTTAATTTTGCTCAAAGTTATTTTCAGTTGCTAGAAGAATATGACAATACAACTATGAAATTCAGACACACTATTGGCCAGGGATCCGAGTCACCTTCAGCGGCAGGATAAATTTCTTGTACATCAAATAAAGTCACATACAGTGTCATAAATTTGGCTTTTTTCATATCTAACATTTTCAGGGCTCTCATTTAAACTAGGTAATCAGTTGGGTTACTGACAAACATTGGCCATAGTTAGACAAATCTGTGACACACCATTTTCAGAAAGCCTTTGCCATCTTGATGGCCTCACAGAAGGAAAGAAATTGGTTACAAAAGACATTTGAGCAAATGGCCATTTTCTTTTTTTTTTTTACTTTTTGAACTCAATTTCTACATGGAAACTATAATGTCAAGTTTTAAGAAATTTGCAAAAATATTGGCAGAAAGTGACTAAGAGAGAAATAATTAGTGAGCTTGAAATTATTTATACTGTCAGTTGTTCAAA
Organism: Ascarosepion bandense; assembly: GCA_037127315.1. Taxonomy (NCBI): domain Eukaryota; kingdom Metazoa; phylum Mollusca; class Cephalopoda; order Sepiida; family Sepiidae; genus Ascarosepion; species Ascarosepion bandense. The sequence goes on from JBBBDQ010000737.1 coordinate 1,758,653, forward strand.
AACAAATCCTCAAATTTGAAAAGGAATCAATTCTAAGAGAGAGAGTGCCTAAAAAAGTAGGGTTAATAATAAAAGATTTCAGAAAGAAAACTCTAGATATGACATGTTCTGAAAACAACCCTCCCATTCAAAGTCAAAATACAAAAACTGAACTTATAAACATATAAAGATTTATAGTTCAGGTATAAAAATAAAATTAACAGGATAATTTCACTAAAGTGTTCCCTTTCAAGATAATCTGGATTCAGAAGAATAAGGGACACAATACTGAGGTCATCTGAAATTACCATTTAAATATGGACATTTTTAGGCTTTCCAAGGCACTTTATGCATTTTTCTTCTTTATAGAAATTCAAAACCCATTTTTTAATTTCTAAACTTTTCATAATTCACTAGAAACTAACTGAATATACAAAATAAAATGAAAAAGAAAACTCCCCAAAATTTACTCCAGATAAATTGTAAAAATTATGTAACAAGAAATGAAGAAATAGTCCCTCACTAAGTTTAATACCCATCTTACAAAATTCATTTGAAACCTATCCACTCATTTTGAATATATCAAGAACCTATAATGGTCTTGATGTACTTTGGCAACTAATCAGAGGAAACCTTACTGCATTTGCATGGACATACACTCTTCCATTGGGGGAGATAATCAGTAGTGAGACACCATTCTATGAGTTTCTGCATAATGTGACTGTCACATGCACCATGATCAAGATTATGTATATCTGGTGCAGGTTGTTTTTGATAAAACATTGCATCACACAGGTCTGTCAGCTCTTTGCTCTAAAAATCAAGATTTCACTTCCTACAGTTTCTGGCTTACTCCAAAGATAAAACAGTGAAAAATTGTGTGTGAGATTAAGGAGAATGTGAGTAGGCAGTTCATGATAATCACTTAAGAGGACTTAATACACAGCTAGAAAAGAGGGTTCTGTGATAAGTATGCAAGGTTCCATGGGGTGTATTTATGAAGTGGACTAAAACCAAACTAGAAAACTATCCTACTTTGAAGAGAGTTTGACTAAATCTAATACTACTATATCCAACACAATACTACAACTAGTGAACAGAATAAATTATTAATGTAGAGAAAAAGATTCAGTTAGCAAAGCACAAAAAAAAATTCTAAATAAGAAAAATGTTTTGTAATTATCTTTGAAAGATAGAGGAAGAAAAAAAAAATTAAATTTTTCCCAATTTTAACCTGGCTAAGAAGGGTAAACTGCCAATTCTTTAGTTTTTATGATTCCAAAGCAATGTAGCATTAAGCTGACTCAAACTAGATTCAAACATCAAACATTATGATATCATTACTGATCAAAGAGTTTTTGTTTATTTCTTTTTCCACAGTTCAACCATCTCTTAGCTGGTGTTTATGCTCTACGTCAATCTTAAAAGATACTGTTAGGATTAAAGTTAATCAGCAAACATGGATATTCACTACCCCTCACCCACCTACCAAAGGCAAAAAGGACGATTTCCCCCAACTCAACACTTATTATTTTAACTACCTTCACTCTTCAGCAATGTTTATTGTTTTAAAAAGTAATGATTATAACAATAAAACCTAAACCTATAGAAGTGGATTTATACATTGTTTTTTTTTCCTTTATTTTTGTTCAATTTACAGCAAGATTAAACAGTATTTATTTATCAGAAATATATCCAATAAAATATCCAAGAATAAATTTATATTTACAATATTCTAAAAACTAATGCATTATTTATTACTAACCAATTTATAAAGGAAAAATATGAAAATGTTAATTTATAAACATTTACTAAATTATTAAAATATGTGAATCAACTAAAAGGAACTTATTTACCATTTTATTATGTCCAAATCAACTGGCAACTAGCTGAAAATTTGCACACCATTCTAATAGACAATCTAAGTGCTTATTTTTGTTATCAATTCTAAGAATAATAAAACAAAAGACAAATAAAATGTATTAATTCACTTTCAAATGTTTAGGTCTTATTGGAATTCTAATCATCAATTATTTAAATAAACAGTGTCAAAAAGTGAAGGTAGTTAAAATTAAAAAAGTGTCATGTAAAAATTGTCTTTTTTGACACTCCATTTTTTTTTTTTTAAAGATGTGTGTGATGGTGGTGAAAGGTCCAAGTTTACCAAATATTAACTTTTAAGAACTTTGCAAAATACATTGTTTCATGTGAAGCATTGTTTCATGTGAAGCATTTAATCATCAATTTTGCTTCTCTTTTCTGCTTAACTACTTTTACATTTTATGACTTGTTTGTGAAAAAAAAAAAAAACAAGTTGTTTGTGGCTAAATACTGGCTTAGACAAATATATTTCAATCTTGCTTAGAGTTTGAAGTTGAGCCTTATATAATGATTGAAACATAGCTTTTACTATGAAATAAATTTAGTGAAACTTTCAATAAAAAAAAAAAACACTCCCTTTGACACTGCTTTTCTTTTTTGCTTATGAGCACAAAGGGCCATGATTGCTATCTAAGCAATGTAAGCTATAAAAAGAAAAGATAAAAGCTCAGAGAAAGAAAAAAAAAAACTAGATATAACCAGTGATCAGCTGGCAGACCTGTCCGCTCCTAGCAGAAATTCCAAATACTCTTTCATGATTTTTTCATTTTTTTAACAGACTAAAAATGGTGAATATAGGTGTGGGTCACCTTTCATGAAACTTGGAGTTTCAAGTTGGTAAAGAACAGCCCCAGCAAAAAGAGTAGAGGGATGAAAATAATGTCAGGCAGGTTTTTATTATTTCAATCCCATAATGCCATTGGTCAATGTAGATAAAGAAAATTAGCCTCGTGATGATCTTGGTGATAAAGATGATAGTGACAGTGATAAGAAAGTGATTATTTGATGTGGTGGTGGTGGTGGTGGCAATGGTTTCAGAGCATTGTTTTACCTGAAGTTGTTGCTGTATCAGGTGGGCTTGCTGCTGTAGAAGGTGTTGTTGTTGCTGAGGGGTTAAATAGTGATGTTGGGCAACAACAGGCTGGACACCGGCTCCTGTTGCTATGGCAACTGCAGGCGTGCCCCCCTGTTGCTGCTGTTGCTGCAGCTGCAGCTGGTTGGGAGCAGCAGATGTAGTAATGGTGGTGGTGGCCGTAGATGGAGCTAGAACCTGTTGTGTCTGCAACTGTGGAGGAGGGGGAGGAGGAGGAGGAGAAGATACCTGCTGGTTGGGAGGATGGACCTGCTGCGTGGTAAGTTGTTGCTGCAGTTGTTGTTGCTGTGATTGTTGTTGTTGTTGTTGTTGCTGCTGCGACTGCTGCTGCTGCAAAGGCGGTAGTGGGGACTGTGTCTGTGATAATGGGTTTTGAGAAAATAACTGAAGAATCTGAACCTGTTGATCTTGCTGCTGCTGTTGTTGTTGTTGTTGCTGCACAGACATTCTTTGGATGGTTTGTCGAGGTTGGGGCATCTCCAATGTCGTACTGGAACCTGGTACCTCGCATTCTGCACAATTCAGATAAAGACATCATGAGTAAAATTTATTTTTTTTTAAATTTATAGAAATAAACATACATACAACAAATGAAAAAATAAAATACACAAAAAAAAAAATGCTGAAAAATTATTGGTTCAAGTAAAAATTCTGATAGATTTTGAGAAGTGGATCAAACATTTCAGCACTGCCTAAAGTTTGTGTATTTTAGACACAGGAATCAACAATGTATGGTGACAGTATAGCACCATGAAATAGACTTCAAACCAACAAAAGTCCTACTGTAACACTGAGCTCTTATATAGGGATCGAATATGGACTAGAATCTGACAGAAGAAAGAATAAATAGAAAACATTTATAGACGTAGAATGTTTCACTTAAATTAAGCTTCAGAATTTTTTCTCTTCTGTAATTTATTTCTCAAAAAAATTTCTGACGGAGCTGCAACACAATTTATAAACAGTCCTTATTTGTTCTTTATCCTATATAAACATACATACATAGAAGTAATGGATCTTTCTTAAGACAATGTTATTCTTTACTGTCATACAAGCTATATTTAATGGGTAAACTGTTTGAGTAGACCTCCCTTAAAAAAAAAAAGTCTACCAATATAAAACTAGGAAATCTTACTGAAGAATGTATTCACTCCACAACCCCAAACAAGAATTGTTTAAAACGAAAAGATTTTTTTAAATTTCTGTTAGGCAGCACAATCTGTTTATTAAAATTTAATGCCTAGGTCAGTAGTCATTAATTTGCTCAACCATATACAACATTAACAGAAATTAAGAGCAATGACTGCAGTAAATTTAAAGTCAACATTACTAAAATTAAATTACCGAGAATATTTTCCAACATTTGTAAGATTACCAAATACTTAAAACTCACATAAAAAAGTGCACGTTATTTTTTTTAAAACTCCCTGATGAGCAAAACACCATATCAGCATTTGCCATTGCTCATCAATTGTATAAGAATGGCTGCTATTAGTTAAAAATCACCACTACTCTTTTAAAAATCCATTTGTGTTATTTTAAACTTTAAATCATATTTTTTTCAAATCAGATTAATTATACTTTAAATCAGTTAAATAAAGTTTCAGAAAAATATATTTTATTTTTGGAAGATTTTTTTTTTTTAAATTCAGATAATTACATTGCAATGTAAGATGACTAAAAAGGGTGTTTTAGAAAAGAAGTTTTTAAAAATCTATTCCAATCAACATAATTTCAGTTTGAAATACACCAGAGTATTTTGCTAATTGGAAATAGTAAATTTAATCTTTTAGCTTTCAATTAAAACTAAAATGAAAGCTTCAAGAAGTCTATATATTGAAATAAACAATTATAAAAATTCATTTTAAAACTTAGTGGGGGTACCTATTATATCAGTCAGTTGCCATACATGATACACACTTGGTCAATCATATCCCTTTCGAGACATGACTGACTAGGCAAAAGATTTTCCCCACAGTAGATTTCCGCAGTAGACTGGTTGCCAACCAAGGCTATAAAACCCAATCTGCCCTGCTATTCAACCCACAGTTGGAATGAGAAGAGATGGATTCATATCTTTCCCAAGAGTATTTATTTGAACTCGACTTTTTGATTTCTTATTCTGAGCTGATATCCATTATACCACAACACACGATATACGTTATATAAACATGCTATATCTACGTAAGAGTGTTAAAAAGATTTAAGCAGGAATCTAAATATAAGAACCACTTTATATTTGATAGCTTTGTATCTATTATGTTCCCATTTTGCAAGCATACTTTATTCGCTATACTAGGTTTTTGATAGTTTACAAAAGTATAAATACTATCATCAAAGGTGTTATCCCACCTACAATAGTAAACAAAATTAAAATTTAAAGTATCTGTCTGATACTTTAATTTTATCATACAATTTATTATTTTTTACCGAAAATAAAGAATATGGCTGCAAATCGTAAAAGAAAATAAAAAGAAAGAAAAAATTTTAATTTAAATTTAGGTTTTTCAGAATCACCTTAATTGAATAAAGATATAAATTAAATTTTTTTTTTTGCTTTATACATTGTCTTTTTATAGCTAAACACTTTGTGAATTTATTTAAAACTAAGTTACAAAGTATGCAGTCTCCCCAAGTAGTTCCCCACCTACAGTGTTATACAGGAAAAACTACTTAAAACTTAAATTCTAATAAAATAAAGTTGCTGTAGATATTGTATATAAAACATCTGCTGAATTGAGATTAAATACAGATAAAATATTGATTGGAATCTGAATGATAGGATAAATAACAAATGATTCCTATTTATTATCCTATCAAATCATTTGCTCTTGCAAAGAATTCATTAACTTTTTTTTAATTACAATCTCCTCATCCTATGCTATTTACTCTTAACTAGTTTCAGATTTCTCCATTCTTAATTTTTTTTTTAAATCAGGAGGGGAAAATGGAAGAAATTTAAAAAAAAAAAAAAAAAAAAAAAAAAAAAAGAAAATATTTCTCATTTACATTTGAACTAATGTTCTCAGCTTTGTTATCCCCACAATGTTTCAGCAGTTAATTCTCTCCAGTCTTCTTCAGGTGAGTGCTAATTCATGTAAGCTTCAATAAATTTCAAGCTGAACCATTTATTAAATCTACTTGTTCCACTACCTGTGCCTAGTGATAGCTCATCTTGTTCTTAATACTGCTCATCTATTGCTGAACCTGTTTTGACAGAGTATAAATCTGTAATATCCAGCTCAGGAATAAAATTCTCACAATTACTAAGTCACCAAATTCACAAAGCAATACTTTAATACATTTGGCTCATGGGATAATCCTGGGTCCAGAACTTGGATATTACAAAATCTGCCCCCCACAAAGAATAAAAAATAATTTATAGGCAAAACTAGACAGATGCATACTGGGATTTCTTCCTAAAATTGTTTATTACAAATTTTGTCAATTCTGTTTGTTGGGTAGTTTTCCATTTCTATTTAACCATGGCCGCTTACTCTACAATATGTGTGATAGATATTAAAACTGTATCTGAAATAAAAGGTTAGAAAAGGGAAAAAAAATTAAAAACATATTTATGCAACATCATTATACAAAGTTTAGTACAAAACAAATGGAGGTACAAAATTTCATTGTTTTACCTGTCATAAAAGGTGTTTCATTGCATTCAACATCAAATTATACAAACAGCTAACTCATTAGACACAATACAAATTGCTATCAATTGCTGACATGTTAGAGGCTTTTTAATAAGAAATCAATTGTAGCCCCTCTCAAGAAAAAGATGTGAATTTCTGGCTAAGTTAGATGAAAAACCAAAATCATCAGAGACTGAACCAGAATTGTTTGGTACAAATGCAGATTCAAATCCCACTGGTAATTTTGGGGTTCCCTCCCTTTCTAATGTTTTATTGGAAGCAAATTATTGAAACGTGTTGAATTTCTTTACATTGCTTTTTAGAATATCCAATATCTGGAAAAATTTGGTATTAAAAAATAGTGTCTGCATAATTTTTCCAGTTTGCACAAAGAACAAATAGAAATCCAAATTTATTATTCCACTATAGAAAATATATTCCACTAGAAAAATAAAAGTCCCAAAGTTTTTGATGTTGCATGCTAAGAAATAACAGAAAGATTGAAAGATATTCTTGTTTTAAAAAAAAAAAAAAAAAGTGGGAGGGGGAAAAAAAAAAACAACAGGACAGTTTACCCTGAAACTTCTTATAAAGACTTAACTAGTCATGCTAAAGAAAAATTATTTTAGAACTGATTTTTGCATTTAGTCACCCCCCTCATAAATGACCTACAGTAGGGGAAAGCAACCATTTCAGAGCGAGAAGTAGATGAGACTTTTGGGATCAGGCCAGAGTGAGAAACGAAACATCTCAAAGTGAATACTGTATTATAGGAAGCGCGCGTGTGTGTGTGTATATATATATATATATATATATATATATATATATACACACGCTAAAGAGTCTGCCTTCTTCTACCAACTGTCCAGAAGTAGAATCGCCGTCTGACGCCAATTCGGTTGGGTTTCAATCCTGGGTTGAAAGCAATCAGAGTCTAACTGTACTGATGAGCTGTGATACAGCAAAACAGATCTGTCTGCGGATGACTATTTACGCACTCACACCCTGATTGAGCACTCTGGAAGAATGGTAGACTTTGAAAAACAGTAGCTACTATGGCATGTATGCATCACTCAGTCATGAATTAGAGCACTCTTGCTATTGGGTGAGTGTAACGATAATATGCACGCTAAAGGGTCTGCCTTCTACCAACTGTTCATAGCCCAGAGGTAGAATCGCCATCTGACGCCAATTCGGTTGGGTTTCAATCCTGGGTTGAAAGCAATCAGAGTCTAACTGTACTGATGAGCTGTGATACAGCAAAACAGATATGTCTGCGGATGACTATATATATATATATATATATATATATTGGAGCATGTCCTTAAAAAACAAGGTTTCTATACCATGAGAATGAAAATGTAACTGTTTCAATAATAACCAAAAATTTTTTATTCTATCTATCTCCACACCAGCCCTTTATATCTTTTGAACTTTGTTTTCACTATCAGTTCACAGACATAAAAAAAAAAATCAAAAAGTAAAGAACCGACACCAAAATCTTGAACTTCTAACATTGGTGTGAGAAACTTTGGAATCAAGTAATAGGTGCTCACAAAAACTAATGTGGAATTTCACGGGTTGGACTGCTTTGTTAAGATCAAGCAGGGTGGCAGGCAGAATCTGGCCTGACTACCCTTCATTCAAACAGCTGCTAATAATGCAGGGAGTATAATGGTTAGTGGCTTTAAACGAGAAATAGGCAAGTTGAGTGTCTAATTCCCGTTGAGTTTATTACATTTATTTTCACACAAATACACTTGGAAAAGGTATAAGTTTGTTTCTTTTCTCCCTGTTATGGATTAAATAGTGCTGGGTGGGCTCTTTAGCCTTGCTTGGTAACCAGTCTAGGAAAAAAAACAACTGAACTCCAAACTGGTTGGGCATGGAGCTAGTAACTCCAGCCCATAAAACCCTACATGCTATAGAAGCCACAGTAGCAACACTTAGCATGTGTGGGAGAGTGATATAAACAATGCATGAAAATATCAGAAGTCATATTTCTTGTGGTGTTTACCATGGCTAAGTTATGATAGATATTTTTCTGGAGAAAGTCAATTTTGGCACACAGTTCAAACCAATTAGTGATATGACATTACATCTGTTACTGGCCTTAATGTTATTATAATGGGAAGTGGCCAGTTTTAAGGAATCAAGTTTTTTTTTGAAAGAACATGTTGAATGGTGGTATGTTTGGTCAAATGTAGTTTATATAATTTGTACTAGCTAATACTGTGCCAGTAACAGAATTTTACAATCCAAACAAATGAAAAATACTATTTTTTGGTTATTAAACAAATATGTTCCTGAGCAGGTCTGTAACAGTGATTGGATCACCACCCTAGTAGATCAGTGTACTTGAAAACAAGTAGCCAGTCATTACTGTAGCCATCTTATGAAATAGTCTAATATATTCAATAAGGTAGATTTAGATTACACTAGTCAATTTTTTTTCGACCTAAATGTTGTTGCAATGGCAATGGGCATATCTTTCTGAGCTATTTTTTCACCCTGAATCTAAAAATCAAGTCCATTTTGTCCCATCACATCACATTTTCTCAGTATAGATAATTTCTATTTTGATAAAAATAAGCCAAAATGCCTCATTCACAGAGATATGCCAGGGCTCAAACATGTGAGTGACATAATTGAAACATTTCATGTTAAAACGATTTATCATTCAAGAAAAAAATATCCAAATAACTTTGAAAATGACTTCTAAGCTGTTTCAGTTCAGCTAAGCTAACCTGAAAATGCTTGATTTTTATGAGAGATATCTCACTGGAAAATGTCCTTGTGCCCCCAATGTTCTTAGCTTGTTAAAACTTATTAGTGATTTCTCTTTCTTTACTTTTCTTAGAAGCAGATCTTTAGAAGTCATTCAAGAACAACAATTTTAGTTTTTATTAGTAGTTTTCACTTTAAACTGTCATAAGATATTATCATCACTTGAATTGTCATGCAGTCTCTGTATAACAGGCATAAGAACATTTATCAATGAGGGTTGTTTGGGTGCTTGGTGAGTGTATTTGAGACTAGCAAAATTAGAATTTTCTTTATCAGCACTTAAAATAGCCATCAAACACTAAATAGGCATAGCCAAGTAGGAACTTTTCCTGCACATCCCTAACACCACCTGCTTCTTGTCTGAACAAAAATTTATACAGGACAGTTTAACATCCTGGTGCTTATAAACACAACTGAAAACTGATTTGTTTCCTTTTTGGTATGCCTTCATGTGCTACTGTACTCATCAAAATTATTACTTCTAACCTGAAATCATTTAAGGTTGGTTCTACTTGGCCCTGGCATACAACTGTTAAATGTGTATTTTGGCCTATTTTATGCAAAATAGAAATTATATGTAATGAGAAAATGTCATGTGATGGGGTAAAATGAACTTGATTTTCAGATTCAGCTTGTAAAAAAAAAAAAAAAAAAAAAAACCAGAAACATGTGCCAATTCCCAATGTCGATTAGTGTTAACATGCAGAGTTAAACAAAAATAACTTCAAAAATATTTCTAAACTGCTTATGATACGAGATATAAAATTTTCTATCAAGAAGATATAATTGTTATTGTAGTTAAAAGGTAAGGCATTGCAACCAATTAGAAACAATAAAACAAATTATTAGTTAATGAAATTTCAATTTCCATTTGATTGAAAAAATTCAGTTAGCAAATAGTATAATTAAAGCTTTTAATTCACTTGAATGAAAATTTTAATGACTCAAAAATGAGAAACACTGCACATAAATTGCAGGTTCCTAAAGAGTATTATAAAATTAAATTCAGTGGCTGCAAGATATCCGATTTTAATAACTTTTGCGTATTGAAAGGTCATGGTTCAAAAATTAAAATGCTGCCAAATAAATAGCAACGTTTGTTATGTCATTTTAAATTAAAATCAGAATTTTCTTTCTCTGAGTAAAAAAAGAAATACATTGCAATATTTCCTTTTTTTCTTTTCTTTCCTAAAGAAAAGTCTAATTCTTAAATCAGTGAATAAAATCAAAGTAATGCTAACTAGCTGGAGGTTAGTGATATTTTAAGAACTAACATATCACTGTAAGTATCAAAGTTTTTCCTAATTATGGTAAATTACAGACACTGTAAAACTCTCAAAGAAAAAACAGTTTAATTGTAGCTATAATTGTCTGAAAGTTAAACACTTTGATAACAAAAAAACATTATATTAAAACTTAGAAAGAAAAAAAAAAAACATTGAATGTCTGTATTGTCTATTGGAAGAATCCTTAACATTCCAAATATTTGGACAACTAAATTTACCAATATTGGTAAAACATTTGACTGTTCTGAAGAAATCAGGGTTATTTTCTCTTACAAATTATAAACTTGATAAATGTTGAAGAAAGAATCAACCAAAACATTGCATTAATAGCATCAAGAATGTGAAAGAGTTTTAAATGACTAACTGTTCAAAATATTCTCAAGAGAAGAAAATCAAAACACATTTATAATTAGGGGATACATTTTGTTTTGTTTTTTTAATTTATGGCTAGCTATACAAAATTTTAATGCATCACAATTGTTTTTTCATATTTCTTTTGTTGTCTCTTGATAACCAACCAGCAAGAATGCTTTTTCATTGTCTTTTTGCTAGATTTCTTTTAACTTAGTTTTTTTTTTACTTTGTTACCACCTACATTTCCACCCTCTTTCCACCCTTCCTACTTAATGTCATTATGTAGACTTATTTGCCAAAAAACAAAAATTCCAACCTAAAAGTAGCCAGGGACTGGGCAAGTACTACACACTGATCATAGCTAATGATCATACATGACTATCACATGAGAAGATGATCCTAGCAAAACAAAATCATATTTCTCTTCTGATATTGAAATAATGGGGATTTTTTTAAATTTTAATCCTTATATTTTTAAAAACATAAAAATAATTGGGTAAGATCAATTAGGAGAAATTCAGAGATCAGCAATGTTTTAGAAAATATTTTAGGTAAATATATTTGTATAGAGTGATGGATGGGTGCAAGTCCAGGTTTCTACTTTAAAAGTCTAAGCTAGATAATCTGATAGCCACATTACATATTAAGTGGGAGAGCCAGATAATGCGATATCCACATTACATATTAAGTAGGAGAGCTTGACAACCACAAACAAAAAGCAGACACAAACTTACTCAATTTTTTTAAAAATTTCAATTCTTTACACAATATTTGTAATTTTTCTTTTTTTAAATTTCAAATAAAATTATATTTTTGTAAGAGTGAAGAGAAATCAATCTAATAACTAAAATATCTTTAAGAAAAAAAATAAGTCATAATCACTAAAATGATGACTGTTTGGCTTTCTACAATTATCAAAAACAGAGTGTGCTTGCATTTGCATACCTGCAAACAAAAGCGTTTTTTTTTTGTTTATTTTTTTTTTGTTTAAGTAATGATGCAGGAGAGATAATGAAATGTGTTTAAAAACAAAAGGTCAAGTAAAAATAACTTATATCAGAAAAAGCTTGTTCATGAACAGATTTGATATTTATTAAACTTATACAAAAATTAAAATCAGATTAAAAAAAGAGAAAAAAAATCTCAGTGTTGTTCATTATCAGTTAATTTTACATTTCAATTAACAAAATAATCCAGTTTAAATTTTGAGGAATTAATTAGTGACTGAGTTTCCTGAAAGCTATGCTGTAACAGTAAAAGATTTGATGAGACATGTTGAAAAGCTTTTACTACTGAATTCCAACAATTTATTTTATTCTGGAGTATCATGCATTTCTTTCCAGTATATTCTTAAATTATAAAAAAAAAAAACAATTAAAATTATCAAAGATGAAGTTTGAAGAAAGTTATCAATAATCTAAGATTTGGAGAATAGGATGATTAATGCCATATTTCCCCATTAAAATGAATACAAATTCCATTACAAAAAAAAAAAAAAAAAAAAAAAAAAAATTAATACCTGAGACTTGTTATCTTGGCTAAGCAACTCAACCTGCAGTTGTGCTTTACAAGTGTTTCGTTATTAAGAATGACAAAACCTAACATGTAAGCAAAATAAGGCTGTCCAGGATCAGTGCTCTTTTTTCCCAGCTTTTAAGGCTGAGATCAAAGTGCAGCATCTGTGTTTGAGCAGACAAACGACATTTTGTCTCAATTACGTTTGTGTCTTCAAACAAAACAATAAGTGATGCCTGATTTTGAGAGATTCCTGACTCATTACACCAAAGAGAGAAATTCAGTGGAGTATAGATGTCAGCACAACATTGGTTGGAGGAATTCTGCAAATTTTGGACTTCACTCTTGAGCTCTTCACTCAAACTGGCCTTGTGCCATATTCTATCACCATGGGAAACAAGTAAATACTAAGTGTAATATCTGTTCTTCATCTCTCTGCCATTTTTCTTTGATGGATGCTTGGTCCTGGGGATTCCAACCCCATGGCAGCACCTTCCTCAATGCACATTAATGTATGAAATTTGGTGGATATGACAGTGAAATTTTTTCCTTGTTCTATATGGGCACGACACATTAAAAATAACCTTGTTTCACATTATGCTGACATGATGAAGCCAAATAAAAATAAAAAAGACTGTCCCTCATCTGAGCAACATTGTACTGGTCATTTACTGCTCTTCCCCACTAATTTGCTATGTTACACTGTCAGTCAGTTAAGTGCCGTACGTGATACACGCTTGGGCGATCATGTCTCGAAAGAGACATGACTGACTGGGCAGAACATTATCCCGCAGTAGGTTGCCATTGCTTTCTGCAGTAGACCGGTTGCCGACCAAGGCTATAGAACCCAATCTGTCCTGTTATTTAACCCATAACTGGAAGGAATGGGCGGATTAATACCATTCCCAAGGGTATTTGTGCGTAAATGAATGCAATGAATTCAGCTATGTTTCACTATTTCAGACATGCTAGTGTAACTGACTCAATGTCTAAGGAGTGTGTCAGAAGTGGTCAAGTGTCAGGATTCAATAGGTTGAGAAAGTCACATCTAACAATGCCTTGAAATTTGGTTTCAGTTTCAGTATGTTAAACTGAGCTTCAAGAATTTGTTTCATTTCAAATAAGAATACAGTAACAAGTGGTATCAATACTTCAGAGGTGAATATACACAATTTTTTCATCCTAAAACTAAAATTAGTTGATAATCTTAGCGAAAAATTTAGTGAAGAGAAGTGAGGGAAGAAGACAAGAAAGGAAGTGGATTCAGAAAGAATTTCATTTACATTTTTGCAGATTGCAGGTGACAGAGGAGCAAGAAATCAAAAGGGTGTTCCACAGGTGAGAAGTGCGTGAGAAGAAACTGTTAGAAATGGTTGCATCTCGCTAGTAAAACAGTGAGAGGGAGCTGCCAACAAAGTAGCACTTTTAAATACATGAAGTCGTGGCACAAAGGGCAAAAACTAAGCCGAACACTTTAAAATATATGTAGAAAAGATAGAGGAAAGCTGTATCATGTTGGTGAGAAAGTGATCAAAGTTTAGATGCCAGGTCAGGATCAATTATATTACAGATCCTTCTTTGAATTTTTCTCCAATTTCTATTTACCATTCAATTGAGTAATCAAAATAACATATTTATTTGTAAACATTTTTCAGCAGTACAAATGCTAAAATATGAGATTTACTATTAGCCAAATAAATTATAAGATGTGAAAAAAAATAAAATAAAATAAAAAGAAAGCAATGTATTAAATGAATACAAATATTACTTTAAATGACTTACTGAAGTCTGTTGTAATAGTCATTGCAACACATTTAGCAAATACTCCTTGACCTTCTACAAACTATTAACAGAGTCAAATGAAATTTAAGAAATAACAATCATTACTTTATATATTTCCACTTAATCTAACAAAAAAGCCAATTAAGAGAGGATTTTTTATAGCACCATTAAGTAACAAAGTAGAAGTAACATAGTGGTTATGAGTATGGAAAGTAGAATCAAGATGCCAAGCCCAAAATTCTGATAGTTTTGTTCAGGTCACACCAATACCTTAAAAAAAAAAAAAGAAGTCTCTCTTCGTCTGGCTATGGTTTAAATAACACAGTAGCTTGGGCTCTCTTTCATTGGGTAACAACCAGTCTAGGAGGAACTCTGAATTCCAATACTTATAAATTATAGAGTTAACTGGGAAATCAAAGTCAAAATCAGGATGGCTTCTGTAAAGCTCTCTTAGACCCATCAATTGCTGTTACAACTGCAGTACATATTGTGCCCCCAAGACCCCAAATGGGTCTTTGATTCTCTTTTAAATTTATTCTGTTATTCATCTTTACTAACAAAGTAGTCTGGTGACTAACTACTTTATGTTAGTAAAGATGAATAACAGAATAAATTTAAAAGAGAATCAACACTGGAGGAAGAAAGAAAATACGTAAATAAATGCTTAATTTTATCAATAAAATCTTGGAGCCATTAACAGATTGAAAAAAATCTCTGATCTAAAAAGATGTTCTTAAAAAGTTCTAAAAAAAAAAAAAAAAAAAAAAAAATATTTATTTTTTTTTTATTTATTTCTTCAAAAATTTCATAGAAAATAATTTCTTGATTTTTAAGCATAATTTAAAAAAGAGTTTCAGAATAAATTTTGTGAAAGTCATTTTCCCCATTTTTGTTAAATTTTATTCCTTTTGGTTAATATATGAAGATTCATAAGATTAGTCTGCATTAGAAAATAACTTGTTGATTGATACAATACTTGTAATTTGAGCCCCTTTTTAATGTCAGATGGTAGCTGGCAAAACATCTTAAAGCTTAAAATAAAAAACATTAACAGCAAAAAGACCAAACCAAATTACTGAGAGCAATAAATTAAAATATGTAAGGTGCCATTTTAACAGAAACATACTTAATGTTAAAAATGGTATTTGTCATTATTAGAAAAGAAAAGGTAATTTATACAAGAGAGAATTAAAAGCTGTAAAGTCCTGACTAAAAAGTTAAAAAGGGAAAGACTTTCACATGCTGAACATGAATTCCAATTCATTGCCATTAGTCTTGCCTGAAAGCCATTATTATACATTATTATAATCCCAACATCTTCACTCTTTTACAGGTGTCTCTTGTGTTCAATAATATTCTTGGCATGGTCAGTGGAATGATAACAGTTTACCCACTAGATTGAAATTTGGTTTGAAATTCAGAGGACCCTAACTGAATTTATTAGGGACCCAAAGGCAAGAAGATACAATATTGTTACTAAAACAACCAAAATGAAAACAATAGTTGATATAAATAATAATTGTAAGATTCTTAGGTATTCAGAACAGAACAGGACATTATTATTGAATTTTGACTAATTTTTTTTTTAAATCACAAAACTTCAGCTTCATACACACTTTGATCTGTAAAACAAATTGAAGAGAGAATGAACCTTATTGATATCAAAATTCCAAAATTTTTGAAATTCTATGCAGTGCCTGTTGCAAAACAGACCATTTTCTTCTTGGTAATTTTGTTGTAAACTAATACCAATCTAAGATTTATTCATGTTGAAAATTTAATCCCCACCATCTTCCACAGAATGTTCTGATTGAAACAGCATAATTCAGTTAATTGCCATACAAGATATACACTTGGACTACCATGTTTCATGACAGACTAGGCAGAAGATTTTCCTATGGTGAGTTGCTGTTTCTTCTTTGGAAGACTGGTTCCAACCATGGCTACAGGACTCGGTCTCTCCTGCTATTCAACCCATAGTTAGGGGGAGAAGAGATTCATACTTTTCCTAAATGTATTTGTGAATGTAACAAACTCAACTGGAATTTGAACTCCAGTTGGAGTTATTACAATCACTTACACACAATTCCATAAAGAAAAACTATCTGTTAAGATTTTATATTAACCTTTAACATTGTGATAAATCACTTAAGAATTAAGTTTTTTTTTTTTTTTAATTGTATCACCCCGAGCAAGATGTGCAGGGGGCTACATAGGAGTGAAAAGATTGGAAAAGAGAAAGCCGGAAACTACATCCTAAACAGGGAACAAGGGATGAGCCTCTTCACCTGTTCAATAGATGTGGGTGGAGTGTGAACCGAGAGCTAGTTATATATTTGTTTTTATTTTATCCCAATCATGTTATGCAATTTACTCGTGTAGAACTATCACTATACTCTTGTGGAACTATTCCCAACCCTCTATTATATATACTAGAAGGCTGGGGCTGAGGGCCAATCATGTTGAGAGATTTTTTTTTTTTTTTTTTAAAAATCATATCACCCCAAGCAAGGCGGTAACGCCACTGATGCACAGGGGGCTACGTAATAGTGAAAAGATTGGAAAAGAGAAAGCCGGAAACCACATCCAAAACAGGGAACAGGGATGAACCTCTTAACCTGTTCATTTTTCTGTAGAGAAATTATAGAACTTTCTGAACTTGATCATATATAATACTAGAGGGAGAGAAAGCATTATTCAAACTATTATTCTCTTCTTGATTATCATAGATGATGTTATAGACAACATTTCAGTCAAGTACTCTTTGACCATCTTCAGGTGTCTATTTTGGGATATCTGCTGATGGTGTTATTTTGTCCATGATGCCAGCTATGGCTTGATTCTGCTGTTCCAGAAATTGAACTCATGGCCACTTGATGTCAGCAATATTTGTTTAACCAACTTCGATATTTACTATGCTAACATCCCAAAAGACATCAGGGCACTTTTTTAGAGCCTTTATATTCAATGTCCGGTGATTTTATCATGACAGGTCTGTACCACTTTTTGATAATTTTGTATGTAATTTTTCAATGGGAAGAGCTACTATTTTCAAACAAGCAGTTTTTTTTTTTACTCACTTTCTCAAAGATTATTGCAGAAAACTGGTTCAACAGTGTTAGGTATTCATTACAATAATTTAAAAATCAAAACTCAATATCAACTGCAGTAACATTTCAGTAAATAAGCCAAAGACTTTCAGAAAAATGTTTTGAATATAAAGTTATTCCAGAGACATGTTGAGCTATGGTTAGTCAAGTTAATTTGGGAAGATTATGTGCTAGCATTCCAGGTTGGCATGAGGCTACATCTTGAGGGGGGGGGGGAATCAGAACTGTAAATTCTGACATAATTAAAAATGCAACTACTTTAACCACCAAGCAAATGAGAATAGAAATAATTATCAATGGGTTGCAAGATTAACTTGTGGACCATCACCATGATTAGCACCTAAGTTATTGCACTGTTAGTTATATAAATAGACAAAATGGAAAAAGGACTATCATTTATACATTTACTCTAAGTCGAGGGGAAAAAATTAAGAAAAAGAAAAAAAAGATCAGCAGTTGCAAACATGAATTTTTATTTATTAGGTCTAATTTCTAGAGTTTTATTTATTAAGCTTCAGAGACAAATGAACTCTAGGCAGTTTACTTTTCAAAACACTAACATAGAAAAGAGTGATTACATGACTTTCTTAAAGTGATCTTTGCAAATGCAACCAGAATTAAAAATGTTACCAAGGTTCTATTTTCTAAAGTTCAATAAATTGATGTAGTTGTAAACTGAAGTCTAAAACAAAATTGCCAGTTAAATATGTTGTACTTTTAAATCCTTTTGAGATTTCAACAGATCTGACTAGCAAAACACATTTGTTTACAACTAAATTGAATAAGATAAATTGATGTTTTCCCATAAGCCTAAGCAACATAGGAAGTGAGTTTCAAAATAGCATTTTTTTATCTTTCTTTATCAATATATGATCAAATTTCAGTATTGTGACAACTTGGTATAAACTTAGGAATGCTTGGAAGCCTTCCAGGTTATTCTTGATTCTGATAAAATGTTTGAAATTGGAGAAATCAATGAATTTAGTTCCATAAATATCTTTAACAACAACAATATTGACAATACATACTGCAAACAATTTTATCAATTTAGGTTTCCATAAAATTACCAAAACTTAATATTCAAGAGTAAAAATGCCTCTACCATAATCTTATCAAACCGTGTAGTAATTATCAATGAGTATTTATTTATACATTTCCTGTCCTATCTGTAGTGGGAAGGGAGGTAAATCAACTTAAGTTAGGAAATTTATGAGTGATTACTTACCTTAATTGTTTAAATAATCTATACAAATGAAATATTCATCTGCATTTAGACAAAATTAGTTATTGAGCACAAAGAACCACTAATCAGTTCCTTTACTCCTACATTTCTTAGATTATAATCTTATTTGTTCAAGACTTTCATGTGAGGCACTCAGATACCTTTGCATTTTAAGTGATCATTGTTTCAACTTGGGCTTTGTCGTCACCCTTTTTGTCATTCTGTTGGTAATCATTTTCTTCTGAGAGATATTTCCATTTCACTGTTATATTTAACACAAAATTTTTAACATGAAAATATATTCAACAAAAAGCGATTTATATAATACCAGGAATAATCAACAAATCATGGATATCACTGAACTTCTAAAGGATATAAAGAAAACAGATTAGACAGTTCATTGGCCACTATTTTAGTTGTGAATTCTTTATCCAATCTCAACACAGTTTCATTGCATCATACTATTAAATTTTTCTTACACTTGCAGCCCATTTTTATGGCGTAAATACTCTAGGGTTATGTAGATAGCCCACAAGTAGAACTTCAATTTGAGCGACCAGAAAAATAAATGCAGTCTTAATAAATTTAAAATTAAGGATTTTCTTTTGTGAAGTTTGAAAATTTCAAGACCAAGACAGTTAAAAAATGTAGATACAACTTAAGGATTGTAATTTGTGGCAGATTTTGAGGGGGTTTTGGCAGTTTTATTTTTTTAGCTATTATTTTTTGCAAAATGCTGACGCATGTTGAAATCCTCACAATAGCATTGTTGAAGTTATCACTGAGATTGTTTTTGTTGAGATTTACTGTTTCTTTCAATTTCACAAATTAATTGGTAAAATATAAAAACCTAAAGAGAAGCTATACAAAAAACAATATTGCATTTTTATTAAGTATTTGTTATTTTAATCATGAAATTGTTTTTAAAATAGTTGGAGTATTTTGTATGCTAAATAATAAAACTCAACCCTTTGTTGCATATTGGTTACAATTGTAACCAATACGCAACAAAGGTTAGAGAAAGATTACCATTGTAACCAATATGCAACAAAGGGTTATGTTTTTCCCCCAAAATTGCAAATTTATTGTACTAGGCTACACACCCTAGTAAAACCATTTGTATCTTGTATCCCATTGCTTTCACTTCTCTCTGAAATTTGGTTTCAATTGGTCAATGCATGACTATTTTAGAGAATGTGATAGGTAGAAGTCACAGAATTTTATATATATATATATATATATATATAGAGAGAGAGAGAGAGAGAGAGAGAGATATCCCGTGTATAAAATGAGAGATAGCATCAAAAATAAAGTTATACACCAAACATCTTTACAAGATCATATATTAAAAGAGAAATGTATTTAAGAAACTGAAAAATGTTTATACTAGAATCTATTGCTATAAAAGTTGTTTTTTTTTTTTTTTTAAACAGATTCAATTATTGTGATCATTAATTTCATGTCAACAATTATTTTGGAAAGATATTTCAATTATCATCTACAATTTGTGGAGTCATTTTTTTTTCTTTACTCCTTAAATATTGCAGCTGGTGATAATGTCATAAGCAATAACCATTTTCACCAAGTCACTAACATCCAATGATTGTTTGCATCCATTCAAGCAATAGACAAGGAAACATCTTAGAATCTATCTATAGCACAAAACTTATGAAGAACTTAACACTATAGTCTAAGAAACAAGACCTCACAAAATATCAGGTGTAAGATGATCATTTGCAAGCTAGTCTGTATCATGTGTGCATAATTTTTACAATATTATAATAAAAATATATCAAGAATTTTAGCAAAACAAATTAATTTTGAATTAAGCACATTGTCAGGTCACTGCATGAGTGCTACTGGTACCATTTACGCTAGTACTAATGGCCACATGGTTGGGTTATCGTTGACAAAATAAGTTTCCCCTCACTAGGCTTTTCAGATGAGCAGAGTGCTAGACACCTAGCAGGATACTTTGTCAAAGTACAGCTGAATCTTCTTGTAGGGTCAATGTCTATCTAGTACAGGGTAGATTGGACTCCATAGCTACGCCTGTAGCCAGTACAGTGATGAAACAGCACCACTGAGCAGAGAATTACCAACACTGAAATCAACAGCCAGAGAAGACGGTTACCCTAATGGAATCAACAGACTGGTGTCCATGGTTAAAGTGAGCCTTCATATTGGAGGACATTGAGTGTGGTTTGACTGAGAGAGACTGACTCCTCCAGGACCCTCCCCCACTTCTTGATATGCAATGCAAAAATGAATACCATTCCAGTTTTCACTTGGATACATAGAGGGAACTGGTCAGGTGCACAGTTTTACAGTTACAATCACACCCGGTCATAGGACTGACAACAATGTACGTTTTTCCATAAACCAGGTATATACTTTGATACATTAAATTTATGATTTTTTCCCCCTCTCTCCCTCAACTCAAGTCACTCAAATTCTGTTAAAAGAAATCTTCTCACATACAAAAGTTATAATAAAGCATATTTTCTTTTACACAAAAGAAATTGGCAAATTCAAAAGTCACTTTTTCTTGTACACAAAAATTTCTAGAGAGGAAAATTTTCTTCTTTAATAAAACATAACAGGACACATAACTACTCATTGGGTTCAATTGTAAGTACTGTCCCAGTACCTATTGTTTCATCTCTGGGTTTCTAAAACTGGCATGACCCAAGGGATAAAAAAAAATAAAAACTGCTACTGCACATAAACCAGTAGCACCATGTTAAATGGAAAAGAAATAGGCATTCATGCTAGACATGTTGAATTTTGAAAATATTCTTGATAGAGTAATTATCCATACTTGGATATTCATTTTATTTCCTAATATTCTCCCAATCAAGGCAATCATCAAGTAAAAGTAATATTTTTTTAAATCCCAATTCTCTTTCAAACAGTCTTTCTGAACTGCTTATACAGTTACAGATGTGTTACACTATTATGGGGAAGGGGGTGATGAAAAGTTTTTCACCCAAACCAAACTCAGAGAATCAAGAAAAGATAAATGCTATTCACGCTACAGCTCAACATATCCCCCCCACATCATTTTTCAAGTTTCTTTAATCCTTTAAAAGAAAAAAAAAAGTGGTTTGATTAATGAAACATTGATTTTAAGAAATCAGTCAGGTTCCAAACTTGTGTACTACAAGACATTAAAAGCCAAAGAGGTGAAATCTTACAGAGAAAACATTTAGTCCAAGCTACCTAAAACTTTTATGTTCAGGGAATCTTCAGTTTTAAGTGTAGGCTGACAACCCCTTTTAATTCAGGGTGTGCGAAGGTGTTCACTTTGCATGAAGGCCTCTGAGAAAAGCATGAATTTTTCTCACAACTATGGACAAGATAATAAGGTAGTTGGAAGGCTTCAGCCATTTAAGGCAGTTCATCTTGTATATCTGGTTAGCACCCGTCTCTGTAAAAGTCAGGGTTGTTACAGTGATAAATTAGGATCTCCATGCATGAGTTGAATAATTGAGACAAAATTGTTTCATATCAGGCAAGTTTGTTTGCTGGTTAGCTTTTATAGCCTAAGTGGTAAGGCATTGTCCCTGTAAAAGAAGCTTTAAAGGTTAAGAAATCAGTTCAAGTCTCATCAGAATTTGTGTTTTATTTTTGTTTTTTACTGATCCATGTCATTTGCTTAACAGTTGGAGAATGAAAAAAAATTGTTATAAAAAGCAGCAAAAATAAGGAAAGAAAAAAAAAAACTAGTGAAAAAAATTGAAATGAATAAAGACAATACAAATATGATAGGTAGAAATCTTTATAAATAGTATTAATGTCTACAGTATAATAGATTCCACACAAACATACACTACCGGCCATAATTATTAGGCCACCCCAGTTATTAAAAAAAAAAAAAAAAAAAAAAAGATGTATTTTATACTATTTTTAGTACTTATTGCCAAGAGGATAATTCTAAATGAAAATAGAATGGTTCTTTTGTTATTACTTTGCAAAGTTTTACAAGGCAGCCAGGAAGCCTTTGCTTCGGCCAGCCAATAAGAAGAGACTAGCATCAGGAAGAGAGCACAAAAACTGGACACCAGAACAGTTCATTTGATGCACATGTTATTGTGCAGTATTATTAAAAGAACCATTCTATTTTCTTTTAGAATTATCCACTTGGCAATAAATACTAAAAATAGTAAGAAATACATTTTTTTTTTTTTTTAAATCTAGGGTGACCTAATAATTATGGCCAGTAGCATACATACATACAGCAAGAGCTGGGGACTAAAAGAGAAACCCAAGAATTTTAAGATCAAAGATCACATCAAATTATTGTGTGCCAATTTAAAAAAGGAGGTCAATAAAGCACATTCTGCACTACTTTAAAGACAGGTTGGCAGAGACGATTGCTATTTTTGATCTACAGATTATACAGGACTTGATGTAAACAAATGTGGAAAACCCTCCAAATTCTGCATTCACAAAGCCAAGCCATGGTGATTATCTATAATTAGGTGTTCTTGACTTTCAGTCACCAATTTCACTTGCATCAAAACATTCCTTCCAAAGAGCTGAAAAACATGTCTGCTGCATTATTTTCACCAATTCCACTTGCATCAAAACATTCCTTCCTTCAAAGTGAATCATAACCAAGCTGATGCTTTACAGAAATCAGTTTTTCTGAGAAGAAATCAGAGATTATAAATGGCTGACCCAAATCCAGCAAAACAAAATCAAAAGTTCTGCCAGGTTAGAAAAGACTGTGCACAACTGGCCAACAGAGAAAGAAGCAACTATTGCTCATATAACAAATTATAATTAACTTATCAAATTTTATCATAGCAGATTTGAAAACAAACTACTGGGAAATGGAAACCAATTTACAACTGAGCCAAGAAATGGTACAACAATTCTAACTACCATACTGAATGATTTGACTAAAATCAGCAACTTAAAGTCTGGCTCCTGTATCACTGTTGTCATTTTTAAATTGCATTGTTGAGTATTATAAATCACATGACTTGAAAAGTAGTGTCTTTATACAATATTCAAACTAAAACAAGACTGAAGTATTCCTACGACAGTGAAGAGAGAAGCAATGTATTATTTGCAAAGGACTGTTCAATTGTATTTAAACCAACATTGTCAAAAGATTAATCATGCAACTATAGGATACAGCTGAGGACAATTGCTGCAAGGCATCCAAAGAGTTGCCAATCATTGATTCATTATTTGACAATGACAGAGCCTTTTTGACACTGATGTACAAGATCAGAAGTCCTGCTTCAAGTACTTGACTCAACCAACATTCTCCAATCAGTCTTCCTCTATGCCTTATAGAATTTTAGTGAATAATCAGTTTTCAAAAATGGCACTGCAAACATTGGAATCAAAAATGGTCAATATGCTATCGGAAAGAAAGCCGAGATTTATATAGTGTTGGAAAAAAAGTCAGAAATAATTGAAATCATTCTGAATAATTGTTTGAGATTTAATTAAAAAATAAAAATTATACTGAAGATAAAAATCTTCAGAAACTTTACCAACCCAAGAAACTAAAACTGAATGTTTCCCCATTTTATGACTACAGGTGCGTGCGAATTGAAGGTGATTGGGGGGGGTTTGCACACTAAAAGATTGCTTTTGCTTATTCTTGCAATGGAGAGGAATCTTGAAGAATGCTCTGCATCTTTAGTGCAATAGAATGAAAAACAATGAGTTAATCTAACAAATCCATCAAGAATAAAATACTAAGTAATATTTGTTTAACTAAGAATGGGTAGACAGTGGAATTCATTCTAGTGTAGACATCAATACTATTTATAAAGATTTTTACTTATCTTATTTGAGTTGTATTGTCTTTATTCATTTCATTTGCACTAGTTTTATTCTCCTTAGTTTTTCTGCTTTCTATCATAATTTTTACATTCTCCATCTGTCGAGCAATCAATACAAAAATATAAAAACACTTTATGAGATCTGAATTTTCTTTTCTTTAAAAGCTTGTGTTACTGGGACAAAAGTGAATTGAAAGAACTGGGAGCCAGCTAAAAATATAAAAGAGACTGTTCAAGAGAAAGATCAAAAGGTTTGATTCTTCAAATGAAATAGCTGTTAAAAAATCTGACCCAAAACTAACACTAAAGATCTCCTCTCTTCTCAGAGACTTGTTCTTGAAAAATTACAGACATTTTAGCAAAGATTAAGGAGAGAATGAATAAATAAATAAAAAATAATTCTTTTCAAACTAAAGTTTCCTATTTTCATATGAATCATTTATTTATCATCATGTGAGCAAAATAGATTCGAAGCTTGACCAGTTTAAAAAAATGTTAAAATTATGCGCACATATATATATATATATATATATATATATATATATAGAGAGAGAGAGAGAGAGAGATAACTGCTGAAAATATGGACAATATCCAACAATGGTTAAATAACAAAAAGTAGGAAAATCATTACAAACTTAACATTTTGCTCTTTATGAAAATCAAATATATTTAAGTTTAATGATAGTTACATTACAATTTTTAAATTTTGTTTTCTTTTCATCGGTTGTGTAGGACAACTGTATATCTTATAGCATTTGTGTTTAAATATATGGAAAAAGAAATTATATGGCATATGCTTAATGCCAACTCAACCAATGAAAAAAAAAAAAAAGTTAAAACTTGATCCATACATAAATACAAATGTCAAAAGATAGGCATGTGATGTCTATACAATCAATGAAAACAAAATAGATTTCAGTTTCTAAATTGGCAAATAAAGCTAAATAAATTACATGTTGAATTTATGAAGATTTTACTTGTTCCTTATTTATACGAACCCATGTAAAATAAAATTTATCATTATTTGCTTAAATGTTGTTGACTATAATTTCAGGCGTTCCTAAAACTAAAAAGGAAACGAAATAAACTTAACGAACCTGGCACCAAGTGTGAGTTTTTAAAGGAAGATAATTGTATATTGTAATAAACACTTCCCTTCATGACCAATACATTTAGGTTTGAGAAGTGAGGTATATTTTAAGTATAAACATTTTCAATTAAAAATAACATGGTTAAATATTTTCTTAACTATTAATTCCTCTTTACCCACCTCCAAAATATCATAATGGGACAAGGTAAGCAATTTTTGAGATTTCTATTATGAAGTACAACTTGACAATAGGTTTTCTGTCTGAATTTCTGGGATGAGGAATTGTCCTTATTTACATTCTGATCATTGTTCTCATCTCTTTTGTTAACACAACATTTCAGCTTCTGTACCATCCTATTTTCATCAGGTGTATATCAATCCACATAACTTACAGGGAATTCCAAACTGAAGCTTTTATTTAATCTAACAAGAACGTGCATGTCTTGTCTAACACTTACTGCAGTACTACTCAGTTGTTGCTCACTCCATTCCCACTGAATCCAAGTAAACACTACCTGGCACAGGGATTGAACTTACAATTATCTTGTAAGCAAATTCACAAACCAATGCTTTAATACACAAGGCTAGTGTTCATAATTACCATGCATATAATTGGGAAATCCTTGAGAAAATACTTAAAGTACACTGTAACCCTGAGTTGTCGGGACCGGATGAAAGTTCTCTTATATCCGGGTTTGGTCTATTTTATATACATTACCACAGGTTCTAATTTGGGACCAGTGAAAATCTCTTATATCCGGGTTATACTGTACAAGACTATTTTAAATTTGGGATTAAACCGGAAATAGACACTTAAATATATGATATAGAGAATGTTTAAATCATGGGTATATTTCTTATTCATGTACATCACTATTTTTTTTCTCCATAGATGAAAGCACAAGTGATAAACTGCCCTCATTAGCTACCAACCAGGAGAGGGTAACAGTTTTGATGGCTAAGACAGAACTGCCATCCCTGGTGCTATCAACAGCTTTTATCACCAGGTAAGGTATTTATTGCTATTCAGTGTAGACGTGTAAATCTCTACAATTTTTATGCAACTGCAAGTCAGATTTTCCAACACTGTTCAATAAAAGTGTTTGCCTTTGATCGTTAAACATTTGTGTAAGAAGAATTCAAAACTATAACTAAATTGGTTGACAGAAAAATAGAAAAGTTAAAGAAATCAGAATTTAGATTTAAACATTGTAAAGTCTGTTAGTTGTTTCAGCCAAATACCTTAAGCAAGGCTTTCAATACCCAAATAAAATAAATAAAAATCATAGATAAAATAAATACTAATTTTTTTTTTTTTTAATTATTTTTTTTGGTTAACAGAGAAGCAAGCTTCACATTAGAAAGGAGAAACATGAAAATAGTGGAATGGGAAAAGAAAAAAATTGTTTATAAATAAGCCTTACGTGATCACCACCATCCATGCCAAGCCCCCTATATTTGCCTAAACTTAAAAGAAAGAAAATAAAAATAAAAACATTTTCAGAAAGTTTTTTTTTTTTTTTTAAATGAAAGGTTACACCATGCTGCACAACATTTCGGAGCTACGAACAGACATAGAGCTGTAAACAAGTGCCCATAAGACCAACCAACCAACCAACAACAAGAACAATACAACTGAGCAGGAGTCGGTTGGAAGGAGAGGGGGACACACACGTACCTCTAGTGTTTTCCTCGTCGAGCTGTCCAATATTTAGAGGGAAGGACTGCAAGATGGCACTTCCAGCAATCTTATCAAGAGGAGGTCCCTTGTTCTGTCCAAGATTCAAATTACTTGTTGAGGTGGACGCTGGTGTGGCTGCCATGACTGATGCCGACAACGTTGAGGAAGATGACGAAACTGAGGAAGAAGAGGAGGTGGGCGAAGGCAGAGAGAGAGATGTAGGTAGTGAACCAGCCACGCTGGTGGCACCAGACACTGCTGCCGCTGAGGTGACGGTGGTCAACATGTCCCTATTCACCTGTCTTTGTCTTTCAATCAGTCTGTTCAGTACTTCTTTATTATTGACTAGCATGTTTCCTTCAGACCGGTTGATGGCCTGCTCAGGGTAGCAGTCATCGCTAGTCAGTGGAGGGTCACCAAAAAAAGCCTGAAGTTGACTGTACACGCTGCTACTAATGTCGGGGGTTTCAAATGAAGAGTCAAGAATTTCTGTTAAGTTCTCCGTCTGTTGAATGCTGCCACAGTCTCGACTGCATTTGGATTGTTCTTCAAGGATTTGCAGGGGCCCGGGGCTAAACTGATGGCCCCCAAGAGCCATCTGCTGTTGTTGCTGTTGCAATGCATGCTCATGTTGATCAAAGTTATGATGCACACTCAGTTCAGTCTTTTGCATCTTACGTTCGACTTCTTGGAGCTCTTCAAAGATTTGCTGTCGACGGAGTTGTTGTTCTTCTGGTCCAAAACCACCACACTCTTGCTCTCGAGCCATAACTGTATTTATCAAGGTCTCCATTTTCTCTGGTCTAAGGTCCATCGGGTCAGTGGGTAACATTTCAGACAACAAGTTGCCCTCATTCGAGATAGCATAATTATACAAATGAGGCATGTTGAACCCTTTGGCTGTCTTAAAACAACTATCGCCAGTCTTCTTCCACTTCTGTGCGTTCGACCTGACTTGGTTAGAGTGCCTCGGTGAAAAACATGAATCCTTATCATATAGCTTTTTAGAAATACATTGCTGACCTGAAACGACAAGCAAAACTCATATAATGGCTTAAAGGAGTCCCTAAGCCAAATCAGGCGTCTTGGGGTGCACCGGCGCTATAAGAACTCCAAGATGAGTAAACATTTTTGGAGCAGTACCATAGCCAGCAAAGGGTCGGGTGCCTTCAAAAAGAAATGCTACTAGTGACCATAGACTTTGGTAATTTTCAGAATTCTAAAAGTGAAGAATGTTGGCATTTTTTTCTCCTTTTTGTCCCTGGCTTTATACAAAAATCTGATAAAAGTTATCAGTCTACAGAAAGAGTAATGAACACATACACACACAAAGAAAAAAAAGATTAAAGTAAAAAAAAAATTTAAAAGAAAAAATGCATGTCCCCCTCCCACCAACTATAAAAGAGAAAATTATTTTTTTCTCATAAAAAAAAATAAATAAATAAAAAGAAATGGAACAGGCTAGCCTCCCTGAGAGTAAAACACTACACCTCTTTGGCCTCACACTCTCAGTGGACCTCAAGTGGAATGATTATATAGAATCCATTGCTACATCCGCTGCTAAGAAGGTCGGTTTACTATGCAGGGCCAGGAAGTTTTTCCTATCGGAGTCCATCCTGCACATATATAAATCTACCACCCGCCCGCGTATTGAATACTGCTGCCACATCTGGTCGGATGCCCCTGCTATTCACCTCGGGGTTCTTGACAAAATCCAATGGAGAATCTGTAATGTGATCGATACCAACTTGGCAGCTCGGCTGCAGTTGCTATCTAACTGGCGTGACATGGCTTCCCTTTGTCTCTTCTATAAATACTTTCACAGATTCTGCTCCAATGAACTTAGATCACTGGTATTAATTTACACGAGCTGCTAGATTAGCAGCTAAGTCCCAATCTTTTACAGTGAAACCAATAAAATGTAACTGCAATTTCTACTCTAACAGCTTCTTTTCACACACTTCCCTTCCATATACTTGCTTCCCTGACAGCTACAATCTCCAGAAATTTAAATGTAAGGTCAATAGACATCTATCTCACTAACTCGCATACATTCTCTCAAGCTCTTTTTTCCATCTACTCTATCCCCGTTCTCGGTATTCTCATCAGTCTATTACACTCCTCCTGACATTTCCTATAACTAACCCCTCTTTCTCATCACTTTCCCCTATGTAACCTCCTGCGCAACAGTGGCAGAAGAATGCCTTGCTTGGGGTGAAATGATTAAAAATAAAGAAATGGGAGGGAAATAATACCATCATAGAAGGCAGTTTTCTATACATCTCAAGGTTCTATTTTTAGTGCTTCAATACTTCAAGCATTAATCATCTTTTCAATGTTGCAGAAAACAGAAAAACTTACAAGAAACTATGGACAGTATAAAATACAATATTGGAATTTTTACTAGAGTAATGCAATTTATATTAATCCACAGAGGAGTACCTTTCCCTTTTCTGTTCAAAAACCTAAAATCTGCTTGCAGGTGAATTCATTTTATGTTTAAAAAATAAATTAAAAAGTTTTTGAATGAAAATATCAATTAGCAATTCATAATTCCTTCTATTTATATAAAAAATCACTTTAATTTTCAGTCAGCCAAGGTCAATAAAAATGATTAAAAAAAACTATTTAGTTCAAGCCTAACAAATTAACCAAGTTTGTTTCAAGATAGATGTAAACTCATGATTATTAAATCGCTAGTTTTGACCTAACTTGAAAAACAGTGCAGATCCTTTAGCATTTAATGCACCTAAACCCACCCAGTAAATATGCTTTTCACTGCTTCATTGAATACTGCACATGTTCCAACTGCTGCAAGTACTAGTCTTCAGTGATGGTCTGGCCAACTGGTAGCAGTTCATAGTGTACCACTTATTGACTAGTCCACCAGATACAAAGCATGGTCATGCTTGAATGTAGAGGTGGGTTTTTATAGTGAGAGACATAGGGTCCTGTTGTGGCATGCTTAGGAGCCACAGGACCCACTTTTGTCACTGGTGAGTACACAATCAAATATAGATACACTGAAGTGCTGAGAAAGTAACAAGCTCTCACTCATTGCTTGTTGGCTTCCAACAGAGTGTGGTGTACCCACTTGCTCAACTTGTATGCCTTCACTATACGGAGCATGTGAAGCCTAACTGCTTCATCAGAATCTAATTTGGCCATTGCTCTTCCCTATGGGCAGGTTCAGGGCTGGACACTCTAGAGTTAATTACAAAAGACAGATCTCCTGAGTTGAACATCTGGAATCAATGCCTGGTGGCACATTCATTCACAGAATTATTTTCTAAGGGGTGATGTATTTAACGACTTGAAGTCATAAAGTAAACCCTAAACAAACTGCTTTGACGCTGTCAGGTTTCCTTGCTGCTACTCAAGCAATGACTGATGTGTATGCACAACGCACTTACATTAGAGCAATACCCCCACCACTTTCCTGGTACATGACCAACTGACATGAGGGTTCACTTTTTACTGCATGATGTTAAAAAAAAAAATTGGCAAGGACTCTTTTTTGATTATCTTATATTTCAATATATGGTTGGT
This sequence comes from Ascarosepion bandense, assembly GCA_037127315.1. Lineage (NCBI taxonomy): Eukaryota > Metazoa > Mollusca > Cephalopoda > Sepiida > Sepiidae > Ascarosepion > Ascarosepion bandense. The sequence continues at coordinate 1,789,427 of JBBBDQ010000737.1, forward strand.
TGTTTTGTTTAGTGGCATATAAGCCTCTGTGGGTTATTTAATACTGAAATCTAAAATTTTGTACACAATTACTTTTGCATAATGGCTTTAATGATACAAGTCTTACTAATTAACCGAAATTTGGAAGAGATGTGGATTCATACTTTTCGCAGGGGTATTTGCACACAAGTGAATATAACAAACCCAACTGGAATTGGAACTCATCTCTATGATTAATAATTCCAAACAGCATAAATTACACCATCTGATATTCCAAAGCTGTTACCCATCTAAAACAGATTTGACATTGCTTAACTTTAGTCATTGTATGGGAATTAATGTTTCAACATGTAAGACTATTCAAATATAATAGTGCTTTAGAAAAAAAAAGATCCCTACACAGGTTTGAAAATAGTACTAAGCACTAGTTGAAACTAACACAAAAACTAAGGATTGACATTTCGTGGTGTCTTGTTAAATGTATATATATATATATATATATATATATATATATATATATATGCCAACAGCAGACATTGTTAGTTTCACAAAAAATGTATAACTACAATAATAGCAGAAGTGTTCATCATTTACAAATTTGTTTTTGGAAATTGCCTAACAGTTATACAAAGATCTAATTAAATGGAAATTCCTCCTTTTCTTTTCCTCAGGAAAGTCTGCAGCCATATTTAAAATAATTAAAACTCCTTTATATATATATCTCTCACCGGCGTGATGTGGCTTCCCTGTGCCTCTTCTACAAGTACTTTCATGGCTTCTACTTACATCACTGGTGCCGCTTAAGCACAAATTTACACGAGATACTAGATTAGCAACTAAGTCCCACCCTTTTACAGTTAAACAGATAAGATGTAACCGTAATTTCTACTCCAACAGCTTTTCTCGCACTTCCTGCCTGTGGAATTCCCTTCCACAAGTCTGCTTTCCTGGCAGCTACAATCTCCAGGTGTTTAAATGTAGGGTCAATAGACACCTCCTATCACACTAACTTCCAATTATTCTCAGAACACTCATCTACCCAACCCTCATTCTCGGTATCCTTACCCACCTTATCACCCACCCTCTGACATTTCCTATATTTAACTATCCTTTCTCCACTATGTAGCCTCCCGCGCAGTAGTGGCAGTGAAATGCCTTGCTCGGGGTGAAATGCTTATAGGAAAAACTACTAAAAAATTGTAAGTTTAAAAATGTATTTTTTTAACAGTATTTATTTATTTCTATTATTATATTTGATATTTCAGACTGTCCTCGGCCTTTCATCAGAAACAAATGGTTTTAAAATTTAAATTAGAAACGTTTTTCGAGAGCGTTCGTCCGAGAGATTGTTTACATCACGTGACGCAGAAAGCGACAGATCATTTTAAATATTTGTAAATGTAAACCTATCTTTAATAATACTTATAAATTTTGTTTTAGAGAAAATTTTTTTAAATGTATCTATTTTTCTTTTATTTATAAGTATTATTAAAGATTGTAAACCCAAAAGAAAAATACTGGATTTTAAAATTAAATACATACAAGCTAGGGTTAAATAGGGACTTAGATGTTTTGAATCTTTATAAATATTTCAATAGTTAAACATTTTTTAGATACATTTAAAAAAATTTTCTCTAAAACAAAATTTATAAGTATTATTAAAGATAGGTTTACATTTACAAATATTTAAAACGATCTGTTGCTTTCTGTGTCACGTGATGTAAACAATCTCTCGGACGAACACTCTTGCAAAAACGTTTCTAATTTAAATTTTAAAATCATTTGTTTCTGATGAAAGGCCGAGGACGGTCTGAAATATCAAATATAATAATAGAAATAAATTCTGTCAAAAAAATAGATTTTAGTAGTTTTTCCTATACATATTAAGACAGTATACGGGGATCATCACTATGTTATATATATAAAAATATATATATATATATATATATATATATATATATATATATATGGCTGTGCAAAGAAAAATCAGAGAGCCATATTTAAATTCCAGATCACTTTTGCACAAATAACCTTGAGAAAGACATGTATCCAAGTCTAGGAGAAAAGAACTCGGAATTCAAAACAGACATTCAAAAACATTGCAGCACAATATGCACCACTTCTTTGGCTTCAGTTTTTCCAAATAAGTGTGGCTGGTAATATACAAGCCTTTTATCTTTATAAATAAATCATGTGCGTAGGTAGTCAGGCAGTTCAGCTATTCTTTAAAAAATAAACTGGTTGGACCCTCATACATCAAAAATTGATGGGAGAGTTGGCTACATTTGGGGAATAGCTATTTCAACAAGTTATTGTTCAATCCCAGATGGACATAAAATAAAGAAATTCCAGTGTACCAGAAAAAAAAAAAAAAAAAAAAAGCTTTTTATACATGTGTGGGTTGTGTGTTTGTATGTGTGTTACTAAAAATAACACACATTTGTATCAATTAATTTTCATGATCAACTTTTCCAAGTCAGGAATAATCTTTCTCAGACAGGAAATTCTATTAAGAATTGTCTGAAGTATATTTCAGAAGGAAAATACAGGAAAAAAAAAAATGGTCCAAGCTTTTTGACTAGTGAAATTTTGCAATGGTGTAACAATTTTTTCTTTTTTTTTTAAATAATTTTGGAAAATTTCTGACAGAATTTTCTATTAGTCCAAAAATAATCATTATTATTATAAAAAAGTCAATCGTTAAAATTAGCCAACAAAAAAGTTTTTAATAATATTTGCCTTAAGGAACAATATTGTCTAAATACGCGTGTAGGTGTGTGTGAAAAGTAGATTTTGGCAGCAAGTATTGATTCAAACAAGTTTTATTAAATTCAATTGACAAAGTCTGTTTAATTTTCTATTGTATATCTTATATCAAATAAGATGTGGTATATCTTAATCAAAATATTGATTTGCTTGATTTATTTATTTCAGCTTATAAACCCTATGTGGGTTATTTAAAGCAGAAACATTTAGGATTGTAAGAGGTTGGTGTTCCCAAAAAGTTCATCCAAGTACTGATCATGCTCGACACTGCTGATCTTTGATTAATTGGAAACAAGTGTTTTCAGCATGCATTCAAAATTGTGGATATTTTCTGAAATTCATGCTTGTGTATAGGATATGACAAGTAAGTTACTTTTTTCTATATAATTTTTCTTTTCAAATCTCACCCCAAGCAAAGCAATACTGCCACTGGTATGCAGGAGGGAGTTACAATGAGAGAAAATTGATGACAGAGAAGAAAACATCATAGCTAATGTAGTAAAAAGGATAAGAGGTGGGAGTCACAGAGAAGAAGATAGTAATTGATATTGCGTTTGAACTTTTGAAGATTGTAGCTATCAGAGAAGCAAGCATGGAGAAGGGAGTTCCACAGGTGGGAAGTGCAAGAAAAGAAACTGCCAGAATAAAATTGGTGGTTACAATTGTCTATTTTCACAGTAAAATTTAGCTGTATGGGTAAATTGATGAGGGCAGGGAAAAAGGGCAGAGCAGAAACTGTGAAAATACATGTAGAAAAGACAGAGGGAAGCCACATTCTGTCAATGAAGTGGTTGAAGGCGAGCAGCCAAATCAGGAAAGTTGCTGCCATTTTTTATTTTTATTTTTAATTTCACACATGCGTGTTTGATTTTATCGATTGCACAGAATAGTATGGTCAGTTGAGCACCGTCTGAGAAAATAAAGCACCACGTTGAATTCACTCTGCCAAAAATTGAAAAATAGCATTCTGTACTTCTTGGCATTCATGCCAGAAGCTCCAATACGAACATTTCAGAGCAATCAAAGACAGTGCAGAGGATTCAGAAAGATTTGGATGAGTTGGTGATTACGAAGGTGTTTAGAGTGATCACTAGTGATGGAGATGTTATGCCTCCAGTCATCTTCCCACAGGGCATCAGAGTCAACACAGAGGCCCACATCAAGTGTCTTGAGGAGATAGTGGCACTGAGTCAAGAGGATGGCTGCTGGAAAACTCTAGGACTCTGCACCATGCCACACAAACAGGAGAATCCAATCATAGCTATCAGACAATTTCTGCAACTGCATCACCCCTTACGCCACCTAACTCCCCAGACTGCAGCCTCCTTGATTTTTATGATTGGGGCACAGTTGAGCGACAGACCAACAAAGTTCCTTATCAGACAAAGATCAACTGAAAGCAAGGATTATGGTTTCATTCTCCAAGAAGATTGCCCAGAAGATATGCAGGAGATTCCAAAATCATCTGGAACCTATGATTGAATTCAATGGCAATTTTATTGAATAAATTTACTTCAATATTTCAAGATATTTTTGTGTAATTTTGGTAAATATATCTCTTAAAATGATATATCAGTGTTACTTTCATTTCTGCATAATTTAGACAATTTATCCATCACACTATCTCTGTTTTATTTATATTTATGCTCTACTTTCGTATAGTGCACTTTACTGTTAAGGTTTACTTGGGTTTTTTTCCTCTTTCAAACAAGCACTTGACGCATTGTTCTTGTGCTTGGTTTGTTTCTTTTTTTCTTCCCCTTTTAACCTACGAGGTAGTTCTCATTGGGTTATTGACGATTTAAGTTACTGATAGGTTAGTATCGGTTTTTCGGACATTAGTCTATAATAATTATAGCTGCTTTATTGTAATTACGTATATATATATATATATATATATATATAGATAACATTTTTCTTTGGCAGAGAATAACTATATACAAAAAAAATATACATTGGTTTTTCCATCTTCCTCGTTTGGTCCAGTTCAGAACAATTTACCCCCCACCATGCATTTATTACAAATTTATGATATTCTTATATTTCAGGGTGGGAGAATGTCTTGTCTATTATTAAATATGGTATCTATTCATTAAATATCAAAGCCCTGTCCCCTATTTATTTAATTTTTTTTAGAACTTCATTCATATTCTCTATCTGACCCAATTTAAAAACACGTTTCTTCTCTTTACATAGAGGTTGATATGCCACTAAACAAAAACAAACTAAATCTTTTCATGAAATTCTAATATTTCATGGGGAAAATATGTACTTTATATGCTAACAAATATGAGATTATCTGTCTATTGTATTTAATGCCTCCTATTTTATGATAACGACCAATAGGATTCAAAGTAACTTTATCCATTGCATTTGATGGTATATATTACATCACCATTTCAATAGGAATTATTTAAAACAATTGTTGTACATTTTATTACACACCAGTGACTTCTATTCTGAAGCCATAGAAAGTTTCAGGCCTCCATCATGACACTGGTATTTTAAATATTACTGCAACTTCAATGTTTCTTATTTAACCTTAGTCACAAATAAGTTTTGAGAAATTTATGAAATTCTAATATCTGAAGAAAAAGAAAATGTGTTTCTGAACATTATCAAATATGGGATTATCTGTCTATTGTACTTAAGACCTATTTCGTGATGTTGACCAATAGTTTTTTTGGATTTTTTAATGATCATTTCACCCCAAGCAAGACAGGACTGCCACTGATGCACAGGGGGTTACCATGACAGGAAAAAAAAAAGTACAAAGAAAAGGTAAGAGATGGATAGGAATCGAGTAGATAGAAGATGGTATTCAAAGTATTTCTATCCACTGTATTTGTTAGCATAAATTACCTCACCATTTCCACAGAAAATATTTTAAAAAAGAATCATTAGCTGGCACTTTAAAATATTAATGCAACTTCATTCCTGTTTTATATTTGGCCTTAGTCACAAATAGGGTCTTTATTATGAATTTATAAAATTCTAATATTTTAAAGAAAAATAAGTTTTGTATACAGCCAAATGTATATTTATATCCTAGCCTATCTTAAATGTCATGGTAATAATGTACCCAAATAATAATCGTTTGTGACATGCATAAATCCAGACGCTAAACAGTAGATAGAGAGCATTAATAGACAAGATTCAGTGTAGACAATTTAAACGCGAATGTGCTGCATTGCCAAGGTGGAGACAATACACAGAGAAAGTGTGCTGTATTATTCAGCACAATATTTGATGTAAAACAGATATACACAGAACAGTACAATAGTTACAATAACAAAGAAGACAATTAACAACACAGAGAGGAGGGGTTTAGATTGCAGTAGGAATCAAAGTAATCAGTCCGAATATTACACCTCAAATGTTACAATTCTTTACTTAATTAGATTATTTCAAGTCATGGGCCATTCCAACATTGTGAGTGCTGCAGGGGTGTCAGCCACTCTACAACAGAATGTTAAATATATGTTCACATGTTTAGCTCATCAAACGACAACTTCAGAAAGACAGAATCAACTAAAGAGAGTTAATTTTTTGTTAATCAATTCACCCCAAGTAAAGCCACTAAGACACAAGGAGCCACTAGAAGTGAAAGAGATGGAAAAAAACTTTACAAGGAACTGGAAACCAAACAATAATATAAAGTTTACGCAAAGATGTTAGAAATATAAAATTTAAAAAGAAAAACAAGAACACAATCCTAAACTGGAAACAAGTTGAAATAAAATCTATTTTCTAATAATGCTGTTTGGTTTGTAAAACACAATGGCATAGTTTTTTTTCAAATCATCATATTTACCATTCAATATATAATTTTGTAGTTAATTTAAAATTTTGTAATTTATGTTATAAATTATTGTCACTATACAATGTACTAATTACACATTGCTTTCATTAATTCCTGATCACTGAGAAATGCTCCTTGATTTTAAACACATTTCTCTAGGAAAATTATTTTCTGTTCATAACATTAATATCAAAATCTTTGGTTAAGGAAAAAACATAGGAAGTTGAATAATCAACAGTAAAGTAAAACTACTGTCAGTTAATGTACAATAACGATTAAACCTCAGAAGCAGTGGAGTAGCAGTAATGTCAGTGGATAACAATAAGAAAGGCAAAAACCTTACTTCTTTACACCAAAATTCAGCCAGCAGTGAAATATTATGGTTGTTGTTGTTACCACCAGAATTAGCTGTATTACAGAAGAAAGGGGGGCTACATCTAAACTTATTTATAAATGGAACTTTGTGTGTGTGTGTGTGTTACCTATAGACTGAAATGGCTGAACCGATTTTCTCGAAAATTTAGACAGTTGTACTATAAGCATCTGTGAGTGTTCTTAGCTAGGTTTTGTGTTGAGGTACCCCCAATAGATATCAAAAATCGATAATCGAAAAAAAATCGGGTTATAGAAGGAGTGGTCCGATTTTAATCAAATTTGATACACTCATAGACAAAGACATACGAAACAATATTCAGAAGTTTCAATGTTGCAATTCTTACAATAGTGCAGTAAATTGATTTTATATATATATATAGTGTAACCCTGATATAAGAGTTGTCTATTTTAATTACATTACCACAGGCTCTAATTTGGGACCAGAGAAAATATCTTATATACGGGTCTCTTATATCCGGGTTATAATATATATATATATATATATATATATATATAAAAAAGGCAAGGTGTGTGTGTGTATGTCCTTTATACAAATCCACAATTTTTATTCAATTCTCACCAAGCTTCACACAAATATTCTTCAGGCTTCTGGTCAGGTCAAGGGCAACTTATTTTTTCCAATTTCTCCCCGATATTGGAACTCGATAACCTGATATCCAATCAGGTCTGATCAAGGACCATGGATTAGTTTTAAAGCTTTCATTATACCTGAGCAACGCCAGGCTATACTGCTAGTATAGAATGTATATGGAAATTTTATACAAGAAAAAAACTTGTCTTAATTTCTGGAATGAGGTGTTATGATTATTTACATGCAGACTATTCTCCTTATCTTATCACAAAATTTCAGCTATTGTGCTTGTCGGCTGTTTTTTTTTTTTTTTTCATCATCAGAGTAACCCTCAAGAAATTTCAAAGCAAACTCTTTACTTAATCTAGATATCCCTAGATATAACCCCCCCCCCCAAAAAAAAACAGTAAAACCAAAGATGGACAATAGTCCACATGTAAATAAAGAAAAGACTTGGTAGGATTTAGACATCAGCTGACACAAAGCAACCTGTAGATGTGTTTGTACAGGTTTACAGCATCAATTCTTTTGCAGTCAGTAAAAACATATCTTTAAAAGAGGCCAACATTTTAATTTTAATTCAATTTGTACCTACCAGATGAATATTATATATAATTGTCCAACTGCAACCAAAGAGAACCATTTTTTTAATTTTTTTTTTTATATCACTAGAGATTAAGCATACCAGATCACAAATATTTAAAAGAAAATTATTTTTTTTTATATAAAAGTTAATACAGATCCTGTTTATGTAAACTCATTCTAATTTGATCCCCATGAACAAATCTGCTCATACAAATGTGATTTCTTAATATGTAGAAACCTTTTAAATGTTGAAATATATAATTTATCTAGTTCTTAAGCACTCCAGATTACAAATAATTTTTTTTTTTTTTACATTTTTTTAATGTAAAAAAAAAAAAAAAAAAAAAAAAAAGCACAATTTTTGGAGTTTGAGCAAAAAAAATTTCTTGGTTATTTGTCATCTAGTGCAGTGATTCCCAAACTGGGAGAAATTTCCTCCTGTGGCAAAATTTGAAGCTACCAGGAAAAAAATAATTACACTACCTACTAAATAAAAAAAATCTCAGATGGATTTTCTCATGTATGAGAGAGAGCGAGCACTTGTTGCAAACAAAAGTCCTTTTATTTGTTACTAACCACTCTCTATGGTTATGCTTAGTTGTTACTAACTGCTCTCTATCCACTTTACTCTGTAAATATGTGTTTCAGTATATTTGTACATTTGAAAAATAAATTAGTAAATAGTCTCAGTGTGTTTTAACTGCTTTTTCTCTCATACACATGAAGAGGGAAATCTGCATGGTTGAACTGGGTGAAGGGGGAATGACAGAAAAAAGTTTGGGAACCACTCTAGTGTGTTTAATATATAATAATATAAGAAAAACACTAGGAAAATAAGCCATGTCATGCAGCTCTGCCCTCTTATAATCCTGCTGTGATTTCTATTAGTATTTCTTTCTATTCCCCATCTATCCAGGAACCTTTTACCAGCAGAAGGTCTTACTGTTATCAACAAGCAGACTAGGACTCATTCTGTGATTTCCTTTGCAGTGTCCCTTAAAGCAAATTTCTTAGTTTACCTGTTCAAGATTGCACTTCTGAGGTAGGTGAAAGCCAACATTGATGCTTGCGCACTAGTTGTGGTTCTACCTTGCTTGGGGTGAAATGATTTAGAAAAATAAAAAGAAGTGATGATACATATAGGCCTGCAGTGCTAACTGTAAAACTCCAAATATTAGGTAAATGATAAATTTAATATAATAGCTTGTTGAAACTACCCATTATCTTCAGAATATTGGATACAGAATAGGACAGGAAGAGTGAAAATTTGCACAAGGAGACACGGCCAACAGTCAGAGCTGAAGCTTCAAGTATTTTGAAAATAAATAACAAAGAACTTTCACACAAATTGCTATATGTTAATGTAGCAATTATATGGCCAAATCCACATCAGCATCTTGTGACATGTACTTAATTGATCACAAGTCAAAACAGATCTTCAGTTATGACACGAGAGACTCAGCTTTTGTTACTGAATATATTATGCTATCTACTTCTTATATGTTGACTATCACAGGTTGCCTAATCACAGATTGATCATTCATTTGGGATAGAAGAGTACATAGCTATGGCTTTAAACAAATGCCAAGATTTTAAAGCTGGAAATACATATTTTCTCCTGTCACACAGAAAGAGACAATAATGAGGCAGTGAGGACTGAGTTCATTCTCTTTACTTCCAGTTATAAAAGCTTTTGCTGCGTGTTTACTGTTTAACAGTGCCTTATTTTATTTTTTTGCAATAATTATGTCATTGTATAGTGAAGAACATTACACACTCTGGGGTTTGGATTATTATTATTTTTTTTATGTCTTTATGTAAGATACTCAATAGAAGATACATCAAAATATATGCTGCAACCATTTTAGAGAGTCAGTTAAGTGCCATATGTGATACACGCTTTGGGTGATCATGTCTTGAAAGCGACATGACTGACTGCGGAGAAGATTATCCCGCAGTAGGTTGCTGTTGCTTTCTGCAGTAGACTGGTTGCCAGCCAAGGCTATAGAACCTAATCTGTCCTATTATTTAACCCATAACTGGAAATACGAGATGGATTAATACCTTTCCCAAGGGTATTTGTGCGTAGGTGAATGCAAGAAATTCAAGTGGAATTCGAACTTGGCACCCTGATTTGTCATTTCGAGTTTATATCCACTGCACCACAAAGCACATTATATAAATATTTTGCCATCATTCTTGACAGCATGGGCCTACTTGCAATGTAAAAAAAAAAAAAAAAAAAAAAAAAACCCTAATTACACTCTTCCCTTTCCTGAATCATTAAAACATGAATTTTATCAGTATGAAAATAGAACACAAATTTCATGGGTTCTGCAAAAGACTTATGTACATGCCTGACACTTCACAAAATAGAAAAGTAACAGTTCATTGCCTCTAAATGTTCATTGTATAAATGCATGTTTATTTTTGTTTTAAATAACTTCTAAGTTCTTGAGGTTTCCTTTTGATAGATGTAAAATATTTGCCTATATAGACAAATGAATATATTTTCTTGCTAAAATCACTTGTCAAATTACTCTATTTATAGATTTAAAATTTATTTGCAAAAAGTTAATTATTACCAAGCTTTATGTTATTACTGTGACAATATTTATAAAGTGGACCACTCATAAAAAACTAGGTAAAAATAATTTGTGTATGTTTACCTACCTACAGCATGTTCTTATCCTCTTAAATACATGAACACTATTGGAATCAAGGAGAGTGATTATACTGACTAGGAGTGTATCTACTTCATGCAGTGTGCGAGTCTTGTATTTGTTGATATACTATTATTCCCAACCTCTATTTTGGTGATTACTCACGCAGTAACCTTTTAGAGCTACAACAGTGTATTATTGTTCTTTAGACCAATGGTGTGCACCCCTATGACCAAAAGTAGATCTGAGAAATATTTTTAATGTGTTTGGAGACAGACCAGGAGCAGTGTAGTCATTGGTCAAGATTTATATTTTCTACTACATTTTGTTTTTTGTAAATAAAATGTATTTCCTGTTATATGGAATATCTATTTGCGCTTAAGTAATCCTGAAATTTTTGTAGCAACAAAAGCAGGCCAGAAAGAAAAGGGCAAGAAACACTGCTTTAGACTTTACTTAGGCAGCAAAATTTGTCAGAATCAAACAGATTTTTTTAAAACCAATTTATGAGTTTTTTTTGGGGTTTTTTTGGGATGGGGAATTGTTTATAATATTCACAATACCAAATTAATGCAAGACTTTAACAGAGTTACTGGAATTGGATATGAAGACAGAGTGGGGGTACAGTTACAAAAAGATTTCTTCTAAATAAATAAAACAGATATTTTTAATTAAAAATTTCTATTCATTCATTTAAATTAAAAAATGATTTATCAAATATTTGTGAAAAGGCTTCCAAAATAAAACTATCCAAAAAGAATTGAAAATAGTGAAAGAAAAAAAAAACTTAAGTTTCAGAAAATTAGGACAATTTTAAACTTGATATTTATAAATAAAAGCTAAGTGACTTAGCCTAAGTTCAATAATTTTGTAAAAATAAAATCAAAGAATGATTTGAGATGGTATTGATGCTGTAAACAAGATCTATAAATAAAAATGAAAAAAGAAAATTCAATATTTTGTAATTCTTAAGTGGTGCAGCAGCTTCAGTTCTAAAGAATAAAAATGCTGACATACAAAAAAAAAAAAAAACGTTTTCCACATTTTTTTTTTTATAAATGAACCAATATATTTAAGTAATATCATTATTATTAGTTATAATAGGAGTTACAGTAGTATTATCAAAACAAACATACTACCAGGACTAACAGAAAAGTGCATATATATATATATATATATATATATAAAAACACACACACATGCAATAAACAGAGTTAAAAAAAAAAAGTTCTTTCGAGAGGAGGACAATTTTATATATTTTAAAAATGAGCTGGAAATTAGTGGCCTACTTAAACCAGAAATTGATTCAGTGAATATTTTAACTATATTGCAATTACAATGAGGTGTTATTTTTGCACTGTTATGGTAACAAATATATAAATTCACACTCCACCCTAGTCTGTTGAATAGCCTGTTTAGTATTTGGTTAGGTTACCAGTTCTTTCTAAATTCTTTTCCTTTTCTTTCACTTTGTAGTCCCTTATGTCTTAGTGGCATTATTACCTTGTTTGAGGTAAGTTGATTAAGAAAAAGAAAAAAAGGGGGGGGGGGTGTTTGGGCAGCAATACACACATTGTCACCATCTTATATTTGTAATTTTGCACATGTGCATTGTTTTTGATTGCCAACTGCACAATATAGTAGGATCAGTTGGGCACCATCAGTGAGAAAAAAAGCACCATTACACAATTCATTCCACCATAAATTTGCAAACAGTATGCTGCACTGCTTAGCATATGTACTGGAAGCTCCAATACGGACATTGGAGAGTGTTTGGACAGTGCAGAGGATTCAGAAAGTTGGAGGAGTCTAATAGTAATTACAAAAAGTATGGTAGCCCAGAAAATTCACTGATTGCTCTGATGATAAAAAAAAAAAACAAAAAGAAAAAAAAAACAAACAAACTGCATTCATGCTCTCACAGGGTTTCAGACTCAACACGGAAGACTTTCTTGAGGAGGTAGGGCTGCCTGGGTCAAGAGGATGGCTGCTGGAAGACTATGTCTGGCAACAAAACTCTGCGCCAGGCCTCACAAGCAGGAATAGCCAATCATGGCCATCAAAAATTTCTGTGACCTCATCACCCCTTACATTTGGCCATCCAACTCCTCAGGCTGCAATCCTCTTGGTTTATATGTGGGGCACAGTTGAGTGAGAGATTAACAAAACTAACACCAAAAATAAACCGAAGGCAAGGATTATGGCAGCATTCTCCAACTTAAGGAGACCATTCAGAAAAAATACAGAAGATTGGTTGTAATTTTGGTAAATATATCTGTTAAAATGAGGTCAATGTTATTTTTGCATAATTTAGACAATTCATGGATTGCACCTGTGTGTGTGTGTATTAGAGAGAGAGAGAGAAAATAAATGAGTGAATAAATAACACCTTGAAAAATAAATACTCTAAACATATTTGAAAAATAAAATTTAAAAAAAAAAGGAAAGCTTTTACAATGTTAGTGTATAAAAAAAAAATTCATATACACATATGATTGCCACACCCAATTTGAAAACATTCAACAACATTAGAATGCATTGTTAAAATAACCAATATTAAAACAATAATTGTTAAAGGAAAAGTTAATTCATTGCAGTTTTAATATTGAGCACTTCATATTATGTAGGAAAAAAGTTTTAAGAGTGGAGACAGCATCTAGTGCCAAAATTCCATGATGAAATATATTTGGTACAAAATAATTAACTGCTGCTTAGATTCAACTTGAGGCTGATGCTAAAGTTTTCAGGTAAGTCACTGGACTACTGATGGTGGGGCAGGGGTCAATGAATTGAATATCATCAAAAACTAGGGATAGATTTAGGGGAGATGTAGTTGTTTACATAGGTCACAAAAGTAGCTTATTATGAGGTTTGAAAATAATAATGTCAACTCAGCTGTCTCCACTGTAAAGCAAAGCAAACAATAAATAAAACTTTCTAAAAGAAACAATGAATAGCTTATTAATCGAGATGCAAATATGGTGCAAATTCAAGTGTTTACCGAAAAGTTTTCAACCTGACTTGTTTGCCAAAACCTGACAAGATACCAGCATTTTTTTTTTTATCCCTTTTTGATCATGACAAGATATTTTTGTTCCTCCCCATTAATATATAAACACCCCTTTCTACTTCCCAAATTCATAAACGGAAATAAAAAAATAAAAAAAATTTCTTTTGAGATATTGGCCACCACTCTCAAAGTGTTATGTGTGTGCATGCGTATTTGGGCAGCTTATCTTCATGAATTCATTATCTTCCCGGATATGCATTGTATATTAGCTAGAGATGAGAAATTGGAGAGCCAAGTTCGAATTCCAGTTGAATTCATTGCATTCACTTACACGCAAATACCCCTGGGAAAGATATTAATCCATCGCTTCTCCCTCCAGTTATGGGTTACACAGCAAGACAGATTGGGTTAGCCTTAATTGGCAATCAGTTAGCTGCAGAAAATAATGGCAACCTACTGCAAGAAAATTTTGTCCCATCAGGTCTCTTTCAAGACATGATTGCCCAAGCGTGTATCATGTATGGCACTTAACTGATCTTCATTAAAACCTGTTTCATTGAATAATATAGACATATTGTGCCTACTTATTTTTATACTGATCCATTCCAGTTCTTTAATCAGCTTCTTGATGTTTGGTAATGTGTCAATTTTTTTTTTTTTTAAGATAAACACTTTTCAGGAGTATCATCTTCAGGAAATAAATTAGAAAGATAATATCATTGTAACTGATCAAACCTGTATTCTGTTGTGGTGGTGATTTTTAAAAACCTGTGAATGTAGGTCATGATAATTATTTTTAAAATTATTAAATTTATCTATTGCAGAATTTTTTATGAATCAGTATAAAAATTAGACAATGTCTACATCATTCATTGTGAAAGACTTCTACAAAATTGTACATTTTGTTTTAACATTGAAAGAACAATGTCTCATCAAGTAGTTAACAATGATGGTAATATGTAATAGTTTTTCACATGTTCTCACATAATTAATTAATAAATATTCATTGCTTTATTTTTATACTGATCAGTTTTAAACGCTTGTGATTTTATTTTTTGTTCTCTTTTGTGTGTGTGTATATATATATATATATATATATATATAAGTAGAATCCTTGATACTTTGTAAGGTAAATTCCACAGGAGATTAAATCCAATGAGAACTCAATGTTAAGATTTAACAGAGTATTATAATAATGAACATAAGTTGGTTGTTTTTATAAACCTATTGGTAATATATTTTGCTGTTCTCTTATAGACTGCTCCTCAGACCAAATTCATACAACAATCTTGTATTGTTGTTTGAATTTGGTCTGAGGAGCAGTCTATAAGAGAACAGCAAAATATATTACCAATAGGTTTATAAAAACAACCAACTTATGTTCATTATATACATATATATATATATATATATATATTCTCTCTCAACAATTGAAAATATAATTTCAATTAAATATAGTTTGTCTTAGTGTATTTTTTCATACAGTTCTCAATATTCTGAGTATAGAGCCAAATATAGTCTAAGATTATAGTATATAAACAAAAAAAAATAGCATATGTATTGGTAAAAGTTTCATAGTAAAATTGAGCAGTATGTGATATAAACATGCTTGATAAAACCAACCTGGCACATAAAATGAAATATGTATTTGTGGAGAGAGGGGGAGGGGGAATAAAACTTTTAAGTATCTGATTGATTTTATCAGAGCATAGATGGATTATCGCCTACACTTTACTTTAAAACTTAATGCATATACTTTTCACATTTTTAATACAATCTTGAAAACATTTTACATTTATGAATTGTGCTCATAGATGTTCAAGAAACATTTAGCATTTGTTGGAATGTCAAATGGATAATTTCATACTTAGATATTTGAGCAGCCATTATTAAAGGTCATCAATATATTCTAAAGAAGAAAGAAAGAAGAAAAAAAGAATAAAGTTATGAAAAAGGACTGCATAGGGGAAAATAATATTTCACCCTCTGTAATTTTAAAAAAATTTCAACCTGGATTCATTTTTTTTTTTTTTTTCAATTTTCATTCCTCAAAAAAAAAAAAAAAAGAAAAAAAAAAAAATCATATCTAAAAAAAAAACAGCTAATCTTATATACTATCAGTATCACTATGTGTCAGACCAGTAAAATATTTTCTAAATTAAAAAAAAAAAAAAAAAAAACACATCAACTAGGAGTTGTCCTGAATATATGATTTACAACTGGAGTTATATATAATAAATAAAAAAAATAAATAAAAAAATTTAAAAAAAGGCTCAAAACAAAGAAATTTCTTGTGAGATATTGGCCATCACTCCCAAAGTATTTTATATATATATGCATAGGTATAATCTTGGGAGAGGGTGGTAAACATGTTATAGCTGACATCAATTAAAGAGAGTGTATTACTTAGTGCTTATATATAGTTTTAGGCCCTGATATGGAAAGTAAATAACATGATACATGAAAAAATAAAAATAAATTATAGAAAAAGTTAAACAAATTCACAAAGACATTAGTTTATAAAAATTCAAAATTAACCTCTTCACACACAAATAACAAAAATCCACATTTTCTTATATTGGATGGCCATTTTGATGATACCCATCTCATCAGCAAGACCAAAACGTCATGAGAAAATAAAGGTATTTGTGCGCGAATAAAAAAATTGGCTCAGTAAATAAATAAACTTAATTACATTGAGCCATCTGGCTGGATCAGTGTTAATATCTAATATTAATAAGATACTCTGGAATTTACCACCAATTTTTTTTTTTTTTTTTTTTTTATGACCTACATAATTTATTTAGAGTTATCCTTCTCATAGACCAGTTACCAGGCAAGGCTACAAGACTCAGTCTGTCCTGCTATTTAGCCCTAGCTTAGAGAAGAAATGGATTCATACCTCTCCCAAGGGAACATGAATGTAATGAAATCAACACCTGAGGCTCATTTAAGGAACTTGTGACACACTGCACACCAGTTCTTTGTATTTGGCTCTTCTGAAACGTGTGGTCAGTTCCACACAAGCTTTCACTATTATAATCAAATGATACATGTGAGTAGTCCGGTTGTCAGTTCTAAGAACTAAGATACTAGGGTGTGTGTATATAAAGTAAAAATTTAAGAAATTATAGTACATAGCACTGTCATTTCTAAGATATTTATATAATTTATCTAAAACTATGCAAAAACACACACACACACACACATATATATATATATATATATATTAAAGCCAAAATTTGACGTTTAGAACGGCTCATGATTAAACATAATAAACATTCATTGTCTTATATTTAACAGTATATGCTTAGAAAATTATTTGCTGCCTCGATACACTAAATTATATATATATATATATATATATATATATACACACACACACACACACACAAAAGAGCAAGTGAAAAAGTAATGCAATTTGTTTTACTCTAAAAAAATAAAGAGCACAGCACCCTCATACTTCCATCTTTTTGTCCCAATGAAAGAGGCACTTAGGAGGAGAAAACATTATGGTGGCAATGACATGGTAAAAACTGCTGTAAGGAATTTTATGAAGCTAGAATACATGCCCTCATTTGAAGGTGTAACACTGTCATTGGAAGAGGTGGTGACTATGTTGAGATGCAGAGACGTGAATAAATGTATAGTTATATCTTCATGTAGAATGTATGTTTGATTGCATTACTTATTTTATAACTGAAATTGATTAACAGCAAGAGTGTGCCTCTTAATTTGTTGACTTAATTCTCAAATATGTTGGGGATAGCAAAAAAAAGTTGAATTTTAATGTTTCTTATTTGTAAAATACTCAAACATGATTGTCATTAGTTTCAGTGTTTGTTAAAAGAGTGAACTGAAAATAAAGTAGGAAATCTAAAAAAAAAAAAAAAAAAAGTGCCACATTCAGAAATTTTATTTTGTTAAAAAATAACTTATAGGAAACCAAATTTTTATTTTTAATTATGAATTTTTTCTTTTTTAGAGTAGAAGTTCCTACTCCAGCACTTTTAGGCATATTACTACAAAAATAGTATCTCTTACGAGTTGATTACTATAGCTAGCTATTTTAGTAATCATCATCTTTGCTAGTTTAACTAATTTACCTCTTTTCTTCCTAGACATGTTATGATTAAGGAAAACCATTTAAAAACCAATGTGGAAAGATTCTTTGAGATTATGACAAAGAAAAAGAAAGAAAAATCCAAAACTAACAATGTAACTAGATTTTAGCAAGTGAGAAGTGAACACAGTAGAAAGAAAAAGGGATGAAGATGGGGGGAAGAAAATAAAATATCAAACCCATTCATTCACTATTTATTACCATTTTTTCTTTAGGAGAAAAAAAAAAGCTTTCATAAGAGTGTTTCTCCACACCTTTCTTTAAATCAAGAGCTTTTAATTGAGAAGAAGAAAAAAAATCCTTAACTCCCACCCAGCCAAACCTTTTTTTAGATAATTTATTTTCAGATCTTATATATGAATGAAATACAGTTAAACGTCAACTTGTATAAATAAGAGGTAATATCAGAAGAAAACTCCCCCTTCCGCACCACCAAGTTAAGCATAATTTTTTTTTTGTTTTATATATATATATATATATATATATATATATATATATTACTCGATTGTAGTTGGTGTTATTATATGCCTAATTAAAACCACCCTTGGGTACCTATTGCTGTATTCTGTAACTGTCATGGAATTTTAATCCATGACCCTTTAATTCATGGATTAAATTGTTCTAAGCCAGCTTTCCAAGTTTTTTCTGTCACAAGTCCTTTTGTTTCACTGACCCCCAGTGGAGGTGACTTGAGCGCCACCAGACCTAGGAATTGAAATCACAACTAAGGAACCAGATATGTTTAACCAGCACTTTTTAATGTCAACTATCTTCAAAAGTTGTCAATTCAACCTCTGAAAATGGTGCTTTTGGTTCAGTGAAAAGACAAGCAAGTGACACAAAAAAGACAACTACAACTGGTGAAATACTCCCCATATCAATGGAAAGCGGAGAGAGCAATTTACTTCCATGGAATGGATTTAATTTGGATCAGTAATCCCAAGAAGGTTATCAAGTATAAAGAGAGAAAAAGGCCAATTGGTATGACAGACAATATGTTTCGAGTATAATCAAACCAAGATGAGAGTGTTAAGCCAAATAAGGTATATTATTATTATTAATCCTTATCTAAAACATTACTATTTAATGTAATTTTAAACAAGTTTTTCAATTATGTTTTGTTAATATCTTTGCTAGAATGTTCCACATCTTACAGGATCAATTTCTAAGGGGATTTTTTTTTTCTTCATATAATCTTATATCTCTTCTATAGACTATTTTTGAATTTCAACTCCAAAAATTTTTTTCTATATCAAAAACAAAGATAGCAAACAAGTTAAAATAACAGCTCCAATTCAAAAGGTAATTTTAAATTTTTCTATAAAAAATAAATGTGGTGAAAGCAATGAAAATAACAGAATAAAAAGGGAGGGTAACAGTGGTTTATTACTTATGAAGAGGCAAGTACACTGCTAATAGAAAACATTTCTAGCTACGTAAAAAGAACATTTTAAACAGTAGATAATTTTTAAATGCTATCGTATGTTCTTTTAAAATGCATAAAAATGGTGTCAAAAAGCTACAAATGCAGATACATTTTTAATACTGCAAAAAGTTTGAAATCTGCAACTTTTTCAAAATATAGAAAAGCAGGTCTGCTTTTCTCTTTCTACAAAATAGAAATTAATACATTTTTAATAACTGCTACAAAACTGAAAATACAGTTTGGGGTTTATAAATGAAAATGAAGAAAGCACCTTAAAAATAAAAAAAGAAACCTCTAAAAATATCTACACTACAAAGCAGGACAACAATGCACACAGGAAAACATCCAACTCCCAGATGCCGAGGATTTAAATGTCCCTATTAGTCATGATTTATTTATGAGACAAGGTTTTAAGAGTCTCATGCGTCTCTCTACCTAAAAAGAAAGAAAAAAAACAGATTCTGTATGCAGATTTCATTAAGTTTTTTTTTAAATTTCAAATGTTTTTAAATGAAAAAATGTTAGAGAAAATTTACTGAAAAAAGTTGAAATAAAATTTACTAAATTTGGCTATTTAAAAATAAAATTGTACATCCATATTAAAACCTGGGCTACTTTGTTATTGCTTATCACTAATAATGAAAAGTTGTGGCTAGTACAATGGTTAGCATGCTGATCTTGCAAGCTATTGAGAACAAGCTTAAGTCTTGCTGTATAAACAAAAACATTCACACCAACAAATAGGCCAAATTAAAATTACATCAACAAAGAGCAATGCATGCAGATTAAAAACAAAAAAAAGTTAGAGTCTTAATTTTGTTTATATATATATATATATATAGATACATTTCATTTCTGGATCAAAATATTTTCCAGTTAATTTCCAATCAATGACAAGCAACCAATACAATTTGTCCCCTTATTTCTTGGATTTTTTAAATGTTGAGCTTCTGACAGAAAACACTGATTGCTATAAATTAGTAATAAAATTAATCATACTTTGAAAGGAGAGAGAGAGACAGACATGTTAATTTTTTTTTTTTTCTATTCTTAGATGTAACAAAATAGAAAATTATTTTCAGGTTATAGTTCATTATTTACAAGGATGGATTAATAAGTCTGTAGCCTGATAGTTTGTTGAAATCTCCATTACAAAGGTTTTGTACTACATGATTAAAAGAGAAAGTATTGGGAGAAGGAGGTTATGCAAAACTAAATCTAATCTAAATCTAAACTTATTTATCAATGGAACTTTGTGTGTGTGTGTGTGTGTCTGTATCCATTACCTATAGACTCCAAAACAGCTGAACTGATTTTCTTGAAAATTTACACAGTTGTACTATAAGCGTCTGCGAGTGTTCTTAGCTAGGTTTTGTGTTGAGATACCCCCCGATAAATATTGAAAATTGATAATCGAAAAAAAATCAGGTTATAGAAGGAGTGGCTCGATTTTAATCAAATTTAATATACTCATAAACAAAGACATAAGAAACGATATTCAGAAGTTTCAAGGTTGCAGTTCTTACAATAGTGCAGAAAATCGATTATATATATATATATATATATATATATATATATAAATAAAAGGCAAGATGTTTGTGTGTGTTTATCTGCCTGTATGCCTATTTTTTTTTCAGCCCTTTTATTTTAGTTTTTGCTTCAGGTTTGGCTCTAAGTAGGTATAATTGTAGTTCTTGGTCTCAGCCATGATACCATTTACTCAGGACTTATTTAGCCTTCAAAATTCAGTTAACGACAAAAAACATATTTGATATCGATAGCAGGAAATCAAAATTTGACTTACATCCATTCATTTTTCTTTCAGTCTATGGTTTGGCTTTAACTGGAAACAACTATTGCTTTTTAGCCTTTCATGCCAATGTCCAAAGAGTCTGAGCTCCAGAACCATGGATTAGTTTTAAACCTTTCATTACACCCGAGCAACGCCGGGCTATACTGCTAGTATTTGTTTAAAAGATATGCTTTTTTGCTTATTACTCTGAACTTACTAATGAACCTTCACAAATACAAGGAACTTTCTTAAAGTATCTGTTTCAGGTTCCTTTATTTAAGAGTTAATTTTAAAACAATACATTTACATTGCAAAAGATATGAACATACTGTCGACTCTTGATGGTAGAAACGCCAGTGTCAAAAATATTAAGTGCAAGCAACACATTATGGTTGATTGTTTATATCAGCTTATCAACCATTTGTAGTTTATATAAAGTCAAATTGTATTTTGGATCGTAAGAATTTTTTTTTTTTGCATGTGAATATCGCATCAACAATTTTTGGAGATGATTTTTTTTTACAAATACAAGCACTACATTTTAACCCATAGATGGGGAGAGAATATATTCATACCTTTCCCAAAGGTATTCATTTGTATGTGAATGTAAAGAATTTGGATCTCTGATTTTTTATTCCGAGTTGCTATCCATTACACTGACAGAACATCCACAAAGCAGATAAATATTTTTGTCAAAATAGGTGAAGAGCTATTTTGTACTATTAGAATAATTATGCAGAAAACAGGTGGGGGATCCAGTTTCAAAAACTGAAAACTAATGTGCGTACTCATTTTTATTTCTTTAAAACCACTCAATAAGCATACAGCTTTGAAAAGTGGTGCTATCCCTAGCTAAAGAGATATTGTTTTGGATTATAATTAGTAGATTTTGTTTTTTCTGCTTAGTTCTTTAAAGTTTATTTTCTTTCATAAAAAAAAAAAAAAAAAAAAAAAAAAAAAAAAAAAAAAAATGTTGAACAAACAAGACAATCACATAGAAATTTTGATTACATACAATATTTGTATATATTATAAGAAGTTGCCCATGTGTCTTTTCTAGAAATACTTTCATGGTAATTGTTCAGATGAGCTCTTCGCTATGGTGCCTAGACTTTTTTTTAATTTAAGTACAGTACCTAGACTCATCAAGAACTTATCAATTTATAGTTGAGATGGTTAAATGAAACAGTAAATTCTATGCTAACAGTTTTCTCACATTTTTCACCTGTGGAACTCTCTCCCAGTTCCATGCTTTCCAGCCAACTTTAATCTGCAAAAATTTTAATGCAATGTCAATCGCTAACTACTATTCTCATGATTACTCTTTCCTCTTCCTGCTAATTAATAATATTTCTATTCCTAATTCTTCCACACCCAGTAACCCCCTTGTGCCTTAGTGGCTTTACTACCTTGCATGGGGTAATACTAATTTTTTTAAAAAAAGAAATAAAAAAAAGAAAAGAAAAGAAAAAAAAATGTACAGCATCGAAAATAAAACAGCATTTACTGTTGGGTGTAAATTAAGACAAATAAATAAATAACTTAATTTACAGGTTCTCCCCCACCTTCCATAGCCCTTTTAATTTATTCAAATCTTGTTTTATTATATATATATATATATATATATATATATATATATATATATATATATATATATATAAACTTTAAAAAAGTTTCTTAACCCACTTCCTAGAGGATTATTTAAGCATACGATGCTAAAGCTTCTTATCCCCCTGAGAATCACCATACATTCTGGCAGCCATAGAATGACGGCCAGAATTGTAAAAAGCAACTGAAATTAAGACATACAAAACACTAATTAATAATAGCAGTACGACAACAAAATGGTAAAAATAAACAAGTTTCTCAACTTCAAACAAACATACACCATACAAATTTTACATGAATATTTTTTTTTTTTACTGTATTTGTAATTAGAATTCAACATAATAGTCTCATCAATTTGCTTCCAATTTTCCATCAATAGTAGAACATCATCCCTCTCTTCTCAACCTATGAAGGTCCTTTATTGGACGTGGACCTTCTCTACTGTGTTGGTATTGTGCTGGTAGGAGCTAATCAGATGTGATACACTTGGGCAATCATGCTTTGGACTTGTGATCAGCTAAGGATATTTATACAAGTGAATGTCATGAACCCAACTGGAATTTGAAATCAGCTTCGATTTCTCATCGATAACACCATCCGCACATCCAAGCTTACAGCACCTGGTATTCCCAAGTAGTCACTTATCTAGGTACTGACCAGGCTAGATGCTGCTTAATTTCAACAATTGGACAAGAACTAGTTTTAACATGATATGGCTGTACCAATTAATGACTATAATTTATTATAAAGATTTCTATAATCTGTTTAAGTACACCAGTAAAAGGTCAAAGTCATAGCTAACACAGTAGAAAATAAATTATACCAAAGTAATGATCTAAAAGTTAAGAATTTCTACTTGTATCAAAATCTATTTTCCAGACTAATTGATAATAAAAATTCTATATTTGAAGCAATATTATTTTTTCGTATTTACAAATAAACAGTAAATTCCATGTATATATCTTAAATATCTGTAAACCAAATAACCCTGCTTGTATCCTTTTGAGGGAGCAAATGTTAAAATTTCAATAAGTGGATCAGTATAAATTTAACACAGCTATCAAGGTGACAGAAACAAAAAAAAAAAAAAATTTTCATCACACTTAACTACAGTAGAACATTTTTTTTTTTAAATATATAACTAATGAATTTTTTTTTTCAAATAAGGAAAAAAAAGAAACAAAAAGAAAAAAAAGAAACAAAAAAAAAAAGAAACAATATGAAAATATAAATCTAACAATAGAGAAATGAATTTTGGGAACCAGATCATATTGACATCACACTAAATACATACAAAAAGGAATTCATTAAGGAAACAAAGAAAAATAAATAAAAAGATGTATTTTCCAGGTGGGTGTGGGGGGGGATCTTAAAATGAACAGATCTCAATTTAAAAATTGAAGAGCTCAATATGCCTAAACTAATCAAACAACTATTTTTTAACAGCATTATTTCAAATTAAACAATACATAAAAGAAAAATCCAACTTTCTAATTTACCTTGAATATTACATTTAAAAAAAATAAAATAAATAAATTAAAAGGGGGGAAAAAAAAACTAAAAAAAAAAACATTCTTTTGAGAAATAAAAAAAAATATATAAAAAGAAAATCAATCATGAATCTGATTTGATAAGAAATTGCTGGAGAGATTTTGTACTTAATAAGGAATGAAAAAATTAACTGATGACTTAATACATTTACTGCTAAACGTGCATTTTTTGGCATATTGCAAGTTGTCTCTGCTGCATGTTCTGTGTAGCATTTTTTATTTTAACAAAAGGGATTCAACAGACTAGCAATATAATACTTAAGAGCAAAACTTTAGAGCAAAAGAAAAAACCTTATTTTGTTTTTTGCATTATTTATAACATTATAATAACAATGAAAACCAAGTTTTTTTTTAAAGTTTCGTTAAGCTTCTTTCTTCTAGAAAGATGATCATGATACATCAATGAGTAAGAAACAGATCAGTCTGTTAAGTGTCATATGTGATACACATTTGGGCAATCATGTCTCTTTCGATTGGGACTGACTAGGCAGTGATTTTCCCCACATTAGGTTGCCATTTCTTTCTGCAGTCGACTGGTTACCAACCAAAACTATAGAACCCCTTGTCCTGCTATTCAACCCATAGCTGAGAGAAAAGATGGGGTCATTTTATTCCTAATGGTATTTGTATGTAAGTGAATGAAACAAACCCAACTGGAATTTGAACTTGGCACTCAGATTTCTCATTCCAAGCCAACATTCATTACACCACAATGTACATCCTTATATCGCATTTTCTAATGGTAACTAACAAGATATGCCACTATGGAAAGGTTGAAATGTCAAAGGTAGCAAGGTGCCCAAGAGAGCACAATTTTTTATTTTTTTATTCCTATTAAACAATCCTGCAGTTAGATTATGGGTGTGTACTGAGGAGGACATTGAAATAAGGAATAAAAAAAATATATATCTTTAGGATTTGGTAAGAAAATAGGATATTATATATGACAACTTTGTTAAATTAAAACTTAATAGATTCTTTTTTTACAGTTTATCAACTTTTTGCAGGTTATTTAAAGCCAGAAAATATTTTTAAATTGCAAAAGTTTTACATTTTTAAGATAATGATTTAGTGATACACATTTTACTGATAGTTGGGTGTGGGAAAAGAGGTGAATTCACACCCTTCCCCAAGGGTATTTGCATGTAAGTGAATATAATGAACCCAACTGGAATTGGAACTCTGCTTTCCGATTAACAAATTAGCAATTCCAAGCCATTACACCACCTACACATTCAAGCTTATAGCACCTGGTATTTGACTAGGCTTGACATCAAGTGCTCGTAAGACAAATTAAAAACCTATTCATACAGAATTTGTGGAGCAGAAAGTTAATATCTAAATCAAGCAAACTCAGATCAAAAATTTAGAAATTTAGGCATTGTTCGAGTTAAGACCAAACAGATTACAAAAATTTTGTTTATATTGATTTCATAGATGATTTAAATTAAATTTTTCTAGGTTTTTCATGATTTTGGAGGACATTTTTCAGAAAAATTCTTAGAAAAAAAAAAAAATTGATTTAGAACAAGATGTTACAAATATATTGAATTGCCTTCTACTTTTAAATAAATAAAATTATAAAATTGAATATTAGTAATTTTATTTCCACTCTCCAATTTAAAAATTGAATTCTCTTCTGTCTATAAATGAATAATAATATTGTGAGTAGTAGGAAAAGGAGGGTGACAAGGTGCAGATCATTCAAAGAATCTACCTGAATGGCTTGGGACATAACCACTTGTGTTGACAGTTCCAGAATCTGGATCATTGGGTGGAACAATATTGCCAAGACCATGCACCGGAACACGATGCTAAATAAAAAAATAAAAAAAATAACATAGCAAAAATCATTTTCATAAACAAAGCTCAAGGAAAAGGAAAGAAAACAGATTAGAGATTACAGGCATTATGTATTGGCCAATTTGGAAACAAAAGAAATTACAACAAAATATTTGTAAAAAAATGTTTCAAAAGTTGCAGCTTTTAAAATTTAATAAATAAATATTTTCAGTTTTCTTAAGTGACGTTTTAAACAATACTTTTTTTATAAGATGTAATTTATTACTTTGAATACAAAGCTTCTAATGCTTTAACTGTATCCATGACAAACAGTATAAATGATAATTTTAACTTGTCTTCTTGTAGAGATTAAGCTGAAGGAAAACAATTTTTTTTTTCCTATCCTATCATCCTTTCCATTTAATTCTCAAACTTGTTACTTTTGGCAACAATTAAGACAAACATTTTACACAGATATACATTGATACATGTAAAGTATTTATGTTTTTCAGCATGAACAAGACCCAGCACTGACTAGAGATCAAAAAGAATTTTTACTTTTGAAATTAACATATGAATAAAATTTCAATAGTTCAAATTTTAAAAACAGGTGATCAATTTTTCAAGATTCTATTTCTACTAAGATGTATTTTGCTACTGTAAAATAATTCATTTTTCTTTAAACTAAAAAAATTTATATTTGACAGAAGTATATTTGCAGTGACAATGCAAGATGATGTCTTTGCCATACAAATATACTTTCTTTTGTCCCTATCATGACACAAAAAAAAAAAAAAAAAAAAAAAAAAAGGTTCAGAGATACCAATTGAAAAACATCCAGTATCTACAGAGAACTTGTAGCTTATGACAAGAAATCTGTACAGGAATAGAAAACAATAGTAAGGGAAAGGATCTTTTTGGAAGTTCTGCAAGCATTATTAAATTATTATTAAACTACTAACTTCCAAACAGTAGAAAAGTTAACATCAACAGATGAAAATCTGATTAACAGTAGTGAATGACATGGAGGTCATATTAGCATAAATTTAACTTATTTGGATATATGTATATGAGACATTGTGTTTAAATATTTTTTCTGGTTTTATAGTCTTTGAACATACTAATAAAAATTTATGTTCTCTAGGGTTTCCCTTAAGTCTACACATATAGGAAATCTCTAACTATATTTTTTTACCTCCACAGATTAAAAATAGTTTTATCATAAAAAAAAATTAAAAATAAATTAAAAAAACTGACTTCTTTTTTGGTGTAGGCTAAAACGAGTGTACTTAATAAAAACCACAGATGCAACACACTTGATTGAACACAAAGAGTGAACATGCTAAATGTTAATGTGGACTTATTGAATAGAGTTTACATGAATCTTGCAAAGCATATCAACTTGCTTAAAACAAATAATGGAAATCATATTGAAGATGCTATTTGTTAATATTTCAACTAAAAAAAAAAATGTTGAAAATTTAATTTGAAATTTGTATTTCTGGTTATGTGACCAGACTTTAGAGACACCCTGTATAATAAAACCCAACCACTATAAATGTTACTATCAATAATTCTTTTGATAAGAACAGGTATTTTAAGTTGAAGTTTATTCAATATATTGCTTTTACACATGTAAATATATAACAAAATTTTTCCAACATCAGCTACTTAAGCCTAATTTTATTAAAAAAAAAAAATTAATAAAATTAGGAAATGTAGCAAACACTTATTTTTACATTCAAAAATAAAAGGTTAAGCTAATAGCAGATCAAAACAGCCTGTTAATTGAAATTCACTCATCAATATTTTATCCAATGAAAAAGGGGCATTACAAAGCATTAAATATTTTAAACCAATCAAAACTAATTATTCTCAGTGAAATTCAGCCTTTCTTTGAGCTGTTTCAACTCATCAACTGGAAGTTCCCAAGGTGAGGGGGTATAAGATGAATTCAGGTGGTACACAATCAGTCTTATGCTCTCAGCACTTTATTTTATGATTAAAGGGTTTGAAACACTGCCTCTTTTACCCTTCAGACACTAATACACAAACATTAGCCATCTTATTGATAACAGAACATCAAATGTATTGAAAAGTTCATTAAATGTATAATGATATACTCCAATATGACATACATTTTAAATTATAAACAAATTATACTTAGTTAAATTCATTATAAATTATAAGCAAATACAATGCCTGTTAAAACAATTGCTCTGGAGGACATGTAAGTGGTTGCCAGCTGATGACAGTACTTCAAATGATTTGTCATTCATCCTCCATCTCCTGTCACTCCCCAAAGATATTGTATAGAAATGATCTATGAAGACCCTCAAGATGATTCTGCTGCAACAGGTAGGTATTGGTTACTCTTGAATTTCACTCTATAGGAGGGGAGAAGTTCGCCTATAGCCAGGTTCACACTTCTTTCCAATCTTTCAAACAGAAGGAATCAGACCTAATTCTAAACATGAAACAAGGTGTTTCATGTTTAGAATTAGGTCTGATTCCTTCTCTTAAATTCTTTTTGTTCCCTTTCACACCCAGTAACCACTTGTGTCTTAGTGGCATTGTCACCTTGCTTGGGGTGGATAAAAAAATCTATTCTATGATACCTATACATTTTATACCAAATTCTTAAAAGTGCATGCCAACAGATGTGCAGGATGAAAGGGTGCGTTGGCAGAAATGTCGAAACCCACACTCCAAACTGTAAGATAAAAAGAATCATTAATACTTAAACTAAATCCATATCAAACTTTAACTTATATTTTCATTAGCACTGATGGCTTGATCTGAATTCTATATAACAGGGTGGTGAACAATGGTCAAAGCTTTGCTGCACAAGAATATCCTAATGATGATTTGAAACAGAAATTAAGATTAAACAGTAAGAAAGCTCAAAGAAACTCATGAAGTGTTGAGAAGAAAGAATTAGAAATTATAATAAAAAGCCATAAAATGAATTTGAAGGTTTTAGAAAGATTTGAACCTGAAATAAACCAAACAGAATTCATTAAGTTTCAGTAAGACTAATGAAAGCACTGTGGATTGCAGTTCAGATTGAGGAATCAGAAAACTGAGTTCAAATTCCAGTTGAGTTTGTTACATTCACTTTTGGAAATGGTATGAATCCATCTCCCCTCCGCCAAAGCTATGGATAAATAGCAGGACAGACTGGGTCTTATAGCCTTGAATGGCAACTGGTCTGGAAAAAGGACACCTCTGAATTCGTATGTAACTATGGCAAATCACATACTATGCAACTAATAAAAGGATTGTGACATTTACAATGACTGCAGGAAGTTAAAAGATAATCTTCCTCAACTTAACCAGTAGTCTCCAGGGCAGTATAACAAGATTAATCCCTTTTAATATTTCACAAATTCCAAAGAAGAATTCTTACAATGTTTATTTAAAATATCAACACCTGAAATGCTTATAGCTTATCAAGTTCAATGTTAGAATTTTTTTTTTTGTATTAAACCCTCCACAAGGGTTACTGGTTTTCAGACAAAGATTATGATATCTCGTCAAAGAACGTGCAGTAAATCAATGCCAGGGGTTTGTGAAATTATTATATAAACCAGCCAATACCCAGAGAAAAAGAGACCAGGTGACAAGATAGACTAAGTCCAATTTTAATTCCTATTCCTCCAGCTGCTGCTGCTCTGAGAATTTATCACAAAGTACTGCTAGAAAAATTTCCCTGCTGAAAGAGTGTCAGCCAGATGCCATAAACGGATTAATAGGTCTTTATTCTTTATCTAACCATAGAATTTAGTTGGTATATCAACCAAGGTTCCCACAGATCTGTCTAAGAAAATTCAAGAACTTTTTCAGGACTATGTGAAAAATTTTCAAGGACTGAAACTGATACACACACACACACACACAAAGTAAATGGTCATCAATTTCAAAAACACAAACTTTGTGATTTATCTTTTAATAGTTTGACAAACAAATTGTTCAAAGAAAAGCTAAAGCTGGTTTCAAGAATTCATGTCATATGATCAGTTAAAACAGGTGAAGTAGTCCAAGATCTGAAGGCTAAGACAAAACTGAATGCAGACCCGGTTAAGTTACACATGTGTACCATTCTACAGTTTGGATTTCTACTACACTTGAAAATTTTGAATTACACATTTCAATTCTTACTGCTACACATTTCAACTATCTAGACTCATGGTTTGTGAAGGTCACAAAATTTCCTGAGAAGTTAAAAGTATAATGATTTTCATAAACAGAACTACAAGATGACTACTTCTTTCAATTTTGATATCTCTATAGATTTGTTCTTTGCAGATCTTCACATGGCGTTGGTTGGCTTTGTTTTTATGGCATATCAACCTCGGCGGGTCATTTATTGCTGGTAATACCTTTTTCTTTCAGCAATTTGTTTTTTTTATAAGTTTTGTGTTATTTAACCCATAACTGGAGGGAAGGTTGGTTAGTTGTTTTGTGGCATATCAACCTCGGCAGGTCATTTGTTGCCAACTAAAATTTATTTATTGCTGGTAATACCTTTTTCTTTCAGCAATTTATTGTTGTTTTTATATAAGTTTTGTGTCTAGTAATACTTTTTTTCTTTTCAAGTATCAAGATTCATTGGGATTTGTTTTTAAGGGCTGGGTTCCCAAGTCCCACCCTGTTATTTAACCCATAACTGGAGGGAAGGGACGGATTAATACCTTTCCCAAGGGTACCAGTGCTTAAGTGAATAAGTGAATGCAGGGTATTCAACAGGAATTTGAATTCAGCTCACCAATTTCTCTTTCCGAGCTGATATCCACTGCACCACAATGCACATCAGTCGCTAAACGCTTACAGCACCTGGTATTCCAAAGCGGTCACCCATCAAAGTACTGACAAGGCTCAACGTTGCTTAACTTCGGTGATTGAGCAAGAACCGGTGTATTCAACGTGATATGACTGTAAGCCACCTGGCATTGGACCTTGCAATAAGTATGAAATTCTTAGTCTACTCAGCTGACAGCTATGTGGAGAAAACTGACTTGAGGAGCAAATCTTGTGTACAACTTTCAAGCTTGTGTTTTCCAAAAGCATGGATTTTAATTTTTGTCCAGTTGATTCTTCTTGCCCTTTTTTCTTCTCAGCCTCAAGGTATTGGTTGTATGCTGTTCTGACATTGGAAGTACTGCAGAGAAGAGCCTAAGCCACAAGAACATTCCCAGCACCTTTAACTGTGGCCAAATAGTCTGTAACAGTTCAACCAGAGTCTGCGGTTTCATTTTGTCAGTGAGACCTGTTCTGTGAGACGGTACCAGCAATTTGAGAACAATTTCCAAGTTTTTGATATTCTTTGTTGCTAGATAAAGAAGAATAGAACAAAGTGTCCAGATAGAATTCATGCTTGCTGAAATCTTTCAAAGCAATATTTCCAGTGGTCTTGCCCTCAAACTCTGTACTGAATGATGATGTCCTCACAGTCTTGCTGACTTGCTTTGAACTCACCCACTCCTGACTAGAGATCAAAAGGACTTTACTTTTGAAAAATGACATGCGAATAAAATTTCAATTGTTCAAATTTATAAAACACTGATAAAGTTTTCAAGATTCTACTAAAATAGATTTTATTACTATGATATACACATTAATAAGGCAGGCTGAACTCTCTGAACTTGGTAGGTAATCTTCCTACAGATGGTGTCTCGATAAAAATGCTGAATTTCCAGTCTCCTGAACTGGTTGGTAATAGTAAGGGCATACAGCAGTAACACTCACTCCAATATTTCCTGATGGTCTAATTACAAAGCCATCAAGAAAACCCTGTACAACCCATGCTAGCATGGAAATGGATGTTAAACAATAATGATTATTGCTATAAAATAATTTATTCTCCTCTAAACTACAAATTCAATGAGTGAATTAATTTATCTTTGACAAATTTTTGTTTCTGGCACCTTTTATCTTTGTTTTTCATCTTTTCTATCAATTTTCCAGAACTTAAGGTTTCCAGGGCCTCTATAAACCCTGATTCAACAGAATTTATTGGTTCATGCCTTGAAATTAGTTTTCAGCAAACAATCTACTAGGATGCAAGGATTTCACACCTAAAATCTCCACAAAATAACAAGGACCACTGGGCGAAATCTACACAGAACATGGTCAGCTCCCAATTTGCCAATGTTGACATATATTTGTGAAAATAAAAAAAAACATTACCAAGAAAAGTGTTTTTGGTAGCGTTGAGACCTATGGAAGAAATGAGCAATAGTAGTATTGATTATCTGGTCAGCTGTGGTATTGTATCTCACTTCTATCAATTGTATATTGTTTTTATTTCATAGCTCACTGATGAATAAGTGATAACATATGCCAAGATGGTGTTATTGAAGGGATCTAACAGAATAATAATCAAGAGGCTAGCCTCACTGATCACTGCTGGTGAAGAAGATTTTAATTCTCCTAAGAGACCCATTATTTTTTTTTTTCTTTTTAACATGTAAGCTGATGATAAACAAAAGAAATGTTATGGAAAAATAAAGAAAATTAATTACTTCAGTGGCATGATTTGCATCATGTTGTTGATTAGGTTGAACAAATTCGGGGGTTGAATGCAAAAATCGATTTGGAAACTCCAACAATAAGCTCACAACTGCAGTATGACCGCCTTTAGCAGCTTCAATTATCATAGTGGAACCATCCTGAAAGCAGAAACAAGATATAACATTTGTGAAACGAGTGGTAAGCCGGAATAAAGTCTAACACGCACGCACACAAGAGGCTAGGGCTGAAAAGCTCTCGATTCAGCCAAGAAATTGATTCAAAATATTTTGAAGTTTCATAATTTGGTCAGGTTTGAGAAGTTTGTCAAACTGAAAAACATTTCAGCACTCCCTTGCATATATTAGATTCAAAATCATCAAATATAATTTATAAATGTTATGTTCTATTATAAATATAATAACCAATATCCAATGTTAGAGTCCAACTTCAGCACAGATTTTCATATATGGACAACCTCACCAGAAGTTTATTTATATGTTTACATATAAATAAACTATGCAGTTTCATGGTATAGCATGACACAATCACATCATGCCAAAGTTTTTAGAAAAGATACTTAGTTCATAAGTTTAAAAAGGTTTCTTAAATATTTTCATCTTTTTATACCTGTCTACAAGCAGTGAAAGACCAGGAAAATCTATGTATTAAGAAACAATTCAAAACTTACTATGACTATTTACATTGTTCAGACTGTTGTCTTCATTTTTATTGTCATATTCATGATTCGGCTGTTGTATGCTTCTGCTTTCTTCATGGATATACGTTGGAATTTTGAACCAAATCCTAAATAGTTACAATATCTTTTCTCAGAAATATAGACAGCGGTTACTAGGACTAGTAAGAAAAAAAAAAAAAAAAAACTTTACCAGATAAAAATCAATTATTCCAAATGAATTTATACAATGATAATCAGATTATTTATT
The DNA here is from genome assembly GCA_037127315.1 of Ascarosepion bandense. Taxonomy (NCBI): domain Eukaryota; kingdom Metazoa; phylum Mollusca; class Cephalopoda; order Sepiida; family Sepiidae; genus Ascarosepion; species Ascarosepion bandense. Next base: position 1,822,937 of record JBBBDQ010000737.1, read on the forward strand.
TACAAAAGGCATATTCATAAAAAAAAAAAAAAAAAAAAAAAAAAAAAAAAAAAAAAAAAAAAAAAAAACAGATGTTATTGCTATGAAAGGGGAAAAAATAGCTATATGGCTACATCTAAAATTTTTTGTCAGAATTCCTGAAATGAGAAGTTATCCTTACGACCGACTGAAATTGTGTAAATAAAGATAGTTTCTTTGTTGTTTTTATCACATTTCAGCCATTGTGTCCTTCAGCCTTCCTCAGGTGTATATCGATCTAGATAACCCACACCCATTATTTAATCCACAGGGGTAGACTGCTCTTGTTCCACTGCTCATATCTAAAAGATATCTTGTCTAGTTCTTATTTAGTACTGTTCACCCATTTCCACTGAGTGCAAGTACACACTGCCCAACACAAGGATTGAACTCATAATCACTGTGTCACCAAATTTACAAAGATATAGCAAAAATAAGACAAGAATACCAGTAACTGAAAAAGAATAAAAAAATGTTGAGGTTCTTATGTTACAATTTCAGATCACAGTAAAGCAATTTATGAAGAAACCAAAAACTGGAATACAGAAGAACTTTCAAGAAGTTTAGATAGACCAGGAATGTTGTCATATCTGAAATGGTGCTGCCTAGTCATAGCTGTCCAGCTACGACAGTTTAAAAGCAATTACACGGCCTTGTGGGTGATGAATTATTTTCCACCTTGTAAATTCTTCCCCAGAACTATCCTCAAGTTCAACATACTGTGCACTGTCTCACAAGTTTCTTTTTTTTTTTTTTTTTAAATCATTCCTACAAAAATTCTGAGGGCTGAAACCCTAATTTGGGTAGGGAACCAGGCTGAGAACTTTTCAACACCATCATATAAAGACAACTCTGTGAAAAGAAAAAAGAAAAAAAAAGTCGCATTTGAAAGACTTACTTTCAGCCTGTGAGTAAGGTCTGCTCCACTGTTTAACAACAATTCAACAACTTCAATATGTCCACCAGCGCATGCCAAAGAAAGCACTGTGTGATCATTTGTGGAGGTTTGACGATTTACATTGGCCCCTACAAAGATAAAAATATAAATAAAATATAAAAACAACTATAACTACATCAGAAAAAGCATACAATAAGTAACAGTGGCAGTTTTTTGTTTGTTTAATAGTATATCAACTGTGTGAGTCATCTAATGCCAAAGCAAGCTGGGTTGGGATTTTATATTTGTGTATTATTATTTTGTAGTGAAATTAAGCTATGCTTTCTTTTTTTAATATTATAGTCATGTGAAAAGTAGTATTTAGTTTTTGTAGTTATAAATGTGTTATTATGGACCAGGTTAAGGTCCAAAAAAGAACAAAACAACCACAAGGATAGAAATATCAAATATATATTAACAAGAAATAACAATACAAAATGTGGACAGTGTTAGTATGACTGTCAGTCTGGTTAGGAGTCAACTACTACCAACTCAACTCTTGCTTGTTAATTCTGGAGTTACAGGTAAGGAACCATGACAAAACCGTACTTAGTTAATAGGTGTATTTCTTTGAAGAATTTTAAAATGTTATTTGAAGAGTTATTTTGTCGTTTGTTTGGTAATATTTGATTCGGGCGAAAACTTTTTTTTTGTATTTATAATTTAATTGATATGAATGAAAATAGTTTGCAAAACAGGAAAAGAATTCATATCTCATTTTCAAATTCCTTTTCTTTCAGAACATGTTTAGAAACTTAAAAAAAAAAATAAAAAAACTCAAAATAATAAAATAAAAAGAATCCCAATGTTAGGAAAATTAAATATCCATGATTACTCAGGAAAATGAAAAAAAAAAATTAAAAAAAAACCTAACTGAAATATTTACTCATCTGCTATTTCCCCCATTAACTATTGTAACAATGTTGCAAGTTACAAAGTTTTCATAATTTCTCCTTATATTCTTTATTATTGCACTGCTGGACTTCCATATTTCTTCAAGTTTTATTTTCACTTTATTACATGATTCTTTTTAGGGGTAGAATTACAGTGTTTTGACATTTTTTTGTATATGATGTTCAGTGACGGGAAAAACAGGTTTTATATGTGCATAAAGTTTAAACTGTAATTAATTTTTCTTTTAACTCAGATTAGCTTTAGGCTAATATTTATTTTAAACAAAATCAAAATTTAAGTTCAAAGGCCTTTAAATTATTTAAAACATGTTTTTTTTTTATAGAAACTCCATGATAGTACCTAGTATACATAGATAATGCAGAATTAAGGACTTAAAAAATTATGGTAATGTTTAATTAAATAAAATTAATGGGGATTTATATTTAAACAATTAAAAATCCTAAAATGCTGGCATTTTCTTTGTTACTGGTTATTATGTGCAAATTGAGCACCTACTGGGACAAACTCTAAATGGAACACATGTATACACAATTTATCACTAAAGATGCTGAGCAAATGGCCGTTTCTGGCTCCTTTTGCTATCCTCTACAAGAACCAAATGGATTACTGCAGCCATATATAGGCAGGAGCTACTCAGTCTTCACATTCCAATCTTGGTAGAGACTAAAACTGTCTCCATGTCCTTGTGGGTGATTACTTACTTCTACCCTACAATCCCTTTTTCACAGACAAAACCGTCCAAACCTCTCAATAATCTATTTACATGGAAATTTCTCGGACAAACTACATTGCTTAGACCCACCAGTTCTAAACTTCATGGCTAAGGCACACCATACCATGCACATTGTGTCTTGCTATCCTCTACCTTTACAAGAACCAAATCAGACCGGAAATGGAGTACTGCTGCCCTGTCTTTACTGTCCTGTCTCAATAGGGTCCAAAAGTATCTCCATGTCCTTGTGGGTGGCAAATTATTTTCATCTATACAATCCCTTTCTCATAGACAAAGCGTCAAGTCTTTCACTGCTCTATCACTATTTTTATGAAAAGTATTCAGATGAACAATATGCTATAGTTCCACCAGTTCTAATAATCACAGTTTAGATTTACCATTGTAGTGGACTATCCTAATTCTCTTTGCATTCCACTGTTGAGATGTAAGTTCCACTCCTCAAGCTAATTTTGTCCACTAACCACTGCCTTGTAGAACAGACTCAAGAGGATACTCCCCTGATCAAACTAAATATAAAAACAAGTTTCCAGTCAACCTTTATCTTTCCTATATATATATATATATATATATATATATATATATATATAGTGATGATCATCCACGTATACTGTCTTAATATGTATAGGAAAGAATATTAATAAAAAGTTTTGAATTTAAAAATGTACTTTTTTTGAACAGTATTTGTTTATTTTTATTATATTTTTTATATTTCAGACCGAAAATATTCGAACGCTATCGTGAAATACGTTTCTAATTCAAATTTAAAAATCAGTTGTTTCTGATGAAGGACCGAGGGCGGTCTGAAATATAAAAAATATAATAAAAATAAACAAATACTGTTAAAAAAAAAAAGTACATTTTTAAATTCAAAACTTTTTATTAATATTCTTTCCTATATATATATATATATATATATATACTTATCATATACACTTCTTAGCCCCTATTAAGTTCATACAAACAACCTCATTCAACACACTCACTACTTCGAGTACCTGTTAGGCCTTGTATTGGGTGATCAATTTAAAAAAAAAAATTTTTTTTTTTTTAACTTTATTTAAAAATCACAAAACACCTAACCTAGCCAAATCAAAAATGGTAAATTATAATACCTACCTTTATTTATCAAAAATTTTACAGTACACAGGTGCCCAGCCCGTGCCGCCTTCATCAAAGGTGTTCGACCACCTTCTGATTCATGTTCCTGTAAAAACAATGATAATTAGATGAAATTTAAATATAATTCTCTATTACAAAATAACACATTCTTCCAAAATCCAAGGTAAAATCAAGACAATTCTTCACACCAAAGATTTTTTTTTTTAAATTCTTACTTAGCTATCCTTAAATTTTTATTTAAGACAAGGTGAGGTCAGAAAGAAGATGGTTCTAAAAATACAAAGTCAAAATATATTTACAACATAATTAGTTTAAGAAACCAATTTTTTTTATGCCATGTCCCTTTAGGATGTAGATAATCATGGCTCTCCAAAGATTCTTATCCTTTTCTTTATTATTTGTAAACTGTCATGCAATCTTGGAAAAGTCAAAGGTGTGGTTTCCTCTTCTGTACTCTAGGTTTTGAAATTCTGAATTTTCCTTTATCTAAACTGGCTGCTAACCAAGGCTACAGAATCCGCTCTATTTTGCGATTTAATCCATAGCTGTGAGAAGAAACACATTCTTGTCTTTCCCAAGAAAATTTGAGCAAAAGAGAATGCAACAGACTAGCCTGGAATTTGAACTCAGTTCACCAAAATCCCTTACACTACCTGCAAATCTATATGAATTACATCCACATTAGAGCAGATATACCATTCACAGGTGAAAAGAAAAAAAAAGATTGAAAACAAAATTTACATATTCAAAAATGTTGTGAACCAGCTATCAGGATTGAATCTTTCAAAATAAATACTGAAATACTGCTTTGAGTTTATCAATTACATATGCTAGCTAAAAAAAATTTATTACTTTTGGTTTCTGCTTAACAACCCTTTAACCACCATTGGGTTATTTAAGGTCAGATAAATGCTTTCAATCATGGTTGTTCAGGATATAGCTTGATGTTCTACGAGAATCAGTGATAGTTTTGGGTATAGAGAGAAGGTTTTTGATTTTTTCCCCTTTTTAATCATTTATTAGAGAAGAAGGTTTCTAATAAAAGTGATTTTCTATTCAGTTTCCAGAACAAGTTGGTTATTACTGTTTGCATTGTTACTTAACATATGTATATTTATGAAGTTGGATGGTTCTTTTAAGGGAGCTTTTACTTACCAGCTTAGCACCAGCACCTAAAAGTACCTCAGCAACATCTGTGTGTCCGTTTTCACAGGCATAAGTCAGTGCAGTGTCCCCTGTTGCTGTTTGGGCATGAACGTTGGCCTCTACAATGACAATTGCAAAAAATAACATTATGGGGAAAATATTTTGAATTAAAAAAGAAAAGAAAACACAGGTTGTCAGAATTTTTTTTGTCCTACCATTAATTTTGATTACTTTTAAGCCTTTTTTTTACCTAATCCCCCCCCCACACCATAAAAAAAAATGCCCCTGCCACACACAATCCTGAAAGAAGTAGAATAAAAAAATAAATAAAAGAGCAAATAAATAAAAGATAAAAACATTTGAAGAGACTCCCATCTATAAGGCACTGTCCCAGTATAGACCTCGAAAAAGAAACAATCGTCTCAGAGAATGAAAGCCAAACTTTATTTCTGACTCACTTTTTCTTAAAAAAAACACACACACACAACAAAATTATATGAAATTCTGATTTGGACAATAAAAAATTCATGAGCATTCCAAAACAAAAGCATCAACAGAAAATATACAAATACAATATTAGACAAAAATTTTATTACACAGGTTGAAAACAAAAACAAAAAAACACACAAGGAAACAAAACAAAAAAACACACAAGGAAACAAAACAAAAAAACACACAAGGAAACAAAACAAAAAAACACACAAGGAAACAAAACAAAAAAACACACAAGGAAACAAAACAAAAAAACACACAAGGAAACAAAACAAAAAAACACACAAGGAAACAAAACAAAAAAACACACAAGGAAACAAAACAAAAAAAACACACAAGGAAACAAAACAAAACACACAAGGAAACAAAACAAAACACACAAGGAAACAAAACAAAAAACACACAAGGAAACAAAACAAAAAAACACACAAGGAAACAAAACAAAAAAACACACAAGGAAACAAAACAAAACAAAAAAACACACAAGGAAACAAAACAAAACAAAAAAACACACAAGGAAACAAAACAAAACAAAAAACAAAAAAACACAAGGAAACAAAACAAAACAAAAAAACAAAAAAACACCCAAGGAAACAAAACAAAACAAAAAAACACCCAAGGAAACAAAACAAAACAAAAAAACACCCAAGGAAACAAAACAAAACAAAAAAACACCCAAGGAAACAAAACAAAACAAAAAAACACCCAAGGAAACAAAACAAAAAAACAAAAAAACACCCAAGGAAACAAAACAAAACAAAAAAACACACAAGGAAACAAAACAAAAAAACACACAAGGAAACAAAACAAAAAAACACACAAGGAAACAAAACAAAACAAAAAAACACCCAAGGAAACAAAACAAAACAAAAAAACAAAAAAAAACACAAGGAAACAAAACAAAAAAACAAAAAAAAAACACAAGGAAACAAAACAAAAAAAAAACACAAGGAAACAAAACAAAAAAAAACACAAGGAAACAAAACAAAAAAAAACACAAGGAAACAAAACAAAAAAAAACACAAGGAAACAAAAAACAAAAAAAAAAACAAGGAAACAAAACAAAACAAAAAAAAAAACACAAGGAAACAAAACAAAACAAAAAAAAAACACAAGGAAACAAAACAAAAAAAACAAAAAAAAACACAAGGAAACAAAACAAAACAAAAAAAAACACAAGGAAACAAAACAAAACAAAACAAAAAACACAAGGAAACAAAACAAAACAAAAAAAAACACAAGGAAACAAAACAAAACAAAAAAAAACACAAGGAAACAAAACAAAACAAAAACAAAAATACAAGGAAACAAAACAAAACAAAAAAAAAAAACACAAGGAAACAAAATTGTCTTAAAGCCCCCTATCCTCCTGGTGTCAGTTTAAACTGGTGCCTTTTATCCTCTCCATATATCTAAAACTATAATTATAAACAATAAGTGAATATATCAATGTTAAAAAAAAAAAGGTTTCAAAGTTTTCATCTGAAATCAAGAACGAATATAAGAACTTTAAGCAAAATGGTTCCATTATAGAGACAAAGAAGGAACCAGCTTAAACTGATGTCAGGATGTGATTTCAATAAAAAGAAAAAATAATGTCAGTTTAAAGTAGAGAATATAATAAAACTACATTAAAAGGAATCACTAACTAGAAACAGATGAGACAAATAAGTGTATATATGAACACTGAAGAACTGTGCTAGAATATACACTGGCACTCTGTGATATATGTTTTATTCATATACTTAACATGATTTGTAAGCTTATTCCTCAACCTACCATGGTGTGTAAATATCAGCAACAATTTTTACTTAGGCATATGATTCTACTTATAACTTCCTGAATTTTTCATGTGAACAATTGACATGAAAATTTTTATAGAAAAAATAATGAAGCCACATCATGGCAGTGGGAAAGCGACCGCAATTGAGATGCCAGATCAGGACTTATAACATTAGACACTACTTTGGATTTTGTGAAACATCTCAGGATATATAACAATACCACCAGACCAGATATTCAATGCACGAACACATGATAAATTTACAAAATGTGTTAAATAGATTCTGGTGAGAAAAACTGATTCAATATAAAAATCACTCCACTTCATGTGGGAAATGTTAGGCACAAGGAGTTGCTCTCCAGGTGGTTAGCACCAACTATAGAAGGTTAAAATAGTTCTTTATGAGGATTAAAAGTTAATTTTCTTCTCAAGGCATTAGAATTTACAAGCCATTTCTTGCTTCAGTTAACTGATTGTAGGTCATTTTTGAGAGCAGTTGCCAGTTCTACATTGTCAGACATACTATTAAAAACAGGAATAAATAAATACTTGTGCCATCAGCATAAATACATAGTTGGGAAATGACGACATCAGTTAATATAAGAAACAATGTAGGCCAAAAGAACAAAACCCTGAGGAAATCCATATTAATCTGAAAGGATTTAGAAGCATGGCCGTTCAACACAAGTTATATTACACGATTTGTTAAGAATGAGTGGATTAAGTTGAATATTCGGCCAGAAGACATATCTTTCTTAATTGTGTGTTCAAAAGAATGTGAAGATGTTTACTGAAACACAAACAATTTCGCCAGTAAATAATTTGCACTGCATATTCACTGTATTTTCATGTGTATAATATGATTTGAATATGTAACACCAGGTTTCTGAAGCTAAAAACAGTAAAAATAAATTACATCCTTGAGTATAATACAAACCTGTGCTATGGCCATCCCTTTGTAATTTTGTTTTAAAGTTATACCATATTATCCATTAAAATCTGAGTCTTAAAAGAAGGAAGCCAAATGTTTAGCCATTGTGTATTTCTTCTAATTTCCATTTCAAAACATTTTCGAGGAAAGGTGCTAACCAGACACACCCATAAATCACATTTTTTTTTTGGTGTTAATTAATCATACTTTTCTGTTTGATAGGACTTTATTATATTTATAACTATGAAAATCGAAAAATACTTTCATTAAGAATGGAGAGAAAGCTTTATAAAAATCAAAATATGAACAAACTATCTTGTAAAAAAAAGTGAGCGTACTTTCAAGAAAAAGTGAGCGTACTTTCAAGAAAAAGTGAGCGTACTTTCAAGAAAAAGTGAGCGTACTTTCAAGTTTCAAATAAGGATTTTTAGCACGAGTAAAAATATCTGAAAAGGTTTGTTTATATTGTGTTGTTCGGAAAGTTCATGCCGATTTTTAATCGTTCATGTTCCAACACAATAAAACATACAAATTTAGCAACAGCTTACATTTCTGTTAAGAGCACACATCAAAATATCACTTGAGAAATAAAGTTTAAAATTACTTAATTCATGTCAATTTTGTATCCCTATAGCAATGGGAGATTAAGATGCATTTTAGACACTTTATGCTTTTTTATTAACAACAAGGTAAAAATGACATGCAAAGCAACAAAACACAGATATTCGCTGTATATGATGAAAGTACAGTATAAACCGGATATAAGAGAACCCCTGATATAAGAGAAATTTTATCTGGCCCCAAATTAGAGCCTGTGGTAATGTATATAAAAATAGACCAAACCCGTATATAAGAGAACCATTTATCCGGTCCCGACAACTCTCTTATATCAGGGTTACACTGTACTTTAGCTGAGAGAACTATATGGAAGTGGCTTGCTAAGTTTAGAGGTGGTGATTGTAGTCTTATTGATGAAGAACTCTCAGGTAGACCCCTTCCCACCACTGATGACAACGAAATCAAGACACTGATTGGCAATAACATGCATTACACAATGCAGAAATTGACAAAAACACTAAATTTATCAAAATCTATTATCCATTAGCACTTAGTGAAACCTGGATGCTCAAATTGCGACAATGTTTGAGTACCGCATGATCTGAGTGGAAAGAATCTTTTGGATTGCAATTCTTCCTGTATAAACATAATGAAAATGCACTCTTTTCAAAGCAAATGTGATGGGTGATGAGAAATGGATTATTTGCAACAATGCTCAGCATAAAAGATCCTGAAGTAAGCAATATGAGCCATCCCAAAAGCAGGTATTCATTCTAAAAAAAAAGTCATGTAGTACATCTGGTGGGATTGGAAAGGAATCTTAGACATGCTTCTGCCAAGTAACCAGTAAATCAATTCTGAAAAGTACGGTTCACAACTGGATGAATTAAAAGCAGCAATTCAAGAAAAACACTTAGAATTGGTGAACAGGAAAGGTGTTGTTTTTCATCAGGTTAATGTCAACTCCCACGTTTCTTTAGTGACCCAGCCAAAATTGTTGCAGTTTGGCTGGGATGTATTACCCCCACTCAGTATATTTACCAAATATTGCTCCTTTGGATTTTCATTTATTCAGGTCCTTGCAAAATAATCTCAATAATAAAAATTTCAAATTCTTTGGATGACAAAAAAAGCCTTAATGAGTTTTTTTTACTAAGAAACCACCAAAATTTTGGGAAAACAGAATCTTTAAGTTAAAAAAAAAAAAAAAAAATAATGAAGAAAGAGCATGCAAAAATGGTTTCTATAAATATTTAATGGTATAATTTAGTTTTAATTTCCCATTTAAAAAAAAAAAAAAAAAACAGAAACAAAGAAAAACAAAAAGGCATGAACTGCTCCAACAACCCAATAATACAACCCCCCTATTTTTTGCTTTTTTCATTCAACATCTCATATTATGCACAAGAAAAAACAGTACATCACTATCTAATACTGACATGTAACTTTTTTCTTCTAATCTTTGTAATGAATAAAAATTTGATCAAACAACTTTAGCAATCTGCATCAACTATAGAAAGTAAAGATTTACCATTTGACAAAAGGTAGCTAACCAAGTCTAAGTGGCCTTCTTGTGCAGCTTCCATAAGAGGAGTGCTACAGCCAAGTTCAATGTCTGCACCAGCCTTAATAAGAAAGTCTGCTACTTCAAGAAAACCACCACAGCAAGCCAAGGTTAGTGCTGTTTCTTGAGTCTCTTCCGTTTGGGCATTTATATCAGCACCTGTAAAGAAAACAATAAAAATCAAAATATATTCAACGTTTGTTCAAGCTTCAAACATCTTAAAAATTCATCAGAAAAAAACATTTTCTAATAGAAATCTAAATTCTCTATACTAGGAAAGAAGTTAAAATGTACATAAGGTTTTAAAATGAATTGTTTGAACATTATTTTTTTATCGATACTCGCATTTAAGTGGATATTCTGTTTTTAATTTAAACAGTATTATATATTTATATCTACTGGCCTGATTATTTACGATAAATTGTTATTACGAAAATGTGTGCCAGTCGGCAGGATTCGAACCTGTGACCCCTATCTACATTCATGGTTGAGCAGTCTAAGACGTTGCCAGATCAAATGGTAGCTTCCCCTATGTAGATAGAGATCGCAGGTTCGAATCCTGCCGAACAGCACACATTTTCATAACAATTTATTGTAAATAATCAGGCCAGTAGATATAAATATATAATACCGTTTAAATTAAAAACAGAATATCTACTTAAATACGAGTATAGATAAAAAATAATGTTCAAACAATTCATTTCAAATTGTCGGTTGTTTATAACCAAGTTTCATTAAAATTCACTAATTTCTGTAACACCTCTATTGAACAGGTGAAGAGGTTCATCCCTTGTTCCTTGTTTAGGATGTGGTTTCCGGCTTTCTCTTTTCCAATCTTTTCACTCCTTTTTCTATTTTTTTTTTTTTCAACTGGAGTAGATAGACTAAACTATCACCCAGCTCACACTTCACCCACGTCTATTGAACAGGTGAAGAGGCTCATCCCTTGTTCTGTTCCCTGTTAGGAGGTGGTTTCCGGCTTTCTCTTTTCCAATCTTACCTTGCTCGGGGTGATATAATTAAAAAAACATAAGGTTTCGTACAGTTTTTTTAAAACCTGTTGTTTTAGAATTTTACTAAATAATTTTTAGCCAGATCAATATCATAAACAAAGTGACTTTTTCCACATATTTCTTTGATTTTATGTCCATGACTTCCTCTTGCTGAAGCAATCAATATTAAGTGATTTATGAACAAAGGCTGAAGCCAAGAAAGATAAACAAACTGCTCTATTGACTTTGAACAACTTATGGTTTTTCAGGTTATTTAAAACCAGAAAATATTTTTAAATTGCAGAATTTTTTTTTTGTTTTTGGAGATATGATTTACTGATAAAAATCCAACTAATTGACCTATATTTGGGGCGGGGGCATATAAGGAACCTAACTGAAATTATAACTACGCTCTCTAATTCACAATTCCAAGTCATTATACCACGTGCACTTTCAAGCTTACACCACCTAAGCATTTACACATCTAGATACTGACATCGTAATACTTCAGTAATCAAATGAGAAACAGTGTGGAGTTAATGAGTTCTTTCCAATATTTGCGAGACTTATAATGGCATACCTATATGTCTCTCAATCTCAATTTAACACATGAAAATAACAGGACTGTGAAACTGGTAAAATAAAAATTCTTAAAGAGTCCAGTTGCATTTTCTACTTTTTTCTGTATTTTTACCCATGTGGAAATAAGAAAAATAAATCTAGATATTAGTTATTAATCAATACAGAAATATGCAAATTTGCAGGTACACCTCAAAGACAAAACACACACACACACACACACACACACACACACTAACAGAATCAATCCAATCCACCTCAATAATCCAATTGTAAAGCAGAAATTATACTTGGAAAACCTTTTATCAAAGAACTGTGATTTTGTGGATCAAATTCCACGCAGAAACTTCCTTGAACACAGCAAAACTTCATGTCATTTGTTATCTATCCTCCTTATCCACATATCATAGTGGAATGACTTCAAGAGATGTTTGCAGAGACAAGAGATGTTCATCAGTGTTCAACTTCCCCTAATGCTGTACAAGTGAGTATTATATATTTATAGATTGTAAACTCCTTATTAACATATATAACTGAATTGCAACATTCTCAAATTTCCATCGCTTATAAATTGATACTGAACCCCATATAATTTGGATTTAATTTAAATTCGCATTGTAATATTTTCATGCAGAAAAACGTTTTGTTTTTGTAATGTAAGTTTTGGCAAAACCCCATCATAGATGTTGATGAAAATAAATAAGTACTTGAAAATATCAGATAGTGAACCTAATATTGAATGAAACATGCAAGTTAAGCACAAGTGCACACTAAAAGAATGTTTTTTTTTTAATTATAATAACCTAAAAGGTTACTGATGTGTTGTGGTATCACACAGTTGTTTTGTCTTGGGTTTCGGTATATTATTTCAGTTACTTGTGGATTTGTAATAATAGTTATTACTATAAGTCATATTCCGGTATCTTGCTATTGCAAGACAGTTATTCACCTATCTCACAAAGAGTACTGTATTAAGAGGTTTCTCCTGATAACACATGGTATCCTTTCTTGGGAGTTCTGAGTAATCTACTCAAGAACTAAATAGTAATATCACACTGTGAATACTGCTACTCAGCTGTAACTAGTATGACTGCTGCTGTTACTCGTAATCCAGTTGATCCATCCAGACTTCTGCTTGGTGCTTATAATAATTCATTATTGTTGTCACATGATCTCCAGTGGAATAATCCATTCTTATAGTTTATTTGTTATCTGGCGATCAGTATTCAATCACGTGTTGGTATTGACAATTTCTACATGACAATGTTGAATAATGAACATTTTCATTATCATTAAATTACGATGAAAGGGTTATAAGAAAAAACATCTAAATATTTATAAAGTTTTTGAACTAATTACTGCAATTTTTAATACAGTTTTATGTACTATGTATTAGTTTTAATTTTAGTATTTGCCATTTGTACTACAGCATACAAGAAAGTAGAAGTCAATGAAAGACATGTTTATCTAACTTTATTTTTAAGGAGTTATACCAAGCTGTTTTACATGCAATGTAAAAATTGCCCCTTCATTGTGCTCAACACAATAACAACATACACACTTACAGGGTTTGATTTGAAAACCTTAAATTTTACAGTGATTTGAACCATCAATTTCTGAATGATATAAGGCAATCCATTACAAAAAAAAAAAAAAAAAAAAAAAAAGAAGTGGTTGAGGGAGTTAATGCCACTTGTCACTTGAAACCAAGAGTAGATAAGCAAGTAGAGAATGGTTTACATACCATGAGCTAACAAGAGAGCGACCATTTCTTCATGACCTTCACGAGCCGCTTCCATAAGTGGGGTATAACCTTCATCATTCACTTCTTCAAGATTTGCTCCTCTTTCAATGAGAAGGTTGGCTAATTCAACATGTCCTCCACAGGCAGCCAATGTCAAAGGTGATTCGAAACTGTCTGCAGGCATATTTACCTAAAATGAGCAAAAATAAATAGTAGAGAGAGAGAGAAACAACAACAAATACACACACCCTCGAAGACATTACTATGACCTTAGTTCAAAGTCACTATTTGTTTGTAGGAACAAAAATTTTTCTGTAAGCAAAGGTTTTGCATTTATTTTTCTAAATCAATTCAAGCCAAACAAGGCAATAATGCCTCTAATGCAAGGAGAAATTTGAAGTGAAAGAGAATGAGAAGATCCTAGAAGGAAGTAGAAACCCAATCTTAAATAGGGAACAAAGAATAAGTCTCTACTATTGCTTAAAAAAAAAAAAATAAATAAATAAATAAAATAAAAAATATGAATCAGATGATATTGAGAAGATAAAAAATAAATAGTAAATAAAAAATTTCAAAGTTTATGCACAGATATCAGAAATATAGAGTTAAATATAGAGTAAACTTTAGAAATAATCTGAAACCCAATCCTTAAGAGGAAACTCCTGTTCAAAAGACAGAGGAGGGGTGGGAACCAGATGATAGGCAAAGCTATCTTTATGAAGGGCTAGATTTCCAATGGCTTAAACTAGTTCCCTCACTTCCAGTTAAGAAATACAGATATTCAATTTCAATATTCCAACAGAATATGAGGAAAGAAAGAATTCTGATGAGTTTACTACAAAATCAATCCTATTTTTCTATTTATCCATTCAATAATTTTTGCTTAAATATTACCACATATGCATCAGAAAAATATGTGCCCTTAAAAAACTTTCAAGTTGATATGACTGAAATAACAGTGCTCAGCTAAATGACAATTTTCTATACATTAATTCTATTAAAGCTCTAATTTTGGCACTAAATACTGTTAAAAATTAACACACACACACTCATATATATATATATATATACATATATACACACACACACACACACACACACACACAACTGGCCATAATTATTAGTCCACCCCGATGCCTAGAAAGAAAAAAAAAAAAAAATGTATTTCATACTATTTTTTTAGTATTTATTACCAAGTGAATAACTATAAATGAAAACAGAATGGTTCTTTTGTTAATACTGCACAGTAAAATGTGTATGAAATGAATTCATAAATATTTAATAATTACCTATATTGCAGTTTTATCACTGAAAGAATGAAAAAATTTAGGGTGATTTGGACAAGTTCATCATTGCTTCCTTGCCTTGTAAAACTTTGCAAAGTAATAATAACAAAAAGAACCATTCTATTTTCGTTTAGAATTACCCACATGAAAATAGTATGAAATACGTCATTTCTTTAAAGAAAAAAAAAAAAAAAACTGCGGTGGCCTAATAATTATGGCCGGTAGTATATATATCTCCCATATCTATAGCACAACTCAGTTTCATGCACTATGCATTCAGCAAGCCATATTATGAACTGTACATTTTAAGATTTAAAAACTAATATGTCCAGCCTGCAAAAAAAAAAAAAAAAAAAAAAAAAAAAAAAACTGCCCACTAAATGACCAGTCCATAACCAAAAATATCCATTCTGATGCCTATGTTAAATTCTATTTTGGCTCAACTGAAATCAATGGAAATAAAGTTACTACAATCATCAAATGACTTTAAGCAATAGTAAATATAGTAAAAGCATTGCCCTGTAAAATATTTCTGGCAATTAAAAAAAAAGCTCTGTTATTACCCGAGTTATCATCGCAAAAACTAAATTTTATAATGGGTGGGGGGAGAAGAAAAAGAACAAATGTAATTTGTGAAAATTGTTACCTTAAAACACTTAAATAACCCTAATTTCCCTATTAATTCACCTTTTAAGTTTCCACTTTTTAATTTAAAGTTTAAATTAAAGAATTAAAACAAATCAAAAACAGCATCCTAGTATTATAGTATACAACTGCCCTAAACTTTGCACTAACCAGAAAATCAAATCCTAGAACGTTCAGATCATAATATGCACCTGATGATTGCACAAGGCATGAAAGTCACAATGGATAAAATATTAAGACAATCATCAAATGATACAAAAATCCTGTAGTAAGGATACCAAAGGATAAAAGTGCTGGTTTCAAAGTTTAAAATCCACTGTTGCATTATATTCATATTTATATAAAATTGATCAAGCAGAATTTAAAATCAAGCTCAAATATGTAAAGCATTTTAAAGCAACATTTAAATATAAAATTACAAGATGTAAATAAAATTGAAAAAAAAAAAAGAAAAAATGGGGGTGGGGTTAGTTAACAAGCATTACCTGAGCCCCACTGTCGAGTAATAGCTTTGCTACTTCAACATGCCCATCCATAGATGCTTCCATTAAAGCTGTGTGCATCTCATCAGTTTTGTGTTCCTGATCGGCACCAGCTTCTAGAAGAAAACGAACCATTTCCAAATGACCTGGCAAGAAAAAAAAATTTTTTTAAACAAAAAGAAAGAAAAGGTAAGGAGCATATAAACAACCTAAGAGATATCAAATGCTGGTAATTATAACAAAGAGGAAAAAAGGAAATCACACTATACACAAGTAATTTTTTGAAGAGGTTTTATGCTAGGTAAATTTTCTTTTGGAACGACTAAAAATCATGTAAAAAAAATAAAAATCATGTAAAAAAAATTTCAGGGGTAGCACAATACTTGAAAGTCAATTTATGCACAGATATATGCAGTATTACAAAATTTAGTAAACATTTTTTTTTTTTAATCGTATCACTCCGAGCAAGGCGGAAACGCCACTGATGTGCAGGGAACTACGTAATTGTGAAAATATTGGAAAAGAGAAAGCCGGAAACCACATCCTAAACAGGGAACAAGGGATGAGCCTCTTAACCTGTTCAATAAAGTTTTTAAAAAAATAAAATAAAATATAAAAATATAATTGATAATAAGTTTAGAAAGAATTATTTAAGTATATGTACAATTTCAAGAAATAGTGATGTGGTGATGATACAACCAAAGATTTTTTAAAAATTTACATCCATATAATAATGTAAAGTTCTCATCCTAATCACTGAATAAGACTCCTTGCTTTCTATGAAATTTTCAATTTGGGGATACTAAATAACATACAACAGGGGTGCCAGATCAAAGCTAATGTATAGAAGAAACATTTTATTGAAATTTTACTAATCTTAAAAAAAGAATTTATATTATATCAATAAATGTTTTGCATTTCCAAACAATCTTTATTTTAAAAATGCACAATAGATATCCCAATCTAAAAAATTGTATTTGTAATATATCTAAAAAAATAAAATACAGACAACAGAGTTTGAGAAAACAGAAAAAAAAAAAAAAAAAATGGTACTAAATTTATCTTGGTAGTTCAATTAGCAACCAGGTTATGAGTAAAGTTGTTAATTTTCTATTTCGTGAGCTATTGTGGCAGAAGCCAAATTTATCAGTCCATAATTAAAGATGCAAGTTTCAACAAGTCACAAATTATGTTATGTCATATAGGTAATCTACGTGTAAAAGAAATCAATAATTATTAGATCAGACAAGCCTAAACATTGGGGAAAATCATTCTCAAAAAGGCAATAGTTAGAAAAGAATGACACAAGAGCAATTTTAGCTGCTCATATAACGTTAAGTTTCATTTCAACAGTTGATGCCTTGCAACTTCTTGATATAATTAATGGGACAACAAACATGAAGCAATTTGCTTTTTTTAGTATTACATCAATAAACTCATTTATACCAAGTTTATAACAGTAAAGTGTATAATTTGATAGTAGGCCAAAAACAACATGTGAATAATTCAAATATCCTCGCAATTTGTGATAAAATTTTGGGGATGTGGAATTCAACAAAACAGCTCTTTGTAATATGAAGACCTGTTTTTATAGATGTAGTGAATTTTGAAGAATTTTGTGAAATTATACAATTTTTAACTTGTCAAAAAGGAGCAGTAATGACTACAAAACTTGGAAAATATTTTTTATGAAATTAATCAATGGTGAATCCTTTGAACAAATGTTTATTAAAAAGCTTCAAACTAATTTATTTTCAAACTGACAAAACTAAAATGAATGAAAATACATTTATAAGAACTGATGAAAAGAACTTTCTGGACAGTTCGACTGGTCCTCCTACATTTTCTATTCTAATGGTAATTCAGTCTGAATTGATTCATAAGAGCTTCTGCTATATATAACCAATATTCCTATATCACTTGAAGGTTGTATTATATCAAAGTCTCATCTAAAAACCAATGTTGATGCCAGTTGTGCAATATCATTCAAGAAAGGTCATCAAAAATAATCATTTCTGCTTTTGGTTGGAAATAAAATTTTGAGCACTGCACTGGATGGGAATGTAATATTAATGACTTGGTCAATGTAAAAGTTGTAATAATAGGACACTGCCACCTACTGACCTTGGCATTTGTAACTGAAGGTCATTTGAACTAACTCTTCATCACTAATGATAGATTAATTGAGTACCTTTACTTCCTTCAGAGATGAAGTCCCATTAAAAGGGGATATCACTGTAATGTCTATTCCCTTCATCACACAGTTTAACTATCAGCATACATTGAAAGGAATCTGCATCTTGCACTTAGAAAACTACTTTTTAGGATGTGGAGCTCATCATTCACAGAATAGATTAAATGTAAATTTTATTAATACACATGGAAAGCGATAACACTTAAAAAATAAAAATAAAATAATGTAATAGTTTTTTTTTTGTTTTTTTAATATGTAACAATTTTAACCTCGAAAATAGAACCTAATCCATAGAATTTTTTAAAGAATCTGATTACATTCTGAAAATGACTCAATTACATTTAATTTTTATGGACTCCTGCACCAAAAATTAAGCTGAAACATACTCAGTTAATTTGCATTTTTTTTTTTAATATAAAATGAATCTAGTTTCATTTATCTGAAAGAAAATGTAAATAAATTTTCAATGTAATACCCCAATTACAAAAATTAAATATTGCCAACCATGAATGTAAATGAAATAAATGAACATGAAAAGAAAAGCTGAACACATTTTTTTTTCTTTTACAGACAAATGTGAGAGTACAAAATTTAAAGAACAAAAATACAGGCTGCAGAAGAAATACCGGCCATATGATAGGACGTTAGTGGCAATGGGATCTTCATCTAGCTTATGTCTTACCATTATGAGAAGGGTATTTTTGCCGCACATTGCATAATTTAGTTGTTTATTTTTATAATATGAATTCTGATAGATTAATTGGGGAGAGGGAGTTAAGACGCATAAGAAGCAAAAGCAGAAACCAAAAAAATAAAAATGATTCAATAATGATAATTTGGACGAAATGAAATGAATAAGTTCTTTTAACAGTTTTAAAATGAATCATTAAATAAAATATAAACAACAGATTTAAACTGTAGTATCCTTCGATGAAACAAATTTAAAATGGTTTCAGCTGGCGATGCCCAACCACTCAATCAACAATACAAATTTCGGTGCATCAGACCCAACAGTTCTGTATTAAAAGGAACATAGTATGTTTTTTGATTCATGTGCACCTAAAGTTGTATGGGTACAAAGATATGAAAACTAACTAATTAAAGACAGGACATTGCTCTACAAGAAAGTCATTTTGTTTTTTTTCTAAAGAGCTGAATTTCTGGTATTTCACCCACTAAAGTTTCCAACTTAAAAATGTTTTTGTGAAAGACAACTTCAAAACCTATCTGAAACCCACCATATTAACAAATGCCATTTTTTTTTCCCTTTAAGATTAATTATGATGTTGAGGGAGGAGACACAACTCTGAGTGTAACAAGTTTGAAAAATGCCACTGAAATTATCAGCTTTGAAGATAAGGAAAAAGGAAGCATGCAGAATTCAAACCATGCACCCATAACATAAGCACTCATCTATATTATTAATACCATAGTCTCTACCATTCCCCAAAGACTAAAAGAAATCAAAGCCTCAGCCATTTTAACCATTATCACTCTGTATGTTACTTCATTTGCTGTACCAGAAATTTTATCCTGCCACTAAAGGAGACCAATCCCTGAACAACAGTGAAAATTTCATAGTTGTGTTGTCATATCCTTCTATAGCAAGAAAAAAACCAACACACCTTTGAGTGAAATTAATAAAAAGGATACTGCTATTGAGAGGCCTTAAAAATAGAGCACCGTGGAAAGGAAAGTAATATTAATAATGCAGTGGGTTAAAGGTTGAAAAGATAAGTCAGTTAAGTGCCTCACGTGATACACGCTTGGGCGATCATGTCTCCAAAGAGACATGACTGACTGGGCAGAAGATTATTCCGCAGTAGTTTGTCATTGCTTTCTGCGATAGACTGGTTGCTAGCCAAGGCTATAGAACCCAATCTGTCCTGTTATTTAACCCATAACTGGAAGGAATAGACGGATTAATACCTTTCCCAAGGGTATTTGCACTTAAGTGAATGCAATGAATTCAGCTGGAATTCAAACTTGACTCCCCGATTTCTCGTTCTGAGCCTATATCCAATGCACCACAACGCACATCCTTGAAAAGATACAAGGAGTAAAAACAACAAACAGTTTCTTTTTCTTTCAACTGATTTACTTTTCATTTATCCTCAGCTTTTTTTTTTACTTATCCTTCACCTTTTCTCTTTAAATCCACCATCTTGTTTCTTCCTCTTTGCCATTATGTGAAATAGAACATGGAGGATGTTGACAACCACATAAGTGTGTAACATTGTTCATAAAGTGCACAGTTATGATGCTGATCCAAGACAGGAGTTTCAATCCTTATTTAAATAATTGTTAGGGTGCCGCTCCTATTGGACTACAAATGGACTGTTCCCATTGCTATATATAGCAATGGTGGATTCTCTACAAGAGAGTCGTAGAGAGTCACTTGAGGGTCTCTAATGAGTTACTGAAGAGTCAGTGCGAGTCAGTGAAGAGTTAGTCACACTTCCGGTGGCGTACCGGAAGTAATCACGTATACACACGTCTTACGACGGATTGGACTCTTGTATCTTTCTATTGTAAATATTACTAATCACTTCTGTACATACTAACCGTCTTTCCGCGGAATACAACTTGTATTCTGATTCTGTTGTTGAGTTATTCATTTATACTTGGCGACATAACAATAATCCAGTAATTTTTCTTCTCTTAATAGTACAGTCACTGATGGCAATCTTTTACAATAAACAAACAATTTTGGCTACACATTAAACAACCTAATATATGATGAGTGCCTCAATCACTTTATCTAACACAAACAGTTGCCAAGTAGATTTTGTTATTTATAGTGAAAACTGCCTTTAAAAATAGCTGGACTCAGCAAGACTTTCCATTCCTAGCTAACTTGGTAGCCTACAAGTGTGTACAGGGTAATCTAACTTCAGTAAATCAAAATAAAGTCAGTTTATTATGGCTCATTTTTTATTTCTTTTTTTTAATCATAACACCCTGAGCAAGGCGGTAACGCCACTGATGTGCAGGGGGCTACGTAAGAGTGAAGAGATTTGAAAAGAGAAAACCGGAAACCACATCCTAAACAGGGAACAGGGGATGAGCCTCTTCACCTGTTCAATAGACGTGGGTGGAGTGTGAAACAGGCGACAGTTTAGTCTTATGTAATCCAAAAGTAGTTCTTTAAAGCCAATATTTCTTAAAGCACAAGGAGAGGGATGTTAAATAAAGGTTTTACTGTACTAGTTTTAATAATTTGATACAGTTTGAAATGCTGCCTTCAAACACATTCAAAATTGCTATTTTCACAGGTAAACTTTCATCCTCGACCAATACAAGTGGCATTTCAATGTCTGGTATTTTCATAATAAATATTAGAAGTTCAAATTAATTTATGAAGAGAAAAAAAAACTATCCAAAATATGCTGAACTGGAAATTAAAATATGAAATTTGATTGATTGATTCCCTTTTCTATGGCTTCTGAACCCTTGCAAATTATTTAAAGCCAAAAAATATTAATTAACCCATAGCCTGGGTTCAAGAGAAGAATTCATACCTTTTCCAAGGGTATTAGTAGATAAGTAAATATAACAAACAACCAATTAACAATTCTGAACCATTATCCATTACACCGTCATCACATAAAAGATTACAGCACTTGGCATTCCCAAGCATTCACCCCTCAAGGTGATGACCAGGCTCAAAGTTGATCATACAGAAACTGGTGTTTCAACATGATATGACTGTAAACCTTTTGTACCACTAGCATATTTCAACTTATAGCTTTGGTAGTGTCAAGCAGTTACCCATCTACTTACTGACCGGGTTCGATGGTGCTTAATTGTGGTCATAAGTTTATGGATTTAGAAAATTCAGGTTAAGGATTAAGTAGACATCAAGAAACTCACCTTTGTAACAGGCCAATGTGAGTGCACTTTCTTTGAATTCATTGGAATGAGTATTTATGCCAGCACCTGCATCTAATAATATTTTAGCAACTCCAACATGACCTGCACTGGCTGCCTCCATTAAAGGAGTGTGACCATTTTCATTGTGAACTTCAACATTGGCACCGGATTCAATTAATACTATCACAACATCCTCAAAGCCACCACAGGCTGCATAGTGAAGAGGTGTGTTTCCTGAAAGAAAACAAAAAAAATTTAAATACAGGTGTGAATAAGTTTAAACAGTTTTAAAGTTTCTAGAATTTCCTTGCAAATAGACAAACAAAAATTGTCTTATAAACCAGGTTTGTAAGGCAATGCAATACTGAAGAAGAGTCAGATACATGCTATTAGAGTTACTTGCGCAATCATGTCTGTTTCAATTCACGATTTTCTGTGATAAGACTGATTACCAACCAAAACTAAAAATCCAGTCTGTCCTGCTTGGTTTTTTTTTTTTTTTTTGCATGTAAAGGAATGTAATGAACACAACTAGAATTCAGACACAGGTGTCTGATTTCTTATTTGGAGCCATTATCCTTAACACCCCACCCACAGATGGGAGAAGAAGGAGCAAAAATAATCACACTATCAAATGTTTCTCTGAAACAAAAACTGAAGGCCATTTCAAATATATTTGCAAACATGACAAAACCAGTTAAGAGTGACTGATAAAATCTCCCTTTAGAATTTCATTCATAATGACCTTGCGGTGAAATGGATGAAGAATTAAGACAATCGGAAGGTAGTGAAAACAATGATGATTCCGAAGCAGCTAACAAGATATTTTAATGATGATTTGGTGAAATATCTAAAGTTATTAAATAAAAGAAAATAATTGGATTAAGGGTAGAGACACACACACACACACACAACTTATTTTTGTTAAGCAAAGAAAATTTTGAAAAGCTTTAAAAGACAGGTTTTTTTTTTTTTTTTAATGTGAACTAATTTTCTTTAAATGTCATGACAGTATCAATGTGTACCCATGGGGCAACAAAATTCTCTTAGCTTACTGCTTCCCAACATCACTGGAGAAAGAAGGAAAAAGAAAAGTTAGAGAATTTCAATGACCAAACAACATAATAGCAATTTTAGGGAGAAGATTGGACACCACATTACCAACACTTTTGGTCTGGAAAAAAGGACAAGTTTTCATTTCCATTTCAATCTTCAACTGAAAAAGGTTTTTTCCTATGTATCAATAATTGCTGATACATTTATTTTCCAGTGAATTAACCATGTCTGAAGACCCAAATCAGAATGAGACCAGGACCCCACCTCCACCCTCAAATTCAAAGAATACAGATTAAATACAACAGGACCTATATATATATATATATATATATATATATATATATATATGTTTAAATAATAATAATGTGTTAAATCATAATGATGCTTAGTGCCAAAATTGCTGGTGTTCTCCCCGTAATTCACTAGTAGAAAGCCATTTTAGTCAAGCAGATTTTGTTTTTGTTGTTATAATAGAAATAATGAAAAAAAAAAAAAAGTCCCTAACATATCAAATTATACTAAACTTCTTATAAATATGAACAGGAAAAAAAAAAAAAAAAAAAAAAAAAAAAAAAGAAAAGAAATGCAAATAACCCTGAAGAGTGAAGACATTGTAATGATGCCCTCAAAAAATTAAAAGTTGGCATGAAACAACACTGCTCAGCTAAGTGACAAACTTCTCCGCATTTATATATATATATATATATATATATATATATACTAGCAGTATAGCCCAGCGTTGCTTGGGTGTAATGAAAGCTTTAAAACTAATCCATGATCCTGTAGCTCAGACTCTTTGGACGTTGGCACAAAAGACTAAAAAGCAATAGACGTTTCCAGTTAAAGCAAAACTGCAGACTGAAAGAAAAATGAATGGATGTAAGTTAAATTTTGGTTTCCTGGTATTGATATCAAATTTTCTGCACTAGTGTAAGAACTGCAACCTTGAAACTTCTGAATATCGTTTCTTATGTCTTTATGAGTGTATCAAATTTAATTAAAATCGGACCACTCCTTCTATAACCTGATTTTTTCGATTATCGATATTTATCAGGGGTACCTTGACACAAAACCTAGCTAAGAACACTCGCAGACGCTTATAGTACAACTGTGTAAATTTTCAAGAAAATTGGTTCAGCCGTTTCGGAGTCTATAGGTAACGGATACACACAGACACACACAAAGTTCCATTTAAAAATAAGTTTAGATTTAGATACAGCACTACACACACTTTTTATTAAAGACAATTGACAAAGTGCTACAAGTGTTTATATAAGAAAACCCTTTTATGAATACAAGAAAAACTGAACAAAAAGCTTAATCACAATACTTTCTTTAATAAAACTTGTATAAAAGAGGGATTGCTGCCTAAATGCAAAATTATATATAAACATAAAATAACTTACCAGCTGATGATTGGGCATTAACATCTGCTCCATGTGTAATAAGTAATTTTGCTATATCCACAAAACCTCCACTTGAGGCTTCCATCAAAGGGGTACAATCACCCTTAATTCCTCTGTCTTCGACATTAGCTTTCATAACCAGTAAAACCTGTGCAAAATAGATAAAGAATCATAAAATTAAATTGATAACATTCTTTTTTTTTTTCTTTTTGGATCAGGAGAAAGGAGGATCAGATACAGTCAAATATTTTGTTGGCTAAACCAATTTCACATTAGTGTACTTCTGTTTTCTCTCTTATTGTTTAAAAGAAACATCTTAAAGCAAGAAATGCATACATATACAAATCAAGTACACAGGTAAATTATATACTCCCATCTGTCTCTAAAGGGATGGGGGAACACTTTCTTAGACATGGGTGGGTGGGTTAAGAAGTTAGTTTAAGCAAATGCCAAGAAGATATAAATTAAATAGAGGTAAAGAAAAGACATGCTGGTAAGGTATCTATGATATTGTCTATGAAATAAATTTGTTCAGGTAGGTAGAATCCCTACTTTCAAAAATCAATTCTAACTTTATCCCATAATATTTGTTACATCTGGGTATACATCCCATAAATTAAATCCAACAACTATTATTATGCAGCAGCAGTAGTACGTCTTTCTAAAGGGGAACAGAAATCAAAGACATTTCAAACTTTTCTTCTCACATGAAAATATGGCACATGCACACACAACTTTGGTCACATAATCTACCTACAGCATATAATCCTTTTGAGAATTAAGGTATTATCAATTTAAATTTTTATTTTCTTACCTGTGCCAATTCATAATATCCTGCAGAGCATGCAAGGGATAGCAAACTCTCCCCTTCTTCTGTTGTTTCATGTACACTGCTTCCTTCTTGTAACATTTTTTTCACTGCAGGCACATCTCCATCACTGCATGCTTCGGCTAAAGATCGTGTGCTGCAAAGAACAAAGAAAAAATTTTTATTGGAAAATGGATATCAGGTGGTTTTAAATATATAATTCAAGTGACATTAAGTATTCTGATTAAGAGTGTGTAGATAAAACCCCCTCCCAGGTTGGTTGGAGTTTTATGGCATATCAACCACTATGGGTCACTTAATGCCAAATCCAGCCTGTGCATATATATTAAAAATATATACACTTTGTATACACAATTTAGGGATAATGTCACTTGAGCCACGGCATGTTTATTCTTACTCCGGTAAATGATTTCAAATGTTTCTATCCAGCATGCATTAGTTATTTATATCAAGCAGTTTGATTTGTTTGTATAGTCAACTGTTGCAGTTTTCCACTACCAGTTTTATTTACAGTGGGTAAAGGGCCAGTGTAGTTTTATCCAACAGTGATTTGGTTGTTTAGATTTTTATGGTATATCAACCTTGATTGGTTGAGTATTCTGGGTTATGACAAGATATTATATTTTTGGATATAGCCCTGTCTCTCTCAAGAAAGAGAGAACATCACCCATTTCTACCTTCTCAAACAAATTTCTCATATTATTTGTTTTAAAATACCGCTCTCTGGTTCTAGCTAGTGCACCACATTCCATTAGAATATGTTTGATTGTGTAAGGTGTTTGGCATGTCAAACACTGTGGTGGTTGTTCCTGAGTGAGTATAAAAGAATGAGTGAGTTTTGAGTGGCCAATACGCAAGTGTGATATAATGACTTGTTCTTTACTTGATTTTCTGAAGCCTGACCTTCGTTCTCCCAGTGTAGGCTTTATTTGGTAGAGTTTGTTGTGAGTGTTGCCATTCCAACGTTGTTGCCATTTTGTCAAAAAGAATTTATATATTTGAGGTTTCAAGTCTGTATATGGAATACTGATATTGTCCGGGCTGAGCTCTAAGGCCAATTTTGCTGCCGAATCAGCTCTTTTATTTCCATGCACTCCAATGTGGCTAGGTACCCAGCACATAATTATATCTTTGTCACTAGACAGAGTCTAGTCTACTCAGCAATTTAACTATTAATGGGTTTTCTAGACATTTGTTTTTCACTGATGTTAATACCGAGAGTGAATCTGAAAATATGATAAATTTGTTGTGTTTGTCGTTGGAAATTATGTTGAGAGCAAGATCAATTGCACAGACTTCTGCTGTAAAAATGGAACTTTCCATAGGAAGGGCTTTTTGGTATACGATTTTATTAAGTACAGAAGCACATGCCATCCTTGAATCCATCCGTAAATATATATTGGTGTTCCGGATGGTTTAAGAGGATAGTATGAAATTTTTCCAGAAAGGTACTGGGGTGTGTTTTTGCTTTTGGTAGTTTGTTTAATTGAAGGATTACTTGAGGTTCTTTGATGGGCCAAGGTGGAACTTGTGTGAGTGTACTTTTATGTATCCTTTTAATAGGAATTATGGATTCATGGAGAATAGTCTCCATTCGAAGGCCAAATGGTTTGATTGCATTTTCTTTTTGTTGAAACTGTTGCTTATGTTTAGAATTGAAAATGCAGTCATAAGCTGGGTTGGTTGGACATGACTTCAATTTTAAGTAATATTGGAGAGCCAGTTTTATACATCTAAGTTGTAAAGGAGCTTCATGGGTTTCAGTGTATAAACTTTCAGTTGGAGAAGTTCTGAAGGCTCCTAGGACCTGTCTTAGTCATTCATGGTGAATTGGGTCAAGCTTCTTAAGGTAAGATTTCCTGGCAGATCCGTAAATAAATATACTATAATCTAATTAAGATTGGATTAGGGCTCTGTATAACTTGAGGGCTTGACGATCAGCTCCCCATTTTGTATGGGCGACTACTTGTATGAGTTGTTGAGCACGGGCCGTTTTAGATTTTAAATGTCTTATATTAGGTATGAAAGATAATTTCCTGTCAAATATAACTCCCAAGAATTTATACTGATTAATGACTGGTATTTTTGTGTCTTCCAGTTTTATGACTGGGTCATTGTGCATTTTCCTCAGCTGACAAAAATGCACACATTTTGTTTTGCTTTTAGATATCCTGTATCCGTTTCTATGTACCCAATGTATTATTTTATTGATGCATTGTTGCAGTTGGCGCTCTGCAGTCCTCATATATTTTGATCTGAAAGTGATGCAGAAGTCGTCAACGTAAAGATAGTCATCAATTCCAGTAGTGAGGCACTTTGTTATACTGTTAATTTTTATATTGAAAAGTGTCACCGATAGGATACTCCCTTGTGGGACTCCCTCTTCTTGCTTGTGAAGGTTTGAAAGTGTGGATCCAATTCGAACTCGGAACTCCCTATTTGACAGAAAACTCTTAAAGTCTGACAATCTACCTCGCAGTCCAAGTTTATGGAGATCTTTCATTATTCCAAACTTGCAGGTGGTTTCATAAGCCTTCTCCAGGTCAAAGAAAATTGCTATAAGATGTTGTTTTTGGATATTGGCCTCTCTTATGGAGGTTTCCAATTTAACCAAATGATCCCTTGTTGATCTGTTTTCTAAAACCACATTGAGATCTGGTGATAAGTTTATTGGATTCAAGATACCAGATCAGTCTTTTGTTAATCATGCGCTCCATTGTTTTACAGAGGCAACTCATAAGAGCTATTGGACGGTAGTTGGATGGGTTTGTGCGGTCTTTTCCAGGTTTAGGTATAGGAATGACAGTTGCTATTTTCCGTGTTTCTGGGACTGTCCCATGTGTCCAGATATCATTAAATATTTTGAGAAGGTAGGTCAGTGATTTGTTTGGCAGATGTTTTAGAAATTCATAATGAATTTCATCAGGGCCGACTGCTGTATTGTGTGATGCTTTGATTACTTCTTTCAGCTCCGCTAATGTAAATGGAAGATTATATTTTTCAAGATTATTTGTCTTAAAATTAAGTTTTCGTTTTTCAACGAGGTTCTTATAAGTAATGAATTGTGGGTTAGAGGTGTTAAGTGAGGAATTTTGTGAGAATGTCTTGGTTAGTATATCTGCTATGTCTTCCTTTGTAGTTGCTTCTGTCTGATCTTTTCTAAGATGTCTGAGTGAGATTGGTTGTGGTTTTCCAGATATCTTCCTTATCCTCCAAATATTGTTTGTTTTAGTGGAGGAGCCAATTTGATTGACATAGTTTTGCCAACTTTCCTTTTTTGCTTCTTTAATGATTTTTCGGGTTTTTGCCCTGAGCAGTTTCAAGGCGTTGTGATTAATGGTGATAGGTTGTTTATGAAATTTCCGTAAGGCAGCCTTACAAAGCAGGATAGCTGTCTTGCATTCATCATTGAACCAGGGAGTTCTATGTTTGTCTGAGCTTGAGGTTTTTCCGATGGATTCATTGGCTATGGAGATTAGAGTTTCAGTAAAATATTTTGTGTGGTCTATAATTTTAGAGTCTGGAAAAAGTTTTTGTTCACAGAGGGTTTCAAAAACTTCCCCAGTTTGCCTTGTTAAGTTTCCAATGAGGGAGTTTTTCATCTTTAAATGGTTGTAGTGTTTCAAGAAATATGGGGAAGTGGTCACTACCGCATAGATCATCATGAACTTTCCACCCATAGTCCATATAGCTTATGGGATCGTATAGAGTGAGGTCAATGGCTGAGTAAGAACCTGTGAATGGGTAGAGGTATATTTTTGATTTATCGTTTAGTAGACAAAGGTTGTTTGATTCAATGATTTTTTCTAGGTCATTACCTTTTCTATTGGTTTTCTGGCACCCCCAGACAGTGCTGTGGCTGTTTAAGTCACCCAGTAAAAAATAAGGTTTTGGTATTTGCTCAAGTAGTTTATTCATTTTAGAGTCATTGATAGGTTCTGTAGGTTGGCTTGTTAAGTTTGAGACCTTTGGACATTCCCGTGAGGAAGATGGAGTATGGTCTTTCTTGGATTGTGATAGGCGTTTTTCTTTGTTCTTGATTGATTCAGGGTTTTGTGTATTATTTTTCCCATTGTTATCACTTTTAGAAGTTGAAGGACAGATTGGTGATTGTTGCAAATTCTGTTTTTTGGTAGGAGTGGTCTGTGTCTGTGACATTTTTTTTTCTATTTCTTTTTTATTCTTTATTTTATCATGAGTTTTATTATTCTGAGCAAGGACTTCCAATTGAAATGTTTGTTGAATACTATTGGTATAATCTTTTTTTTAGTTCTGCCTGGAATTTTGTCCACTTGCTTGAATCTAATTTTATGAGTTTTTCAATTAGTGTTCTATATTTTTTTTATTTTCAGAGCCAGCTCTCCGGGTAACCGAAGCATAGCTAATCTCACCCATATAGCCCTCTACAATTTTCCTGGCCTCCAGGAAAGATACATTTTTCTTATGTTTTGCTGAAATGATTTCTTTTTCTTTCCTGTAGATGTCACAAGATCTATATGCTGGATGATCCTGTTGACAATTTGGACATCTTGGTGGTTTCAAACATTCCTCCTCTTTATGGTTTGGTTCTTTCTCTCCACATTTGGCACATGTCTGTCGTCCTCTGCAAGCATCCCTGTGGTGTCCAAATTTCTGACATTTGAAGCACCTCAGGGGAGCTGGAATATACTGATCCACTTTCTCCAGATAGTATCCTATTTTGGCCGTTCTAGGGATTTGGGCCTGATTAAAAGTCAATATACAGGTATTTGTATCAATTTTTTTGTCACCCTTTCTTATGTTTATTCTTTTTATATCTATCACTCCCTGTTTTCCCAGGGCCCCTCTTGTTTCTTCTTCTGAAACTAAAGCCAACTCCCAGCTTCTGATTAAACCTTTGGAAGTGTTTAGCTTCTCATGTGGATAGACTTTGCATTTGGTATCATGAAGTTTTTTCATTTTTAGGAGATTTTCTGCTTGTCTCCTGTTATCCACTTCAATCAGTAAATTTCCATTTCTCAATTTTTTTACATTTTTTGGGGTCACTCGTATAGAGATAACTCTTTCGATCAAGAATGGGGAGAATTTAGTGAGACAAACCTCTTCCGGGGATTCAATGATAGTGAATCTGGGGAAGTCTGCTGTTTCACCTTCAGAGTCTGATTCCGATAAATTTCTTTTAGATTTTTTATTTAAAGATGTCAGGTTTTGATTTTTATTTTCACTGGCCCTGTGCTCCACCACCCACCACGGAGAAGGGAATGAACCAAGGGGGAAACCCATTCACCTTGGCTGAGACGGGGATACATGACCAGTATACTCATATTGAGAGCGAGTCTTGAGCCTCTGCAAAATTTTGGTTGTATAACTCTCAATAATACTTCTGAGATAGAAAGAGACATATGTGAGCTAGGGCATGTCAGGACCAGCCGATTGATCAGATCGGGCCTCTCCAACTGCCCGTCTAGCCCAGGTAAAGGCCAAAGTGGTGGGTTGAAGGAACATGACCTCTTTGCACCTGGGTCATGAACTTCTCAACCACCAGGATTCCATCCCCCAGGCATTACAGGTCGCCACCCACGGCCAACAGGTAGCCCCCTTGACTAGGTTCTGCTGCTTGTGTGAAATGGTGCAGAATCCTGTTGCCAGACATAGGGGTCTTCCAGCAGCCACCCTCTTGACCAAGGACAGCACTACCCCACTCCTCAAGGCACTTGATATAGGTCTCAGTGCTGAATCTAAAACTCTCACTAATGAGTTCAGGAGTTCTTTTCTGATCAGAAAAGACCAGGGAGTTTTTCAAGTTTTCACACCTTCGTAATCACCATTAGACTCACCCAACTCTTTCCGAATCTTCTGCACTGTGCTCAGATTAATGCTTAACCACTCTGAAATGTCCATATTGGAGCTTCCAGCATGAATGCCAAGCATTACAGCATGCAGCTCCCAAATTTCTGAAGGAGTGAATTGCATCATGGTGCTCTTTTTCTCACAGATTGTGCTCAACTGACCCTACTATACAGTAGGGCTGACAGTAGGGCAGTATGCACATTTTTTAATGGCGACAATTTACCCATCGCAACCTGTACTTGGATTAATATTACTTAAAAGTGTAAATTTGTCAGAATAAATAAAAAAAAAAATCCATTACTTTAGAAATTGCTTTGCTTACAGTAGAATACGAAACTGACCAGAGAGTCTGAGAAAGATCTGTATTCAACTACTTGACCACTGACACTTCATGGCCAAGTTGAGATAAGCACATCACATCTAACAGGAAATGCAATTTCAAATAAATACTCATAGTTTTTAAAAAAAAAAAAAAGTGTTGATATATTTATCAACCACCTAACATTTGGGGCAAAAGAGGCAATAATTGTTAATTATATGACAAATATAATATAGACACCTTTTCTTCAAATTTTTTTTTTTAAACTACCTAGAAATTTTTATAATTTAAAATATTTTAAGCATTCTAATATCTTTATGAATTTTAGGTACTTTGGCTTTATAGTCTTGTTAAGAAATAACCAATATATTCTAAATTTACAATAGTTACCAACCACTTAAAGATGGTGTATATGGACATATATATTTTTTAAAAGTTGCATTAGGAAACAAAACAATTCCAAATTATTTTTTAAATACTGGGGATCAATGAGTTGTAGTAAGCATTCTATTTATGATTAGTAAATCGTTTTGAATTAAAAACAATATCACTTGACTGATACAAATTAATACAGAAATTTAGAAGTTTATAAAAATGAAAATTCATTATTCATTTAGAAAAAAAAAAATTCAGTGTTCATAATCATATTCATGAAAATAATTAAAAACTTTGCTGATTAAATGTTTTAATTATATTTCTTACAATTCATCACAGATTTTTTTTATACCTGGAAGTCATGTTTGATCTCTCAAATTTTGATGATTAAAATTGATAGAGAATTTGTACCTATGATTAATATAAACATTTAGCACTATGAAAAAGAGTTATTTATTTGTAATTCCTGAAAATCATTAAAATCTGACAATTATCTGATTTTTGCAAGAATTTCCAAATCAATGTTTCAGCACAAAAAGGCACTCAAATTTCCCCACACTAATTTATGCTCCCCTCATGACAGAAAAAGCAAAATTTTGATGGTTCTAAAATAGGTTTTTAAAAAAAATTATTTCCTCACAAAATCTTTTGTCATTTCCTCTGAATAATAGGATAAAGATTTTGATGACAAAACTAAGTTTTGGGTACCTTTTCATCATGTATGCTCTTTTCTCTTTTTTTTTTTTTTTAAATCTATGGTGGTACTTAACATTAATCAGTTAAATGACAAAATTTATCTCCACACATACACAAAGTAGACACTGAGCAGCACAGCGCTTCATGCTTGAACACAATCTTCAGGCCATGTGTTTTGGCTCGTTATATGCGGGTCAATGGTGCATTATGGGTAACAAGGTTTATAGCATAATCTTGACAGTTATTAGGTAGGCAGTAACATTTATGTTACTAATTATTCTAGAAGCTACTGAGCAGGAATAACTGTGGATCTAAATGCAATTACTTGTAGCTATTTCATAGTGTTTAACTTTTTACTCATTATTGATTAAGTAATTATTTGTTATTGATTATTATCATTACATTTATTTGCATTTGTGTGCTTGTTTGTAGTTTGCTAATTTATTTATTATTTACACGATTTCTTTATTTAAGTGCTTAGTTATCTTCTATGTATTGTCTTTGTCCAAAGTACATTTATCAGAATTGGATATAGTGTAAACTAGCAGTATAACCCGTCGTTGCTCAGGTGTAATGAAAACTTTAAAACTAATCCATGGTCCTGGAGCTCAGACTCAGCCTAAAGAATATTTGTGTGAAGTTTGGTGAGAATCGGATAAAAATTGTGGATTTGTATAAAGGACATACAGACAGATAAAGACAGACATCTTGCCTTTATATATATATATATATATATATATATATATAAAGGAAAAACTACTAAAAAGTTGTAAATTTAAAAATGTATTTTTTTGACAGTATTTGTTTATTTCTATTATTATATTGATATTTCAGACCGTCCTCCTTCCCTCATCAGATACAAATGATTTTAAAATTTAAATCAGAAACGTATATATAATCTATTTTCTGCACTATTGTAAGAACTGAAACCTTGAAACTTCCGAATATCATTTATGTCTTATCTATGAGTGCATCAAATTTGATTAAAATCGGACCACTCCTTCTATAACCCGATTTTTTCGATTATCGATATTTATCAGGGGTACCTTGACACAAAACCTAGCTAAGAACACTCGTAGACACTTATAGTACAACTTTGTAAATTTTAAAGAAAATCAGTTCAGCTGTTTCAGAGTCTATAAGTAAAGAATACACACAAAGTTCCATTTATAAATAAGTTTAGATACTTGCAATTTTTATGCTAATATTCTACAGGATGTTCATTTTTAGTTTTTATGAAACAGAGTAAAAAAAATTTACTTCCATGTTTGCATTATGAGAAGTTCTTATTTAATGTGCTGATCAGGGAAGCTAATCAATATCTATTTTCTGCCCAAGAAAAGTTTGCAGATTTTGTATGCATTGTAGGATGATGCAGTTTTTCATATTTTAGGTCTAATTTTTTTTTTTAATTTTCTATATATGTCTAGAAAGTCATTGCTTAGTGTTAACCTCAGTGTCCTGCCCACTAAAATAAATTTACATATGCTCGATCTCATCTTGTTTTCCTCTTCATTTCAAAGAAATGTTTATTCTAGTAAAAATTTTTGTACCAAATGGAACGAATATTGTGTAGTCTGATGAAATGAGCTAATTTAGTTCATAGAAATGAATTATAATTTAGAACTAATCTAAATGATGTGTTGAGTTTTCCTTCATTAATATCATATTGCTCTGGATAACATCCATTGAGCTCTCTATATAGATATAACACTTAATATTTTATATCAAGTTGATCTTGTTGGATTAACCTCGCTGTTTTTATATATATATATATATATATATATACACACACACACACAACATAGGATGCAAGCAGATTTTTAAATAAAAATTAGGGGGTATATAATGTGCATCTTTATTACATAACTGCACAACTCTTATTTATCGATTTGATTTTTTTTTTTTTTTTAAGTATTTGATTAAGGCAAATATCGGTTTTGGATTTAGAGTTGTCCTTTAAGACTGGTTGCCAACCTCATTATGAGAAACTCCAGTTTGCCCTTCTATTTAACACAGAATTTAGTGAAGGAGATTATACCTTTCCCAAAGCTATTTGTGCATAAATGAACTTTCCTGAAATTTAAAATTTGGTCCTTTTATGTCTCATTCCAAATTGCTAT
This sequence comes from Ascarosepion bandense, assembly GCA_037127315.1. Lineage (NCBI taxonomy): Eukaryota > Metazoa > Mollusca > Cephalopoda > Sepiida > Sepiidae > Ascarosepion > Ascarosepion bandense. The sequence continues at coordinate 1,857,561 of JBBBDQ010000737.1, forward strand.
CCATTACACTACCCACAAATACCAATTAAAGCTTCATAAAAGGACTTTCTTCATAACTGAGAAAAAAAAAATAAAATAAAAATAACAGTGACTAGAAGAAAAAGGAAAAAGCCATTAACCTGTAGAGAACATTTTTTTTTCCATTTGATAGCAACTATTATTGACCTTGACACCAAACTAGAACTCATTTTATTAACTTCACAACACCAAATGCATCATACAAAATTAACAGCATCTTTAATAACTCACCCTTCTTCACTTGATAACTGGCCTTGCTGTTCGGCTTTCATTCTATGAAGTGCGGCCGCTGCTTCATCAAGCGCACAACTAACGGAGGATGTAAGCTTTTTTAATACGTCGGGGTCAGTTAGGACCTTCCCATCTGGTGTGGACAGTTTTCCAATTCCTTTTAAAAAAAAGGGGAGAAAAAAAATTTAAGTAATTAATGATTAAAAAAAAAAAAAAAAAAAATTTAAGAGGATTAAAAAAAATTGCCAATGTTTAACTATTGTGCCTGCAAAAAAAAAGGGGGGGGGGCATATTATTATATACACTTTTGAATCCATCTGCAATGTTTGTTTTTAAAAAAAAAACATGATTAAAATTTTCATAAGTTCCAGACATAAAAATGCATTTACACATTTTTCTTTATTCTTGAGAATTGACAAAGGTGGGAAACACTATTAGATTGAAAACCTGTTTTTTCATAGTTATTTATAAAATGGGAAATTATTATATTGTACTTGGTTTACATATTTTGAGAATTGTAATCTTATAAATTTTGAATAAAAAGACTTAAAATTTATTTCTTTATAAAAAGAAATCTCATTGTACTTGGTTCACCTATTTTTATAATCTTGTAAATAAATATTTTGATGGAGTCAAAAGTATAAACAACAGCAGCATCAAGTGAATAACTATCCTTTTGACACCATATTTTTTTGAAAGCTTGACAGTTAAACGTTGCCAAAAATTTCATTCCTATAACTTTCTGTGGAAACAAAGATTTCAGACATTTTTTATCTAAATTTGTTATGGGTACCTTGAGGTGGTGTAATGGTTAGCAAGCTTTTCTCACTAGAATCATTGCAATAGAGTAGTGAGTTCGATCCTTACTGGGTGTCCCTTACTTTTGGCCTTGTGCCACATCTAAGTTACACTTGGAAAATTACCATCTAAATTTGTTGTTTAAGATTTAGTCAGATGTTCATAAGTATTGTTTTTTTTATTATATGCCTTGATATTTCAACCAGCACTCATTTTCGCCGCTATACGTGTTTCAGCTATCATACCCTCCAAGACTCCTTCAAGTATCTGATATCATACTTAATAACCTTAGAATTTTGAACACTTCATTCAATACACAAGTTTAAATTGTTTTCATTCAACTATGCCAGAGGTACAACTGTCGAAACAAGGACATAACAACTGATGACTATACTGAAGCGAGTAGTAAACCATGTAATTCCTCATCTAAAAAAAAAGTTCCGACAATTGTTCTTTTACCACCAAAAAGCTGGTGCATATTTCAAACTGAGTTTAAAATATACACCTGATGATTGCATAAGGCATGAAACTAAGTAATGCCATTGATGCAGGATAGTGAGAGAGAGAGAGATTGTTCATTCTGTAATGAACTTGAACACTCAGCTACTAGTGTGTCTTTACATTGTATATAACACGCTAAAGTCCGCCTTCCTCTACTGTGCGCCCATAGCTCAGAGGTAGAATCGCCGACTGATGTCACTTCGGTCGGGTTTCACTCCTGGCTAGAAGCAATCAGATGTCTAACCATACCTTGATACAGCGAAACTGATCTGTCTGTGGATGACAAATATATATTTAGCTCTGTTCATACATTGAGCACTGTTTTATTAACACCTGAATAATGATAATACTATAAATGTGGTGCACCCTGATATGTATAATTTACATCACACACACACATTATCAGACAAATCAAGTTACCACATGATATAAAAAAAAAGCAGATATATTTTTAAATAAACACTAGGGGACATGTTTAAAAACTACACACATCCTTTAATATTTATCCTTATAGTTGGGAGTGACCAAATGTACCCCTAATTTTCACACGCTTGCAGTCCAGAAATACCAAAATGCACTTGAGTAACATTGCATTTCAATATACAGCATTGACACTCCCATGATCAACTGGGAGTGCCAGAAATTGAAGTCATAGATTTCCAAAACCATAATCAATAGTACCAAGGAAGTTAAGCTCAATGATAAATTTCAGTTCTTTGTCTGAAGACAGTAAAATCTTTTTCTGAAAGTTAGCAAATATCAACCAGATCTCGTTATCTTTGCTTGAAATTATTTTTTCTCTCTTCCGCAAGATATGCTTTGCACATTAAATTTAACATCATTCAATTCTAGTAATAAAAATTCAACTATATATATATATATATATATATATATATTTACATTATTAGTGACCTTGGTCATGACTAATTACGGCATGCCCGAATCAATTCCTCATGAAACAAAAGTTTAACATTTATAAACAAATTGATAATTTTTAAAAACATTCAACAGCAAGCATATTTGCAATGGTTACATTTGAACACCAACAATGTCAGGGGATAATACACTGTCACTACACGAGAAGACAAAGATACAAGGGATGAGAGAAAGAGAGAGAAAAGGTGTCATATTATCCAGTTCGGAAAGTCACAAAGGTTGGGGAGCATATATAAAACACAAACATCCAAAATATTAACAAAGGATAATATTTGACATTTTACTCTACATCAGTGAACTCTGTGCAGATGATACTTAAGTGAGTTACTTTTAATGTTGACTTTTCATAGAGATAGTTAAAGTGGTTGGAAGAAGGTCATAAGGTTATTCCAGTCTGGAAACATTCTGGGATATAATTGTGGAAGAGGTCAGGGGTTAGTAGATGAACTAAATAGACAAGAGCACAGCAAAAAACTTATTTGTATTAAACCAATTTAGAAAAATCAATTATATTTTAATTGTGCATTGCAAATCCCAAGTATGCACACACACACACATATATATATATCTCCAAGTAAATACAGAACAAAGAAAGAATTTTTACGTCCAAAACATTAATTTAAAACAGTGCTCGATATATATATATATATATATATATATATAGAGCTGTGAATATTTATTATATTATAGAACAATTTTTTTTTTATATATATCCACTACAAATCGTACATTTGTTTTGACATTGAAACTTCAATGTCTCATTAGGTGGTATGGATCGGAATGGAAAGCCTCTTTTCTTATATTTGGTCAGTTGTGTCTACCCTCATTAATCAACCATTTTAACTACCCACACCACTTTCTTCAAAATTCTAACGGTCAATCCACAAGACTTGTTCCCTTATCACTAGCCCCCATCAACATCCCACACACAACTGACCAAATATAAGAGGCTTTCCATTCCGATCCATACCACCTGATGAGACACTGAAGTTTCAATGTCGAAACAAATGTACGATTTGTAGTGGATATATTAAAAAAAAAAAAAAAATTATGTAAATGTTCTAAAATTTAATTTATAATATATATATATATATATATATATATGAAAACAAAATGAGGGATGTTTTTATTTAGCCAGAACAGTACTAGGAAATTTGTATGATGTTTTCTACCGTCATATATATATATATATATATATATATATATATATATATACACACACACACACAAACTTATTAAATGAGTATGACCATAACTGACAAGTATGATCAATGATTTTGGGAGTTCTTGAAGCCTGCAAGTAACTTACAAGGTTTATTGTAGATGTGGTAAACTAATTTATTTTATAAAGTCTTTTCAGATTGCTTGTGGGTTTTAATATGACATTGGTGATTTTCTCATACAATTGTCATTATTTTCAACAATTGAATATAAAAAAAAAAAATCCATCAAATCCCAAGTACAGCCTCAGATAACCAAACTTATTAATACACCTTATATACATGGTGAACCAAAAGTAGGGAGACAGTAATTTTGAAATTACATATATAATTATATTTATTAATTATTACACTGACAAATTTTATTGTTAATATGATCATAAATATAATAGTTATAATGAACACAATTGTAACAATACAACCTATACACAAACTTATTCTATCTACTTCTGGGCCACTGTGTGTGTATATGTGTGGTGTGTTTTACATACTATCAAGCCTATTATCAAAAATAGGCAAAGGATGTGCGTTGTGGTACAGTGGATATCAGCTTGGAACGAGAAGCCGGTGAGCCGAGTTCAAATTCCAGTTAAATCCATTGTATTCACTTACGCGCAAATACCCTTGGGAAAGGTATTAATCAGTCTCTTCCTTCCAGTTATGGGTTAAATAACAGGACAGATTAGGTTCTATAGCCTTGGTCGGCAACCAGTCTACCACAGAAAGCAATGGCAACCTGCTGCGGGATAATCTTCTGCCCAGTCAGTCATGTCTCTTTCGAGACATGATCGCCCAAGCGTGTATCATGTATGGCACTTAACTGACTGATAGGGAACTTTCCATTACTTCTTTATGTATGTGTTATACACGTCAAGTAATTAAGAACAAATAATAAAATCAAGAAAAGTGAAGATATTCTAAATAATAAACTTAAAAAATATTTTTTAAAATAAAGATTCATATACAAGTTGGAAAGAAAAAAAAATCTGCTATTCAATAAAACCACCTTAGAAAAAACTGCACACTCAGATCATTTTTTATTTCTACAAGCTTTGATACCCACAAAAGTAACTTCAACACACTCCTAGTACCTTTGAGCTACTGATTTACTTCCCTCTCAATGATAACCAAGACATATTTCAAGAAATTCAAGTCTGGAGATGTTGGTAGTAATATGTCAGAGGTGCTACAACCATGAAACTTCTTGACTAGCCATCACTGGAACCCATGCAGCCACCTCATCATTGCTGTGTGTTCAGCACAAGAGTAACATAAAACCTAAGGGCCTGGAGGAAGGAATGAGGTCGCAAGCTTATGACACCAGTTAACACAAGGTTGGCGTACATCAGTGTGGTAACGTCTGCACAGAGTCCCCTACCCCTCAGAACATTGTTTTTGTTTAGCATTAAGAATCTGGCTATTATCCAAATCACTATAGTTGGCAACTAGTGCCACTAGCATGGCATGCCTTTTCATTACCTCTGTCAGACTGGAAGCTGGCATGTTAATGCATGCTGCATAACAGTCTTCTGTTTATGATGCACTAAAGGGGTTCTCAAATACCTGATGAACACTGTGTGTTTTATATTTATATATATATATATATATATATATATATATAGAGAGAGAGAGAGAGAGAGAGAGAGATAACATACACACACACCTATCACTTCAATATTGAGTATGATCACCACAAAACACACATACAAATATGAAATTTGTCACTTAGCTGACTGGTACTATATTCAGCACCTCTACTTCAGAGTTTGTGTAACTGTTCAGTCCACTTGTCAGGATATATAAGCAAATATCTATCAACATACAGAGAGTTTCAGCTGATCTGTTCCACAGCCTTATTAGAATTATCATGTTTTGTAGCCATGTGATTTTCTATCCTTTCCCAAAAGTTTAAAATAAGTAAGAAACTACTTATACACATTCTAGTATTCCAAGATATTAAATATCAAACTTTATATTACTAAAGTCATTAATAGAGAAAAGGAAAGCAAATACGAAAATACTGTATATACTCATGCAGAAAACAACTTCATAAAGTGCAAACTGATTTTTTTTTGCATTAATTTTAGCCCCTCAAGAAAATATTTACTCCTGTATAGTGCAACCAGTCACTAAAAAAATGTTTTTTTTTTAACCTTAAAAAACAAAACAAAAAACATCAGTGCATAGTTCAATCCCCTACTTTTTGTTTAAAAAAACTGATCATAAAAAAATTGTACTCCTGCAAAAAGAACTTCATTCTAATGCCTCGTTCATATATAAAACAATAAAAAAAAAAAAAAAGGTACAAACCTGGAGAGAAAAAAAAAAGCTAAAGGTGACTTGTATAAAAAGTCACAACTCTAAACAGTTATCTATAATAAATACACATTTACTTGTCCTGTGTACAAGAGAAAATTCAAGGCTCACATACCCTTTCACATTTTATGAACAGATCCAACACTTTACCAATATTAGCCTGCACACATACAATAAGGGGAAAATTTTATTCTCTTTCTCATAAGTGAACATATTTTGTATATACAACAGAAATTACTTTTATTATTATTCAGTCAGTTAAGTGCCATACATGATACACACTTGAGCAATCATGTATTGAAAAAGACATGATTGACTGGGCGGAAATTTTCTCATAGTAGGTTGCCATTTCTTTCTGCGGTAGACTGGTTGCCAACCAAGGCTATAGAATCCAATCTGTCCAGCTATTAAACCCATAACTGGAGGGAAGAGATGGATTAATACCTTTCCCAAGAGTATTTGCACATATGTGAATGCAACGAATTCAACTAATTCAAACTCGGCGCTTCGATTTCTTGTTTGAAGCCAATATCCACTACATCACAATGCAATTCTAAATTCAAACCCTTTGAACTCCCAAAATTTTTGTTGTACAACTCATAATACAGGGAGTTTCAGAAGAGCTGATATACTTTCATAATCTGATAACTTGATCAACTCTCATTTAAATGATCATAAATTCAACAGCATGTGTAGAAAAGAAATTCTGTGTTTAATTTTTGTAGATGTAGAAATACTATTTACTGGAGGGGGAGGGGAGAGAAAAGGCATTTTGTTTGTCAGACTATGTTTAGAGTGTGCAGTGAAATTTCTAAGAATGCAACAATTGCAATGCAGATGAGATTCTATGGTAGAGGCATTTTATATTCATGAAGATATCATCAGGTTTTGATTGTTGCCTTGGAAACTGAATTCAAGGAGACAAGCATATTTGCATAATTTCTGACCACACACATCTGGCTTAGTCCAGAATTTAAATAAAACAAAATATATTGTTAACATTTAACAGACAGGGAGGCTTTAATTTTCATTTAATGTCCAGAAAGGGAAGGGAAGAGACCCTACTTATGCCAACACTATGCCAGTCTGAGAAGTCAAACATACTATATTGTCTGCTCTGTCATCCCTAATTTGCAAAAAGGGTATATTCATAAGGTTAGAGGTGATGCAACCTTCCTCTTTTCTTAACAGCTTGCAAGAGAACAGTTTTTTTTCACAGAAGGATAAGCATTTGTTTTTTATACAAAGAAATGCTCACTAAATTTTGATGATTATAAACTTCAGGTTTCAAACCAGAAATGTATATTTTCAAGAGAAATGTTGATTTCTAAAATAACATCTTTAGGAAAAAAAGAATTTAACATCTGGTCTTGTGCTCCTGCCATATATTTAGAGATTCTTAAAATCGAAATGTTATTGGTCCTGACCTGGCATCTCTGCTTCAGTCTCTTTCCCACTACAGTAATGTGGCTTCCCTGTACCTTTTCTAAATTCTTCCATTGTAATTGTTCTGGTGAGATTTCATCTATGGTACCTAGACTTTATGAATTTAAGCACAATACAAGATTGGCAGTAATGTTGATAATGTCTGCCAAAATTGATGGATATAGAGTATCCTTGCAGCATGTAATCTGTTCAATGAAAAGCCGTCAAAGATTAACACTCCCGAATCAGACACTGTCTTGAATCAGATTTGATCTTGAATAATCGGAAAAATATGGCCGCCTTTTATACATGTCGCATTGAATATTTTGAGCATCCTGATTGGTTAAGCATTCTATTGGTGAACATGAACACTAGGGGTCTGCACAGTATACATAAGTACCAAAAAAAGTGCAACAAGTAAGGTCTCATTATTTTACAAATAAAAGGGATCATTCTAACCACAAGTTCTATGCTAATAGTTTCTTTTTTAACACTTGTGGAACACTTTCCTGGTTTCTAGCTTCCCAGTGAACCCATGCCCTATTACAAAAAGATTCTACACCATTGGACAAAAGGAGTTCAAGTTTTACAAAGAGCCAAATAGAAAAAAATTCTTTTAATTTATTAAATAGAAAATTTGTTTTTAATACATTATATTCATAATACATTAAAATTTAATTATTATGAATATAATGTATTCTTTGTAAGAAATCAGTTTGCAGATCAGGTTTTATCAACATATTTCAACAGCAATTAAGAGGTAGTTCCCTACTACACAAAACCTCCCGATAAGGTCTTGCTACCAGATGCAGTTTATCATCATACCCAGGATCTTTTATTAAGTCTTTATTAAGTTTTATTAAGTCTTTAACAAAAAATATCATGCAAAATTTGGCTCTACCCCCTATTCACACAAGCTCAACAGGTAGGCAAGTCCACTATCACCCCTCAATCCTGTCCTCTTTGCTTGTGATGTTCAAACTAAATTTACTATTAATAACACGAAGTAAGCAAATTAACCAACTGGACAAAACACTAGCTTTAAGAGGGTGGGGGAGAAATCAAGAAGTTATTGATAGCTTTTTTTTTTTTTTTTATAAGACTTGCTGACCAGCATGTATGGATAAAACAAGGGTAGTGGGCACTTTGGCATCAGTTGGCAACCAATCTTAAACAATTGAATCACAAACTTGGAAAAAACTAACAATGTAAACTTTAGAGATAACAATAAAAAAGATGTAAAGACTCACAGCTTCATATATGAAGGATATTGTTTTTTTAAAGAAAAATATATTGACTTGAAAAAACATGTTATTCACCTATTTTCTATATTCAATTTATGAGAAAAATAACCCATGAAAATTTCAAGTTTCCTATTTGAATATTAATTATTAATTTCAATAAACTCATGGCAAGTTCTATGGCAATAAGATATCTGTAGAAATTCTCCTACTGCATTATTAAATATTTGAGCCTAGCAACTTTTAAGAATATTTCAATGAAAATCAAATATGAATGCTAGTCATTATTTTAAGAAGTGGGTACAAATGAAAAAATTTGAAATTGACGACTTAATTTCAGTGAAACACACTATAACACTTTCATTTTCTCACTAAAACCAAGTAACATCCTTGTTAAGTTTTTTTTTTTCCCCCATCTTTCCACACAATGATAATGGAATCACCCATACCCAGGTATCTAACTTCATTGACTGAGGATAATTTCAATGATGTCTGCAGAACTCTGTAAAATATAACAGCAAAAGAGTTAAATACTATTTCACTTATATAAGTATACCCGTACTCCAGCTTAACCTTGTAGTCATCAGAAAGCCACAAATGTAAACAATTTTAATCAGTCCTGCATATCTCTTCTAAAAATAAACAAGTTTACAGATCTTAAAACTTGGCAGCTATTATCAAAACATAAATGACCATATTTTGAGGTTCTCCAGGCATATTTAAGGTCAGGAATTCGTCAGAAATAAACAAATGAAATAAAAAATACACAGGTTGGCATCTCTTTATAACATCAGCTAAATGAAAAAATTTTATAATATATAAGTAGTATCTTTACGAGTAAGGTTAATTCCAGAGGATTGTAATCCAACAAAAGCTCGTTAGAATTTAACAGAGTATTATGAAACTTGTCTAATATATATATATATATATATATATATATAGAGAGAGAGAGAGAGAGATGTGTGTGCGTATATGAGAGAGAATAATCCAAAAGATTTTATCCAATTAACAAATTATTAATGAGCTAGATTAAAAAAGAGAGTTCAATGGACATTATAAAATATTGAGAGGAAAACTCAACACATAGATGGTTGTAAAGCAGGATTTATTTCGACAATGTAAATTTACTAACAGTATCTCTTTCAGACCGTTGTGAGTAAATTAACATTGTCAAAATAAATCCTGATCTATGGGTTGAGTTTTCCTCTCATATACATGAATGAATGAATTTTTATATTATTTACTCATTAACTGCTGACAGGTAAATAATTAAAAAAATTTTTTTTAAATAAAATGTTCACCTAATAATACAAAGCCTAAGAGCCACTTAAGGTGAAGAATTACTGAATAAATTTGTATGAACCTAAGAGGAAGTGCTCAACTTATTCCAATAAACAAATTTTCTCTCACATGAAAGCAGTGTTAAGTCCACAACAAAGTTGCCTAACAACTGAACATTTAGAAAATTGTGTAAAACTCAAAGTAACAAAATATGTTGCCAATATTGAGCAACTGGCTAAGAATATGGAAGGGTAATGCTCCCATTAATAATTTTTTTTTTTAATTGAAAAGTTTATTTTTATTAAATGTGGTTTACATATTGCATTATAGAACAGGTATAATGACCTTGTACAAAAATACGCATGCTGCTGGCACACTGAATGATTTTAAAATGCTAAGTTGAAACATAGTTGGCAAAAAAGGTTTTTGATCCCACCCCACCCTCCGATATAATGGATAACAGCTCAGAATGAGAAATCAAGGGCAGAGTACTAATTCTAGTAGAGCTCATTGCATTCACTTATGTGCAAATACACTTGGGGTAAGTATCTCTTCTCCATCCAGTTATGGGTTAAATTGCAGAGCAGACTAGTTTGTTTTTTTTTGTTTTTTAACCATGATTGATAACAAGTCTAGAAGGAAAACAACTGGATTCAAAACTGGTTTGTCATTTTTAGACAAATCCATAAAATCCTACTTACTATGAGAATCACAGCAGCACTGGGTAATGTGCCGAGAGCTGGGGTACTAGATTCCTCGGAGTCTACATGAGTTGAGTGTATAATTTTCTTATGTTACGAACCTGTTAAAAAGGTACGCAACACTTTAGAAGGCTGAATCTTCAAACACAAAAAACAGTGAATGCTTAAATATCTTAATGCCATCACAAATATTGTATTGTGTACAAAAGTCAATTATAGAATTAGACAAGACAAAAAAGAGGGAATAATTCTAAGAATTACTTTTTTTTTTTGGTTTATTTACTTTTATTTTCTTTGACAAAACTTCACCCATTTCTTTTTCAACTTTCTACTACAGGTGGAATTTTTTTTCAAATTTTTTCAAAACTAAAACTGTCATGGTTGAAGAGAAAAAAAGTTTCATTGATCAACTTATTGATTGAAAATTATTTAAATGTTAACCATTTTCAAATCTACACTAGATAAACAATAAAATAAAAAAGCGATTATCAGAAAGCAGCTGTTTTTTCTGAGAACAAATGGCAAACTATACTAAAGCCTGACTGGTAAATAAATGTTGACTTGACCTAATAAAACAAATCCTTTGTTGAAAGAAAACAATTCAGTTGCAATTACAAGTTGTCATCATTCAGTATTTTCTACTCAGTCAGTTAAGTGCCATACATGAAATACGCTTGGGCGATCATGTCTTGAAAGAGACATGACTGACTGAGCAGAAGATTATCCCGCAGTAAGTTGCCATTGCTTTCTGTGGTAGACTGGTTGCCGACCAAGGCTATAAAACCCAATCTGTCCTGTTATTTAAACCATAACTGGAAGGAATAGACGGATTAATACCTTTCCCAAGGGTATTTGCGCGTAAATGAATGCAGAGAATTCAACTGGAATTCGAACTCGGCTCGCAAACCACAATTTATATAAGTCAAATAATATCAATCCAATTAAAAAAAAATAAAAAATAAATGAATTTGTCAACTCTGGAGTACAAGAAAATAAGACATTCTTACCTGCAGACCCAAAAGATTAAAGATAAAACATTTTAAATATTTTCTTTAGAGATTTAAAAAGGTGTTTTAATGATTTTTTTATTAAATTAGTCTTCTAGTCAGAGTAGTTCACCAGGTGAGGATGGTTAAACTAACTTAGTAAGCATCCATCTTGCCTACAGCTATTCTGGTTGTTACAAATGTCATCTACAGAGGTAAAGGAACTACCAATATTTAGAAAAAAAAATCTTAAAAGAATAGAAGGAAAATAATGAATGAACACATACGATCAATAAAAAAAAAAATCAAATTCAACTTCAAAATGGACTGATGAATTTTTAAATTTCAAAATGTATAGAAAATAGTTTTGAAGAAAAAAAAAAAAATCAACATCAGGCTGGTATAATGGTGGATAGGAGATCAGAATAGAGAGAGAGAGAGAGAGAGAAAAAAAAAGAAAAAAAGAAAAAAAGAAAAAAAGAGCTGAGTGAATTCTAATCATGTTTGTTAAATTCACTTATGCACAAATACCCTTTAAAAAGTATGAATCCATCCCCCAAGCTATGGGTTAAATAATAGTGCAGATTGGGTCCTACTATAACCTTGGTTGGCAACCATTCTAAAGATGGTAATTCAATAAAAACATCTATCACCCAGCAGACTAAGCCGCTTAAGTCCATGTAAGCTGTGCATTTTGCCGCAGATGGAGAAAATGTTTTTTTCATCAAAAGAAATTTTTAAAACAAGGAGAAAAAAATTTAAAAAATTTTAAAGAGTATTAAAAAATGACACAGGCAGTACAACCACAGAATTTGTGCAAAATTTTAATGATGAATAGAGAAAAAAAATTTTAAACTTTCCAATATAAGAGATAGAGGTAAAGACAAATAAGCCATTTACATTATTGCTCACTTTTGGACCAAATTCATAAAATCCACACAAAAATTAAATTGGTGTTTCTTCTTTACTACTTAAATAGTAGCCTGCTCATAATAGGGGAAAATCTTTTTATTCTTTAGAATTTCCTTAAGTCACAACACTTGCCAGAATTGAAAAATAGTTTTGTTTTTTTTAATCATTTTAGAAAAGGGGTTCTGTTCATAACAGTGGAAAATTGATCCCTGACTTTGACAAAGATATTGGACTTAGTTGTCATTTACAAATGCATAATCTGAAAGTGTGGTAACATCATCAATATCTGTATTTTTTTTTTTTTCTGAATTTTACCTTTTCTTAAAAAATATGTTCTTTAAACATTTCTGCATGGAATTTTTTTTTCACTAACACATATACCAACATTTGGAGTTAATAATTATTTATCTTAATAAATAAATACATTATTGTAAACTTTTGTCCCTTAATTTAAAATATATATATTTTTCTTTACTTAAAAGAAACCATATTTGTAACTGCTCTCCACCCCCAGCCACATACACTTAAAAAAGAAAAAAATCTTTGCATGTAAAACAATTCTGTAAATGCCAGTGATCAATTTGACACTGTATAAATATTATGAACAGCCCTACTTTCAATTAAAAAATATTTTTAAATCATATTTTGCAATTCCAATGAGTGTTGCAAACTAAGGAAGGTTTAACGCAATCATGGGCCACATGTAACCTATTTGTTTTTTTTTCAGAATGACACATTTATTTCATTAAAGTTTTATAAGAATTTCTCTCAAGGGAGGTTTCCATTTTTAAACGAATAAATCCGAAATGAATCTCCTGCAACAACATCTGACAGTCACACTGTCATCAGTGATGATATAACAAACCACCAACTTTTTTTTAACTGTAAAGAAATAAATTTCCTATCCTTTTTGAGATATATGCTTACACATGATTTTATTGGGTGCTTCTGCTATTCATCTTGGCGGGGAGGGGGGGATAAATTTCACATGAGGATCTGCAATGTAATTGATCCAGATTTATCAGCTTGGCTTCAGTCAATTTCTCACCATCTGGATGTGGCTTCCCTCTGTCTTTTCTACAAGTATTTTCATGGTTTCTATTCTGACGAGCTTCTTTCCTTGGTGCCCTGACCACATGAATTTACCCATGCTACTAGATTGGCAGGATGTGCGCTGTGGTACAGTGGATATCAGCTCGGAACGAGAAACCGGGGAACCGAGTTCGAATTCCAGCTGAATCCATTGTATTCACTTATGCGCAAATACCCTTGGGAAAGGTATTAATCCATCTCTTCCTTCCAGTTATGGGTTAAATAGCAGGACAGATTGGGTTCTATAGCCTTGGTTGGCAACCAGTCTACGGCAGAAAGCAATGGCAACTTACTGCGGGATAATATTCTGCCCAGTCAGTCATGTCTCTTTCGAGACATGATCGCCCAAGCGTGTATCACGTATGGCACTTAACTGACTGACTGACTAGATTGGCTTCTAGGTCCCACCTTTGTAATGTTAAAAATAGTCAAATATAACTGCTACTTCTTTCTCTTTGATTTCCATATTTCTCTTATCCTTTCTTTGACATCCCTTGTACCTTTTTTTTTCCTCTCTCTCATTGTAACTCCCTGCACACCAGTGGCAGTTTCACTTTGCTTGGGATGAAACAATTATAAAAAAATATAAATAGACTTTTGAATAGTGGATTGTTGTGTCTAAAAATGTAGAGTCCTGTTTCAGCACTAAAATATATATGAAAAATAATGTAAGTAACTAAGGTATCTACTCCAAAATGTTACCTTGAATCTTTTTAGTAGTGCGGCCTATCTTTTGATGAGCCAGCGACAACTGCTGGAAATAGGTTGCCCAGGCCTGATTTAAAGAATGCTAACATGCAAAATGTTTAAGAAGTAATGACCATGAAGGTTAGATACAAGAAAATAGCATCCAAAATGAAGTATATTTTGACTAATAGCTAATTATTCACAGGGAATCAAGTTGAAAGAAGAACAGTTACCATTTTTTTTGTTAGTTTGGATTGTCTGAAAATCTCTTGCAATCAACTAAAATATATGATCTTTTGCTCTATGGAGATATGTAATTTTACTTTTTTTTTTTTGTTTTTTTTTTTACTCATGAAAAGAATATTGACTTAAATTATACTGTATTTAGGTCAATATATTTCGTCTGATTTCTGATGAATGGCTCAGCAGAATATGAGGTTAGTTAAAAAAAATGACAAAAAAGATATAAGGGAGCTAAGTCATTATTTGATATGCAGAAATCGTTTCCACCAGAAAGCTTATCTTTTTTTATTTTTTTAATCCCCCCACCTAGATAACCTCTGGAAAAAATATTAACTATATTTAAACGAGCATAATTTTAATTATTTACGTATTCATTAATTTATGGGTACCTTTCAATTTGGTGTTGGAAACGTTTTTCGCATATCAAATACAGAATTAGCTCCCATAATTTGCTTTACATAGCCTCATATTCTAAATTCTAAGAATAAAAAAAAGAAAAGGTTTCGTTCATATTGACCTTTAAGAGATTGTAGTATTATCTGAAATTATACATACATACAAATAGCAGGGTTTTATGATTTGCCCAAACTGTAAATAAGTTATTTTATGTAGTAAAAAGCTCTTAAAACTATTTTAAATGAAGCGCTCTTGTATACATAAAATAGAAATATATAATAGAGAAAAAAAAAGTGAAATTCAAAATGTGTGACCAATAAGAATTTGTAAAAAGAGTTAAAAAGGGGGCTGGACATGACACCTACTTTAGGCCCGACACGGAACGTATCTTAAAACGAAATTCTATAACCTTGACTTAAATACACGTGAAAGGAAAAACAAAATTTTTTTTAATTTTAATACAAGCCTGCCTATGAGAATTTATATGGTGGTCGGAGTTCGAGGCTAGGTAAAATTAAATTCGAAATCATATTGGCCTTAAATACTAAATTATATTTCATATCAACGGAGAGGAATTGTGCTCAGAATATGAGGCTAGGTTAAACAATTAAAGGGAGACAATTCGGAATTTAATGCGAGAACAAAGAACAAGAAAAGTTTCGGACGCTAAAATGAAAGAAAACCAATTTTTAACAGCCCAGACTAAAGGCACGTGTACAAGACATTTTTATTACTATTTAAACGTATTAGCTTAAAATAAATAAAATACGAGAGGATATGGTGAAAATGAAATAAATAAAAAAGTTATAAATCACTTATAAAATAATACGATTATGGGGAATAAAGAAAGAAGCAGCCTGCTAGTCCGGACTAAGCACTTTAAAATGTTGACAGAAAATATAAAGCTTTTCTTTGATTAAATCCAGATCGTATATTAATAGCCAGTAAATTTAACATAAAAGGCAGCCATATAGTGGAGAAATTAAAAATCGATAAAAGAAAAACAGCAAAAAGAAAAAAAATCGATCTTGGCTGGAGAAAACGAAAAATAAGATTGAAAAGAAGTTGTAAAAAGCCAACTGACCGCTGATGCTGGTTGACCACAAACTTTAATTAGTTCATCCACAAGGAGAGAAAAATCGCATTAAACTGGTCGATAAATGACTTTCTTTGTATAAATGACACAAGAAGAACATAGATTCTCATTTTGACACTTTGAAAATTGTTTTCACTTCAAAGAGAAAATTAACAATTAACATTGTCAAAATGAATCACACACACACACAATAAAACAGGTGCTAGAACGAAATCTACATAAAAGATATCAAAAATATTTATAAACAAATTACATAAATAAACAATTTCACATTTTTGACAATTTAAAGATTAACTGAAAAAATAAAATAAAAAAATAGGTACGAGGTTATTTTAATTTTAGTAACCTAAATAGGGAAAGGTTACCAATTTGTTTTATATACCATGTTCTTTTATTATAAAATAGTCTTATTTAAAGAAAGAAAAAATAATTTTTAAAAGAAAATTTTATACAAAGAAGGAAATTAAGAATAGACTAAATAAATTAATCTTTAAACAATTAACAATTCAAAAATATATTCACCCGAAAATGAACGAAAGAAAGATCAGAAGACAGAACAAGAATTCATTTAAAACGAGAAAAGAAAGAAGGGTAAATAGGAGACTTTGAATTAATATCTTTTAAAAAATAAAAATTAGTTCCAGATAAATATAGAAAAAATGCATAGAAGCTACGTAAAATAAAAGAATTTTAGTCCCATTATTGGGTTTGGTTTTACTTTTATTCACTCATCAGTGATAAATTGAATGTCCGACATTGGAACGAACGATGTCGGGAAGGAAGGTCTAGAGATATTTCTCTTTTCTAAATCAGAAAATAAATTATTAGATAATAGAGTAAAGTCAAATTGAAAAAATAACTAAAATAGGTTGTAGTTATTTCCAACAACTGGACAGATGTCGACCTTAATAGACAAGAAAGAATAGAGAAAAAGAAACAATAAGACAGAAAGACAAGGCGAAAAATAAGAGACAGTCATGGGGTAAAAAGAAAAAGGATTATTTCTTTTTTTTTTCTTTTTTTACTTTTTTTTTTATTTTTAAAGAAAAAAAAAGAGAGGAAGATACGAATTCTAGTCTGAATGGCTTGTCATTGGAGAACAAAATCTAGACAAGGGTGATATTTATTCGCACGGGCAGCAGGGAAGGAAAAAATCGGAAAGAAACGGACTATGGTTGTGTGATCTCATCAGTAGAGACGAAGCAGTCAGTCAATTATTCACATACGCACAGACACACGCATATACAACCAAACACGCACGTTATTACAGTAGTTCACGCTTCAATGCCAAAGAGAATCGAACCTAAATAGTTGGTTTATGAAATAAAGTAGGCAAAAAAAGAAGAGACTAGACTAAGAAATGGTGTCCCGGAGCGGGATGAGAGATTTAGCCTTACCCAGACAGTCACGCTTGTGTTTCACGGCAATATGGCGGCAACTAGAGGAAATAGACCCATTTACGACTGCCGCAAACTGAGCCAGAAACTAACAGCAGTTATTATTTATACACTCAAGGAACAATTTACGGCTGTAAAAGTGTTTTAAAAGATTTTAAATTGGAAGTAAACTATTTCTTTATTGTTATACATACATATTTTTAACAATATTTATTAGATTGTTTTAGATTAATTAAAGTATTCATTTTATTCAGATGCAGATAATAATTTAATTCGAGGAATTGTGGGTTACCTGCCCTTGGTTTCTGGTTATCCGCCCCTGGTGCAGACAAGTCATTTTTTTTTTTTTTATGAATGGCTACGTTGTGTATAAAAGAACGTGCCTCACATTCCACGACGGTAAAACTGTTACGGCTTCTTAAGAGATTAGGAACTTGTTTTGTTAAAATAAAATTGAGGGAGACGCAAATAATAGATCTATCACGAAGACACACTAACAAAAGAGAACAAAATACAAATCCACTAAGTTGAAAAACTATTTTTTGAAGTAGTTTTTTTTATACTTTTTTAGTTTTTTTTTTAGTTTTTTAACGTCCGAAAGTTTCAATCACACATTTTCTGAAAATGAATTTTTTTTTTTACAATTACCAGACAAATATAAGATATTGAAAATAAAGTATATAAACTTAAAAATTAGAAATAATTTCAAGATCGTATTTCTTCTCGCTTTTTTTTTTATTTAATTTACAAGGAAATTTACTTTTAGTTTGAAGCCACAATTACAGTTTTTACACACTAACAACCAAAAAGTACCGATATTTAATTGAACTTTAAAAAGCAAATAACCTGGCAAGTGAAATGCATTTATGATTATTAGCTTGGTGACAGAGAGGTTTTATTATCAAACAAGTAGTGAAGATGGTTTAAAAACTAAAAAACTTCACTTAAAAAAAAAAATGGGGACAAAAATAGCTGTTGTGGGAGAAGTATTATTCTGACACTTCACACAAAAAATTGGTTTAAAATCGAGTTACGGGAGGATGATGTGGTGGCCAGGAATATAAAAACTTTATTTAGTTGTGCGTGAATTATTGATTTGAAATCTATAAATATACGAAAAGGATATAAAATGTTCAAGAAAATGCAAATGGGTTTCATGGAACATATTTTTTTGTTCTTTACTCTATTGAAGTCCTAAAGGACAAAAAAAGGTGTTACATGTAAAACATTTCCATTTGGCTATAGATTCTCTTAAAATATAAAAATACCTGGAATGAGGATGCTACTTTTGAAAAAAAGTTGGAAGACACCAGATTTAATTTTAAAAAAATAAATAAATCTTTCATCTTCATGGTCAGTCAAGCAAGAGTACTCAGTTCCCAAGAAGTATGGAAATATGAAAAATTATTTATGATAAATATTATGTTTACAAAATTGGTTTCCTTGGTTAGAATACCAGATGTCTAAATGACATGTAGTATGATTATTCTCTATAATGCAAGAATAGGTTAAGTGAACACTCAGGTCAACACTTAGTGACAACAGAGTGTTTCATGCTTGAATGAAATCTTCAGGCCATGAAGATTGTTTGTATTCAAGCATAAAACAGTCACTGCTTTGTGTTAACCTCAGTGTCTAATTCTATATTTATATTTACTTAAGCTCTATCTATGTTACTGAACACCTTTACCTATAAATTACAGCATGTCTTAGAATCATATTTTTCTGATATATATATCTAAACTTATGTATAAATGAAACTTTGTCTGTGTGCGTGTCCGTTACCTATAGACTCTGAAACGGCTGAACCGATTTTCTTGAAAATTTACACAGTTGTACTATAACCATCTGCGAGTGTTCTTAGCTAAGTTTTGTGTCGAGGTACCCCTGATAAATATCGAAAATCGAAAAAATCAGGTTATAGAAGAAGTGGTCTGATTTTAATCAAATTTGATACACTCATAGACAAAGACATAAGAAATGATATTCAGAAGTTTCATGGCTGCAGTTCTTACAATAGTGCAGAAAATCAATAATATATATATATATAAAAGGCAAGATGTTTGTGTGTGTGTCTGTTTATCTGCCTGTATGTCTGGATTTTTTCAGCCCTTTTATTTTAGTTTTTGCTTCAGGTTTGGCTCTAAGTATAATTGTAGTTCTTAATCTCAGCCATGATACCATTTACTCAGAGGACTTATTTAGCCTTCAAAATTCAGTTTATGACGAAAAAAACCTATTTGATATCGATACCAGGAAATCAAAATTCGACTTACATCCATTCATTTTTCTTTCAATCTACGGTTTCGGTTTAAATGGAAACAACTATTGCTTTTTAGTCTTTTGTGCCAACGTCCAAAGAGTTTGAGCTCAGGACCATGGATTAGTTTTAAAGCTTTCATTACACCTGAGCAACGCCGGGCTATACTGCTAGTTTGTTTATAATTGACAGATATATTACCATATAATAGACAAGTTGCACTGTTAGGCTGACCAATTGCTACTGGACATATCATAAGTCTTGTCCACTTGATTAAACTCAGTCTACGGTTTCGCTTTAACTGGAAACAACTATTGCTTTTTAGTCTTTCGTGCCAACGTCCAAAGAGTCTGAGCTCCAGGACCATGGATTAGTTTTAAAGCTTTCATAACACCCAAGCAACGCCAGACTATATTGATAGTATATAATCATTATAGATATGTATACAACATACATACATGTGTGTGTGTGTGTATCATGATGAAGGAAAGCCCTGAAGAGTGAAAACATCACAATAATGCCTCCATTAAACTTTGAAGTCAGCAAGAGTGTGCTGAACAACACCAAGTCCTCAATTTCTTATCTATTCAATCAATTCAAAGTCCTCACATCTACAGCAGACAAGGTTGAATTCTTTGCTTGTAAATTCTCTCCCAACTCAACGATTGACGCATCCATAGTACCTGCACCTGATTTTCCACCTAAAACAGAGTGACATATGCATAACTCCATCTATGGTCTCAGACATCATTTTTAAATTAGACTCTCTTAAGGTAAGTAGAGGTGAAGGAATCTAAGTCATTGTTCTAAAGAAATGTGACCCCTGGGTAGGCACCAGTCCTCTCCAAATACTAAAACTATTGCCTTTCTGCTTCTTGCTTTCATATTTGTTGGAAGTCATCCTCTGTAGTTACTGTTAAGAAATCTGGTGAATCCTCTGAAGCTTCTATCATTCCGTTAGCCTCTTACTGCTTTTAGGCAAAGTATTCAAGGCTTTTTTTTTTGTGGATGTGCGTTGTGGTACAGTGGATATCGGCTCGGAACGAGAAACCGGAGAGCCGTGTTCGAATTCCAGTTGAATCCATTGTATTCACTTACACGCAAATACCCTTGGGAAAGGTATTAATCCGTCTCTTCCTTCCAGTTATGGGTTAAATAATAGGACAGATTGGGTTCTATAGCCTTGGTCGGCAATCAGTCTACCGCAGAAAGCAATGGCAACCTACTGCGGGATAATCTTCTGCCCAGTCAGTCATGTCTCTTTCGAGACATGATCGCCCCCCAAGCGTGTATCACGTATGGCACTTAACTGACTGATTCAAGGCTTTAATCAATGCTGAAGTGGTTAAGCATCTCACCTCTCACAACCTACTCTCTGACAAACAATATGGCTTCCACTTCACTAGGTCTACCACTGATGTACTAATGGCCATCACTGAATTATGTATATCAGGCTCTTGATAATAATGTCAAAGCTGAAGCTGTGGCTCCAGATATCACAAAATAATTTGACAGGGTTTGGCATGCTAGTCTTCTGCACAAACTATGGTATTTCTGGACAATTGCTTGATTTAATCCAATCGTTCCTAGCAAAACATGAAATAAAAAACATTTTAAATGGGCAAGTTTCTAAATCCTTTCATACAAACACAGGCATCCCTCAAGGCTCTATGCTAGGTCCTACACTGTTTCTGACCTTTAATGATCTTCAGATGTCATCAGTTCCTTAAGTAGGCATTTATGCAGATGACAGCACCATTTACTCATGTGTCAATAGGAAATTTGCCAAGGCTGAAAAAGTAAACCTGGCTGCTGATCTTGAAACAGACCTTCAATCAGTGGTTAATTGGGGCAAGAAATGGCTTGTAAATTTGAATGCCTCCAAAACAAAACTGCTCTCCTTTAACCACCATAGAGAAACTTTCCTGCCAGCCATCAGCATGGCTGATGCTAGTCTCCTTGAGAGCAACACACTGCACGGCACTTTTTCAACCAACCTGAAGTGGAACAAATATATCTGATCTACTGCTAGGAGAGTTGGGTCTTTGTGTTGAACCAGCAAGTTTTTCTCAGCAGAATCCATCTTGCACATTTATCAATCTACCATTTCTCCATGTGTTGAATACTGTTGCTATATCTGGTTGCATTCTCCTTGATTTCTTGAGGTTTTCGACAAGATCCAAAGAAGGATCTGCAATGTAATCAATTCTGATTTGGCATCTCGACTTCAGTTACTTTCTCACCAACATGATATAGTTTCCCTTCTGTCTTTTTTATACAAATACAGTACTGTGCAAATGTATTAGGACAAAAGCTATTTTATCTTTAATGAGTCATCAAAATAAAGTTTAAAATCACCCCCTGTCCTAACGCTTTTGCACGCGACCGGTAGTGTGCAAAAGTTATAGAACAGGGGTGGTTTTCCTAAAAACCTCACTGAAATTCAAATACAGGGTGAAAAGCCAAGTAAATTGCTAATAAATATTGATTATTTAAAACTTGTTGTAAAAGAAATGTATCAAAAAGAAGTTATATTTAATTTTTCCTGTTTTCTATTAAACAAGTTATTTTGAAACTACTCATTATTCTATTATCCTTGGAGATGTCTGACTTTTTTCTAATTCCCACCTCTCGAATTGAGAAATCTAATGTTACTTCGCAGGACACACTTTGGGAACAAATACAAGCTACTTGGCAGGAGATAGCATTAGATACATTGAAGAAGCTTGTGATGTCAATGCCTGACAGAATGAAGGTTGTGATCAAAGCAAAAGGCTATTATACTAAAGATTAAATTTATTTTGTAACAAGTATTTTTTTCTTGTTAAAGCATTTCTTGAGTAAATTAAATAAATTACTTTAATTAAATTGTTTATTTTCTGTCAGTATGCCTCAGAAAATATAAAATAGTTATTGTCCTAATACTTTTGCACAGTACTGTATTTTCATGGCAACTGCTTTGACAAGGTTTTTTTTCTCTGGTGCACTGACCACATGAATTTAAGCGTGCTACTAGGTTGGTACGTAGGTTCCACCCTTTTACGGCAAAATCAATAAATTGTAAACGCAAATTCTACTCCAGCAGCTTCTTTTCTCGCACTTCCCGCCTGTGGAATTCCCTTCCATTTACTTGCTTCCCCAACAGCTACAATCTCCAAGAATTTAAATGTAAAGTCAATAATCATCTATCTCACTAACTTGCATCCTCTCATTCATGGTCCTTTCTTCATCCACTCCACTTTCATCAGCAATCTCATCCTTCTCTTACTCTCTTCCTGAAACCCCCTGTAACCTGTCACTCTTTCTCATAACTTTCTGCCTATGCAACCCCCTGATCCACAATGGCTGTAAAATGCCTTGCTTGGGGCGACATGATTATAAAAAAAAATTTTTTTTTTTTAAAGTTAAACATAACTGCCACTTCTACTCTGACAGCTTCCTTATTCGCACTTCCCGTCTCTGGAACTCCTTTCTGTTTACTTGCTTCCCTGATAGCTACAATCTCCAAAAATTAAAATATATCAGCTGTCATCTTCTTTATTCTTGAATCCCGATCATCTTTTATCCTTTCTTCCATCCTCCTGTACCCATTTTCTCTTTTTTCTATACTCTTTATTCTCAGTATAACCCTCTGCACAATAGTAACAGTCCTGCCTTGCTTGGGGTGAAATGATATATAAAAGAGGGTTTGGTTAGTCTTGAACTTTTTAAAACTTTTCAACTTGAAATAAACCTCATTACTTGATAATACACAAATAGTGTCAAAACAAAATAGCTACTTTTGTAAGGATATCATAACATACTTACGTTATAAATTCTAAATAAATATTAAACTTCCACTATAATCAAGTACATAGGGTAAGTAAATTAAATCGTTGTAATTATTATAACAATTTTATTACAATAAAACCATTTTTTTCAGCCTGAATTTCTGGAGCAAGGAGTTATTATTTCTATTATTTACAATTAGACTTTGTTGCTATTGTCGGATGTGCATTGTGGTACATTGGTATTGGCTCAGACCGAGAAATCAGAGAGCCGAATTTGACTACCAGTTGAATTTGTTGCATTCACTTACATACAAATACCCTTAAGAAAGATATTAATCTATCTCTTCTCCCCCCAGCTATGGGTTGAATAGCAGAACAGATTTACTTATAAATCTGTGAAAGTTTAAATAAAATCACATAAAAATTAAATCTTCCATATTTTTGTGATTATACATGTACATTTTTAGACATATTTTAAACATTTAGATGTCAATACAATATTTATAGGGATTAAAAACCTGTAAACCAAAGTCTGGCAGTATTGATGGTCCCCCATGTGACAAACTGCAGCTTGGTTGCTCCTGCTGCAGATTGTTTCTAGTAGAGAACAGATGACCAACTCTGTTGCATTAAAATTGTTCCATTTACCATTGCAACTTTAATATAGATATCACCAGCAAATATATAAAAAGTGGCATGGGTTGAGGGGGGAGGTTTTTTTGTTTTTTTTTAATCAATGATTCAAACTGTAAAAATTATCTCAGATAATTTAATTTTATATTTCTAGCAATAAGCTTTTAATAAAAATTAGATTTCACTGACTCTTTCACTTTGGATAATTATTGTATTATGACACAATGGACTGTGGTCATCTATTGGGTTAGAACATGCATATAGTTAAGTAAATGATTTTATCAGAACCTGAAGCACAGTTAATTTTATGACAACCAACAATAAATTTCAGAAGTGAAAGTTTCAAAACATTCATGCACTGTTCACAAGTAGAGTAAAAGGAATTAAATAAGAATTTTCAGGGTGAAGTACCACTTGGCTGGAAAGTAAGGAATTCCAGTCATAGGCTTATATAGTCTGGCCACATTCTAGATACATACAGAGGAGTAGTCAGGAAGAAATAGAGTCAGAGAGGCAATCATAAAGAGTTTCAGTTAGAGTCACAGAGATGGGCAGAAGCAGCATTAGTGTTAGAGTCAAAAGCATAAAAAGATGTACAGTCAGACATTGATGGAGCTGTTACTGGCCAAAGGAGAGATTTGATCTGTTGTAAAAGGTGGAAATAGCAATGAAGTGTCTCCTTACTAAATCCCAACCCAAGCAGTGCCAAGTGAATCCCTGAAATTCATCATCAGTTGAAGTTGGCTAATCAGTGAAAAACTGATCAAGAGCTTCATTTATATGTTTATAATCATGCAAATCTTTTTAAACAAAAACCCCTTTTATAATTTCAAGAAGGGTCATTACCATTGTAAGAGTTAATCAGAATAATGGACATTTTTGTGGTTGTTTTTACTAATATTTCAGCTCATTAAACACCTGTAAAAGGCCAGAGAACTGATCAGCCAGAATATAAGGATAACAGAAAGATTGAATTCAGTCACTGAAACAATTTTTGGAATGACCTTAAAGTTAATTTTATGATACATAATCTTTTTGAAAGGAAGCCCCACATTTCAATTTCTGATCATTTCTAGAAACTACAGTATATTTATAATTATACAAATCTACCTGGGATTATGTTGTTTCAAGTTAAGTCATTTTTAATTATACGTCGGTTGTCAAAAAATATACGGAAAAATAAGTCATGTTACTATACAATAAATAAGAATAAAAGCCATCTAAGCCCGCAATGTAAATAAACAAATTGAATGTAAATATTGAAAAATTAAACATAAATTAGTTTATTTTCTACTATCACAAAATAATTTTAATAACTGTATTTGTTATTTAGCCTTAGAAAACCATTTTATGTCTGAGACCAAACCGCATTCACAAATGATGAGTTCGCAATGTACTGTAAAGATCACCAAATTGTAAACATCTACATCTAGATGTATGTACGTACATGTATTTGTAAATTTAGATTACTTTTTATTCTGTACTATATTAAAAACTCCAATTAATTTATTTATAAAATAGATTCTTACTGACCATTTATTATTAAAAATTCATTTATAAATAAAATATCTTCTGCCTATGAATCAAGAGAGACATGATCACCCATGCATTTGACATATAGCACTTAACTGATTGACTGATGTTCCATCAGGTACATGCCAGGTCCTTTGTCAGGAGTCTTTAGTTTTACAGAGTATATTTGCAAGAAACATACTGCAGCTGGCAAATTCTAGCATGTTTAGTCCTCTGTCATTCACCAATTTATTGCATGAGGGACCCGGGATTTCTTTTGAATCCCTTTATGCATCACTCTCAACTTGCGCATTTCAGTCTCCTTAGATACAAGTGCTCAAATATGGAAGTTGTTATATCACTAGAAAATGTGTTAAAGCACGTAAAATTACGTTACTGTATTGTTGATACTGACAATCCGCAGCCATCTACATCCACAATGTAAATATTGATAAATTTAACATAATTTGGTTTATTTTCTACTATTGCCAAATAATTTTAATAAATGTATTTGTTATTTATCTTTACAAAATCATTTTATTTTATGACTTAGGGCACATTCACAAATAAAGAGTATGCAATGTACTGTAAAGATCACCAAATTGTAAACATCTACATTTACAAGTATATATGTAGATGTATTCGTAAATTTACATTATTTTTTTCTGTACTATATTAAAAAAAAAACTTATTTGTTTGTGATATATCCCAGAAATGAATATCAGCGTAAAGATTAGTGGAAGAATGGTACTCAACACAGGAATACGATATAACAGATTTATTGTACTACTGTACAATTAACAATAAGAGACAGATAAGCAATCAACAAGTAGGAGCGGAATAAACTATCAAATAGAGAATGCCTTCACCTAAGACGTTTGGCTTCTTCGTACCCACTTGTCATCACCATCCTTTAAAGTCGAGAGCATTCCATTCTTGGGGATGGCAGGATGTTCCACTATAACAGTTTGTAAGCTTAAATAGGTTCTTATCGACTATTTATTATTAAAAATGCATTTATAAATCAAATACAGAACTGGGACTGGTTATTTGGGGTTTAGCCTAGTGACAAGTAAAGTCAGAAACAAGTGAATTTGACTTAAATTGTTTTTTCTCCTAGAACAAATTACCGACGTAAAATGAGGTACACCTGCATTGTAAGTTGAGGTTGCTATAAGTTTTATGAAGAGGTATTACCAAGAAGCCTCTCAAAAAAATAAAAATAAATCTGATGTTTGACAAGATTTATCGGGTGTGTCAGGCCAAGAACTTCTCCCCACTCGCTTGAATATGTTGGAAAAAAAAAAAAAAGTTTCTCCAACAGGCATAAAATATAAATACAGTGAGATGTGAGTGGGGTTAAGCAAAATTCCTGTAAAATTAACACATATAAGATAGTGAACACAAGAGTCCAGCTTAAACATGGGACATAAATAAGTTAATTTTTTTATTTGAACACTGGTGAATCTTCTGCAAAAATAAAATAAAATAAAAATAAAACCTAAAAAATTGAAATATGTACAAAATTGAAATAAATCACAAAAATTAGTGATTTTAAATACAAAGTATTTTTTTTTAAAACTACACTACCAGCCATAATTACTAGGACATCCCAGTTTTTTTAGAAGAAATGATGCATTTCATACTATTTTATTTTTAGTATTTATTGTCAAGTGGATAATTTTAAATGAAAATAGAATGGTTCTTTTGTTATTATTACTTTGCAAAATTTTACAAGGCAATTAGCGACAATTTACCCATCGCACCCTGTAGATTTGCTATATATATATATATATATATATATATATATATATATATATATATATATACACTACCGGCCATAATTATTAGGTCACCCTAGTTTTTTTCAAAAGAAATTATGTATTTCATATTATTTTTAGTATTTATTGCCAAATCAAAATAGAATGGTTCTTTTGTTATTATTACTTTGCAAAATTTTACAAGGCAATGAAGCAAAGATAAACTTATCCGAATCACCCTACATTTTCTCCATTCTTTCATTGATGAAACTGCAATATAGATAATTATTAAATATTTATAAATTCATTTGATGCACATGTTATTGTGCAGTATTAACAAAAGAACCATCTTATTTTCATTTATAATTATTCACTTGGCTATAAATACTAAAAAATAGTATGAAACACATCATTTTTTAAAACACTGGGGTGGCCTAATAATTATGGCCAGTAGTGTAAATTTAACAATTACATGACTTATCCAGCAAAATTTAATTTAATCTTAAACTAGTCAACAAATGGTAAGAGAAAAAGTCATGTGACATTTATTGCAAAAAAACAAAAAAAGTTGTTTGAATTTTCAGGATGAGGAGTTATCATACTTTACATTAAGACTAATGTCTTCATCTTTGTTGTTATTATCAGGTTTTGCTAGTCATACTTTCCAACTTTCTTCAGATATCTGTCAATCCAGGTAAACTTCAGGGTATTTTGAACTGAACTCTTTTTTTTAATCTATGAGAGGTAGATTGTTCTTGTTCCACTGTTTATAAATAGGGACGTGTGTTGTAGTACAGTGAATAGCAGTTCGAAACAAGAAATCAGAGAGACAAGTTCAAATTCCAGTTGAATTCGTTGCATTCACATACACACAAATATCCTTGGAAAAGGTATGAATCCATCTTTTCTTCCTTCCAGCTATGGATTAAATAGCAGGACAGATTGGGTTCTATAGCCTTGGTTGGCAATCAGTCTACCACAGAAAGTAATGGCAACCTACTGCGAGAAAATCTTCTGCCCAGTCAGTCATGTCTCTTTCAAGACATGATTGCACAAGCATGTATCACGTATGGTACTTAACTAACTGATATCATTTTGTTTTTATTTAGTGCTGCTCAGTTGTTGCACACACTGTTTCTACTGAAAGTCTAAGTCTGTACTACCCAGACTAGAAATTGAACTCACAGTTACTATATCAGTAAACTCAAAAAACTAATTCACTTGGTCTTGGAATTATTTCAAACTTTTGTTCTCATCTTGGTTGATATAGGTGTTATAATAGACACAATGTTTCAACCAAGTACCCTCTCGTCATCATCAGGTGTCCATAGATTGGCTGATGTGAATTATCTCATTGAGGGTAAACGTTGTGTCTATTATAACACCTATATCAACCAAGATGAGAACAAAAGTTCAAAATAATTTCAAGATTATTTAAAATTACTCATCACAGAAATAAATACCGTTCTACCAGCATGATTAACACTATGACATGGTTCAGTGTGATCAACGAGTCCAGTGCAAGCTAGCATCATGTCATCGAGACACACACATGCACCTTTTGTTCATTAAAAGATTTTTGAAATGAGGTCAGAATGTGGACAAACAATTGATTAGTCACTTTGGAGATTTGTTATAAATCTAAATCCCAATGCTTTATACTCTGGCATTGTCATAATATCTTATGCAGCTCAAAACTGCAATTATTGTTCCATATCAGCACTCTTCAGGACAATATCCCAAAGTCACACTATCGATTTCTCACCCAATCAAAAGCCATCTTTTCATTCAGAAAAGATGTACTTGTAATAATAAACAATATTGTATTGACCACTTTTATTATTCCCCAGCAAGGAAATGTTGCCAACTACTTCTCAGTGATGGGGATGGTACAGTGAGCAAGAAACTCTCTACACCAGGATTTTTTTCCAGACTATATGACTGCTATCAAACCAAAAACCCCACTGAAAAATTTGGGAAGGAGGAAGTTTTTTTTGTTTTTTAGTTTTTTTGGGGTTTTTTAAACCAAGAAATCTCACCTTCTTACTAGTTGTTGATCAATTCATGGCCAAATGAAAAGTTACCACCACATCCTGCTTCTTTTTTCTTTTCCTGCAAGCAGGACCTGCGACATTTTTTTATCTTGTTAGTTTTCGTTTAAAATCTTTCACCCCAAGCAAGGCAATAAAGCCACTAAGATGCAAAAGGTTACTGATTGTGAAAGAATATAAGAAAAAGAAAACATTATTGAGAGAGAACAATAAAAGAACAGGAACTAAGAAAATAGAAGATAATGATTGACATTTAAATTTTTGATGATCAAAGTTGACTGGGAAGTAAAAAGCCAGAAGAGAGTTCCACAAGCCAAAAGTGCAAGAAAAGAAACTTTGCATAGAACTTATGGTTACATCAAGCTATTTCAACTGTAAAATGAGGAGACCTTGCTGCCAATCTAGTACTGCACTTAAATTTATAAAGTCTAGGAACCAAAGAACAATTACTATGAGAGTATTTATAGAAAAGACACAAGAAAGCTACATTACTGCAATGGGAAATTAACTGGTGCCAATATGTAAGGTCAGGACCAACAACATTGCAGATTCTTTCTATTTTATCATGAGTTTATAAATACCTAGCAGAAGCAAAAGACCGGATGTGGCAGGAATATTTAATGCATGGTAGGCTGATAAATGTGTAAAATAAATAATGGTAACAAACTCAAAAAACTAATTCACATGGTCTTGGAATTATTTCGAACTTTTGTTCTCATCTTGGTTGATATAGGTGTTATAATAGACACAACGTTTCAACCAAGTACCCTCTCGTCATCATCAGTACAACACATTGAAATGATTTTCCAAGCAGCAAGACCTGTCAATTAGTTCGATAAAATCTCTCCACTTAATGTCAATGGAAAACTATTTTTTTCCTAATACTTATATTTTACTCTTTATAAAAACACAATAGCATCAAACTCTTAGAATGAAAATATTAACAAAAGTTTTGTTTTGTTTTTTTCAAATTGATGCATTTAGGATGGGCTCTAAAAATTTTGTTTCAACACAAGAGTGAATCAAGAAGAAAAAATTATTTTGTTTACTCATTGTTTTGGTCAAGCTGAGAACCTTTCAGCATCTTCAGCATATTTTACAGTTACAACAATAATTTGTATCTCTTTTCATCATTTATAGGAAGGGGTGCTTAAATATGAAGATATTCAAAAATAATCTCCTTAATCATATTTTGGAAAGCAGCTGAGGTTATTCAGTACTCTTTCATATACACACAAAATTATATATATATATATATATATATATATATCAATAATAAATCTAGGAGAAAATTTGGTAAATAATCTGAATGGATCCTAGCAATATATGTAAAATATTAAAACTGATCCAACAGAGAGCTTGATGTAAATTTTACATCCGGCTGGGGTTGAATAAAGTGGGTTCTAAGAACCTGTTGAAATGGCTATAATAAATAAACTAAAAAAATAAGTAAAATATTTTTAACCAAAATTTAGGAGGTGTTAGAAAGGATTTCTAAAAATTTCTTTGGTCTTTCCTTTTAATAATAACAAACATTTTGATGATATAACTTTGTTTTTATTCAGTTTAGGGCCTTTATGCATCATGCCATTCAGTGTTTAACAAAAAGTGGAGATACCTACTTAAATTACAATTTAAGTATGTTGCTCTTCTCCTCTACTAATTGCCAACTACGGTTATAGATTCCAGTCGACTCTGCTATTTAACCCATAGTTTGGAGGGGAAAGAAGAGATGACTTCACACCAATGGTATTTTAGCAAAAGTAAATACGACGACTTCAACAGGAACTCAAAATCAGCTCAATTCCTCAAACCTTTATGACCAGTATTATTTTTTCATCCGTTGTAAAAATAAATCAAATTAAGATAAATTATTAAACATAATTTTATTTATAACAAAAAAGTACAAAATACGAAACAGCTTAATAAACGTCAGTCATTTAAGTGCTATACGTGATAATCGTTCGGCAGGGGCAATCATGTCTCAAAAAAAGAGATATGACTAACAGGGCAGAATATTTTTCCGCAGTAGGATGCCATTTTTATTTTCTACGGTAAACTGGTTGCCAACCAAGGCTTTATAGAACCCAACCTGTCCTGCTATTTTGACTTATAGCTAGAGAGAGAAGAGATGGATTACCTTTCCCACGGGTATAATCGCAAATGGATTAAATACCTTTTCCCATGGGTATTTAATCGCAAATGAGGTTAAATACCTTTTCCCATGGGTATTTAATCGCAAATGGGTTAAATACCTTTTCCCAAGGGTATTTAATAGCAAATGGATTAAATACCTTTTCCCAAGGGTATTTAATAGCAAATGGATTAAATACCTTTTCCCAAGGGTATTTAATCGCAAATGGGTTAAATACCTTTTCCCAAGGGTATTTAATAGCAAATGGATTAAATACCTTTTCCCAAGGGTATTTAATCGCAAATGAATGCAACTGGAATTCGAACTCGACTCTCTACTGCATCACAACGAGCGCACCCTAAATGAGGAACCATTAAAAAAAAAAAAAAAATAGGCGGGTCGGGGGCAGGAGTAAAAAAATTTTTTAAAAAGTACTAATTTTCATTTTCAACAATAAGTTACAATACAGATCGTATATTAAGAAGTGTTATTTAATTATTAATCATTGTTTATGAAAGGAAAGAGAATTATTTGTCATTTTTTTTTTGTTCAGTCACCCGCGTAACTAAGTAATTATTTTCCCCTCTAGAAATTACTACAGTTGAATTAAGTTGACCAACTTTTGAGAAAAATAATGTTTATAAACTTTACTTGGTAAAAAAGTTTTTTGTTTTTTTAACCCGTAAAAGAAAATGACAATACTGCTTTATTTTTTTTTATTTTTATTTTTGTGAGATTTGTTCTAATAAGACTTTAAAAACTGACACAGAATGTCAAAATTTGGATGCCCTTCAAAACTTTCAAGTTTACCCCGTGCAGTAAAAAAATATAACCTAGAGAGAATAAGTGAAAATTTAGTCTCATACGTATCGTTAGATCAGACTCGTGCCCCAAGCTCTTAAAAAAAAAAACTTGGCTCGTCGTAAAACAATTCTAAACAATAAGTTAAAAACAAAAAACAAAAATTATTTACGATAGATGGCTATTATTGCAGCATAAATTATAAAGAAAAAAATAATTCTGCTCCTGGTGTGAGAACAAGACTGTTTTTGTTTATCATAATAAAATAGAAAGTTTTTTTTTTTTTTCTATTTCTTATTCGATATTAAATTATTTTTCTGAAAATAAAAATAAAAAATACATTGCTTATTGGTCATAGGCTCTCTCGTCTAGAGATGGTATTGAAAAAGTTGGGGAAAATAAGAAGGACATTAAAAAATGAGTCCGTAAATTAGAAAATATGGGGTGGACACAGGAGAGAGTGACCCCGGGGTGCAGCAATGCGGAAAGAACAGGGAAGAACAAGATTATGTCTTTTTTTTTTGTTGTTGTTGTTCTTTAAGTTTTTTTTTTTCTATGATCAATTCAAAATTAACAGTCTTTTTTAATTATTTAAATATGACAATAAAGCTAAAAATTTAATGAGTTTTTTTTTTTAAATCAATCGAATGATTTATTTATTTCAACAATAATAATGACTATTATAAAGTATTAGTTTTGATTTGAGTGTTAGATTAATTAACAACTCGGAGATATTTTAATAAAGTCGAATATAATAATAATTTATATAGATTTTTGTGAAAACGTTATAACACCACGTGGCCAAAAATAGCGTAGAAATTTGACACGAAGGAAAAGTAAGATGAAGAAAAAGTCCCCCAACTAAATAAAGAATTTAAAAATAAAATCTTCGCAACCAAAGAAAAGAACGAAACAACATTTCGAAACTAACTAAAGAAAATAATTTCTTTTACCTTCAGTATATCAAATATGAACTTTACCATTTTTAAATGACTTATGATGACATCAAGGGCCGTTAGAGTTGCGGAGGGTTCCTTTTTCTATGTAGAATTCTTTCCGTTGGATCACAAAACAAAAGTTAATAATAAATAAAAATAAGTTCAGTTTTGCAAAAGAAGAAAACAGGGAAATTATTTGATAAATATATTTCTAGAAACGAAGTGGGTGATAATAGAAAAAAAGGCCTTCATTAATAAAACAGTTAATCTTCTTGAATTTAGGGTGGAAAAACGGTAGATTGATCGCGGTTATCTTTCTTTACGCGCCATATATTTTATACCCCACTCTTCCACCGGTGCCCAGAGAGCAATGTTCGGAAAATGTGTTTAAATCCCTGGATATCTCCACTCATCGCAACACGTTATTTCTATAAAACTCAAACTAACCTTATAAAGGATTAATTTTAGGAAATAAAAAAAAAGAATTCTAAAGAATATTTTGCTTTAATTGTATTTGTCACTGGCGACGGGACACAAACCAAGTACTCCAACACACGATATTTCGAATATTAGTGCAAGTAAAAAAAACTAACCCCTCCTAATATTTCTACCAAATTTTCTGAACGGAAATCTATTTCAACATAACATTCATTCATTAATGAATAAGTACTGAAAATTTAATTTAAATTGAATAATTACTTGAGTTTTGGTAATTTTATTTTAAAGCTGGGAGTTCTTTTCTTCCTTTCATTATCGAAAATGTGCACTCGTTTTTTGGTGAAACTTATAAATTATACTCACGTGGCAAATCTAACCAAATTTAAATTAATATTCAATTGTCACATTTTTATTCATCTAGTCCAAGGAAACATTTTTATTTTAAATTAGTTTGGTACATGTCTGTTCTTTAATGAAAAGTCTTTACCGAAAAGATGATCAAATTTAAAAATAAATTTTATTAAAAAACACTACATTTATTAGAAAATATATTCACTTTAAATACAGGAGTTCTAAAAATGTCTTCAAAGAGCAGGCTTATACTTTTTTTCCTGTTACCCAGGGGTTGTTGCCAGACAAAAATGAAATTACCCCCTGCAACAATTGTGTGCATATGCACATATATAGTTTAATTCAATGTAAAAAGCTTTAAAAATAATTGCATTTATTGACAAATAATTTCAGAAAAGTTAAATGAAATCTTATAATTTGCTGTCCCCCGCCATCACCAAGGATAGAAGTTATCTCGTAAATATTTCTCAAGAGAAACAAATATAAAATATTATATTAGATAGAGCATGGTCCTGTTTCATGAGATTGTGTGGGACACTGCTATTGTTGACTAAGTAGGTCACATGATGTAGGAATGGCTGGCAGTTTTAAATAAAGTATACTACTGATGATGGACAAATGTTGCTTATGATCAGTGAGGCAGAGAGAGAAATCATGAAACAAGTCAAAATTTAATATAAAATGTTCAATCCCTAGGATGCTATTCGTTCAGGCAATACGTCTCTTTCAGGAGAAGTCTAGGGCCATTACCTGATGTCTGAGACATCTCCAGAAAGGGAAAAGCTAAGAGGGCTTAAGTAATTTTTGTCACTAGTGTTACTCATGAGCTCCTCCCAGGCTAGTGTAAGGATCTCATGACTCCCACCTATCTCTACCTCACCTCAATTTTCATCAGTATAACCCAGATATAAAAGACCCTGATATAAGAGATATTTTCTCTGATCCAAAATTAGAGCCTGTGGTAATGTATGTAAAATAGACCAAACACGGATATAAGAGAAACCCGGATAGAGGAAAACTTTTATCTGTCCCGACAACTCTCTTATATCCAGGTTGCACTGTAAAATACAAATTTTACTGTAACCTAAGTATGCACAATAATGGATTATATGCAATATCAGTCAGTTAAGAAGCCGAGAGAGAGGGAAAGAAAGAAAGGAGGCGAGAGAGAGAGGGAAAGAAAGAAGGGAGGCGAGAGAGAGAGGGAAAGAAAAGGGTAAAAAGGAAAAGAGAACTCAATTTCTAAACACAAGGTTGCTACATAGAAAACTGCCATATTCAATTGATCTGATTCAATTGGTATAATGTGCGTCATAGTGCAGTGAATATCGGCTCAGAACGAGAAATCAGGAAACCAAGTTTGAATTCTAGTTGAATTCTTTGCATTCACTTACATGCAAATACCCTTGGGAAAGGTTTTAATCCATCTCTTCCCTCCAGCTATGGGTTAAATAATAGGACAGCTTGGGTTCTATAGCCTTGGCTGGCAACCAGTCTACCATAGAAAGCAATGGCAACTAACTCGGGATAATCTTCTACCCAGTCATATCTCTTTCGAGACATGATCGCCCAAAGCTTGTATCACGTATGGCACTTAACTGACTGAAATGCTATACATGATACATGCTTGGGTAATCATGTCTCTTTCAATCTATGACTGACTAGGTAGAAGATTTTTCTGCAGTAGGTTGCCATTTCTTTCTTCAGCAGACTGGTTGCCAGTCAAAGCTATAGACCCCAATCTCCTACTATTCAACCAATAGCTGGAGGGAAAACAGATAGATTAATACCTTCCTCAAGGGTATTTGTGCATAAGTGAATGCAACAAAGGTAAACAATTCAATATGAAAAATTGCAAATAAATACAATGTATTTAAATATAAATTAGAGACATGTCATAATAGAGCATTCCATCTTAAATAAATCAACAATGTTTTGAGGTAAATTTAGCATCAACTTGAGATTTTTCTTGTTGAAGAATTTCAACACATTCAACATTTGTGGATAAAAAATACTGAATTTTATAAAGTGTTTTTCTTTTGAGACTTAACATGAACAAAACAAATTCACGGATTAATACCTTTTCCAAGGGTATTAGCATGTATGTGAATGTAATGAACTCGACTGGACTTCAAACTCAGACTCTCCAATTCCTCAACCCGAGCTGCTATCCACTGTGCCTCTTCTTGTGGGCCCCTACCGAATCTATGATACTGGGTTACCTCACTTTGCTTTATCTCAGTTTTCAAAAAGTAGCATTCATATAAAATACAAATTTTATTGTAAAACTAATAATGTACAATAATGGATTATACTCAATATAGGCGAACAATTCAACTAGAAAAACGGAAAATAATTACAATGTATCTAAATACTAACATATGATAAATTATTCCATTCTAAATAAATCAATAATGTTTTGAAGCAAATTTAATATCAACTTGAGATTTTTCTTGGTAATAAGTTGGAGAATTTAAACATTTTGTTTAGATTCATTTTTCATTCTTTCTCCAGAATGAAACATTTCAAACCAATTTTGTACTGACCAGTCAGTTATGACTACTTGATCATAAATTCTACATATTTTTCTAGATATCTCCATAGTATAAATTTCTTGCTTGAACTCCTATAATATTATGGGATGTAAATGACGTTTCAATCTTTCTATTAGTGGGATTAAGAAACTTATTTTCATCCACTGTGTACGCTGATACAGCTGGGCAAAAACTAAGGTACGTTAGTGTATGCTAAACTTATTAACTCAATCGTCATCTTCCATCTCCTTGAATCCTGCTCTGTTCATTGTTCATTCTGCTCACTAACTTTTGCTCAGTTTTCTTTACTCTAATGTCTTTTATCCTCAACAATCCCTTCCGTCATAGTTGCTTTATTGCCTCATTCAGGGTGAAATGATAAAAAAACAAATTGCTATACACAATCGATAGTTATAATGATAGATTTTTTTATTACAAAATTGGTAATTACTTATGACTCAACTTAATGACATTATTTATTATTCAATCTACCAAGGCTGACAAAGCAAACCTCACTGCTGAGCTTGAAAAGGTAGACTTGGGTAAGAAATGGCTCGGAAATTTTAATGCTTCCAAAACAAATCTGCTATCTATTAACAACCGCAGACAATCGCTCCTACCCTCCCCCCATTAGCATGAATCAGGCTAGTCTTCCTGAAAGTAAAACACTGTGCCTCCTTGGGCTAACTCTCACATCAGACCTCAAGTGGAATGACTATATAGAATCCATAGCTAAATCCGCTGCTAAGAAGGTCGGTTCTCTGTGTAGGGCCAGGAAGTTTTTCCCATCCCAAACAATCCTGCACATATACAAATCTACCATCCACACATGCATTGAATACTGCTGCCATATCTGGTCAGGTGCTCCCGCTATCCACCTAGGGGTCCTTGACAAAATCCAATGGAGAATCTGTAATGTGATCAATCTCAACTTGGCAGCAAGGATACAGCTGCTTTCTCACTGACACAATGTGGCTTCCCTGTGTCTCTTTTTCAAATACTTTCATGGCTTCTGCTCTGATGAATTTAGCTCACTGGTACCCCTATATATGAATTTACGCGGGCCACAAGATTAGCAACTAGGTCCCACCCTTTTATTGTGAAATCAATAAAATATAAATGCAAATTCTACTCCAGCAGCTTCTTTTTTGTA
Source organism: Ascarosepion bandense (assembly GCA_037127315.1). Classification (NCBI taxonomy): domain Eukaryota; kingdom Metazoa; phylum Mollusca; class Cephalopoda; order Sepiida; family Sepiidae; genus Ascarosepion; species Ascarosepion bandense. The sequence continues at coordinate 1,895,373 of JBBBDQ010000737.1, forward strand.
CTTTCCGCCTGTGGAATTCCCTTTTGTTTATTTGCTTTCCCGACAGCTACACTCTCCAAGAATTTAAATGTAATGTCAATAGTCATCTTTTATCTCACTGACCTGCATCCTCTCTCTCATGCTCCTTTCTCCATCCACTCCACTCTCATCAGTATTCTCATCCTTCTCTTAACCACTTCCTGACACCCCCTGTAACCTGTCACTCTTTCTCATAACTTTCCTCCTATGTAACCCCCTGCACAATAATGGCAGTAAAATGCCTTGCTTGGGGCGACATGATTATAAAAAAAGTCATTATTTGTGGCTCAATGTTAATTATTTATGACTAAATTTAATTACTCAATATAATATGACATTATTTATTACTCAATATGACATTATTTATAACTCAAGTAGGGGTCGCAAAAATCTGATAACTCTTGAAACCAAGTTTAAGTGTTAGTCATTCTTAAAACTGGTTTTTAACAGTGCCCCCACCCCTAACTTTCATTGTTTTTGCCATTTTAATAGGAGGCTGGTTTGCATCTTGATTTATGCCAATTTGATGAATTTCCTTCAAATGCAAGATCAGAGACATGGTAGATTCTCCAGTAGACTTCATGGTCTTCTCGCACTTTGTGCATTGGGATTCATTTTCTTTTTATCATGTTAGGGGATTCATTTTCTTTTTATCATGTTAGGGCTAATGAGAATGAAGAGGAAAATTATAAAACTTATCCACTATAAAAGCTATGTACATTAAAGAGAAAAATTAGAGTTGCTTTCTTGAAATAAATCTGGAACCGGTTATTATTGTGTATACTCAATGGGAAATATCACTTAACACTAACAGCTTTCCCTTGGCCTGCTATGAATAAACTCTGTAACCTTCAAATTCTACAAGTTGCTGAGGGGTTAGGGAAGAAAATGACAAGGCTCTGATCTAAGGTGGGGGGGGGGGTTTGATAGGGTACAATCTGTTTCAATGAAACAGACAACAATCAGCTAGCTAAAGGCTGACTGACTGCAGTTACAACAATATTTCTTCAAAGGAAAACAATAGAGAAATGTTTCAAGGAAAGTGGAAACTACAAACATTAAAATCAAGCCCTAGACTGAACTTAATGGCATTATATATTACTCAATTTATGACTTAAATTAATATTATTAAAAGGTTAATGCATATTAGTTTTTAAATATTTTCCAATAATTATTAAGCAGTTTAACAAAAGAAAGCCAATACAATTTTGTATCTAAAAATCTTATATCAATATTAATTGGTCCATGCTATAGAAAATGATGACATATTTTGTTATACAAGTACTATTATGGCAAGTGGGATAGAACAGATGAAGCGGGTTCCCAAATTTTTTTCTGTGTTATTGTTACTGTATATATATATATATATATATATATATATATATTTTTAATCATATCACCCTGAGCAAGGCGGTAACGCCACTGATGTGCAGGGGGCTACATAGGAGTGAAAAGATTGGAAAATAGAAAACCGGAAATCGCATCCAAAAACAGGAAACAAGGGATGAGCCTCTTCACCTGTTCAATAGACGTGGGTGGAGTGTGAACCGGGCGATAGTTTAGTCTATCTACTCCAATTGGAAAAAAAAAGTGAGAAAATTGGAAAAGAGAAAACCAGAAACCGCATCCTAAACAGGAAACAAGGGATGAGCCTCTTCACCTGTTCAATAGACGTGGGTGGAGTGTGAACTGGGTGATAGTTTAGTCTATCTACTCCAATTGAAAAAAAAAAAAAAAAGTGAGAAGATTGGAAAAGAGAAAACCGGAAACCGCATCCAAAACAGGAAACAAGGGATGAGCCTCTTCACCTGTTCAATAGACATGGGTGGAGTGTGAACTGGGTGATAGTTTAGTCTATCTACTCCAATTGAAAAAAAAAAAAAAAAAAAAAAGTGAGAAGATTGGAAAAGAGAAAACCGGAAACCGCATCCAAAACAGGAAACAAGGGATGAGCCTCTTCACCTGTTCAATAGACATGGGTGGAGTGTGAACCCGGCGATAGTTTAGTCTATCTACTCCAATATATGTCCTTGCATTGTCATGGAAGAGAACAACATTTTTTCTTTAATTCTTGAATTCACTGTGTATGCTTCTGGACAAAAAAAATAAGGTTTTTAATCATCTGAGAGAATCCTTTTTGCCTTCCATCAGAATGGCTGATGCTAACCTCCAGGAAAATGACTCATTGCATCTTTTCAGGCTATTTTGTTTACATGAAGTGGAAAGATTATAGTAAATTGATTGCTAGGTCTGCTACTAGCAAAGTCATTTCACTGTGTTGTACTAGACAATTTTTCTTGCCATAATCTATCTTACGTATTTATAAGTTTACCATTTGTCCAGGCATTGAATATTGCTGCCATATCTGGTCTTATGTTCTTGTTGTATATTTAGAGATTTTTGAAAAAATACAAAGAATCTGCAATGTTAATCGTCTTGATCATGCATCTTGGCTTCAGTCACTTTTTTACTGCTATAACATAGCCCCCTCTTTGCCTTTTCTATTAATTCTTTCATGGTAATTGTTCTGATGAACTTTCTGCTATGGTACCTATAATTTATGAATTTAAGTGCAGTACTAGATTGACAGTTAGGTCTCATCATTTTCCACTTGAAATGGCTAGATGTAACTGTAAGTTCAACACAAACAGTTTCTTTTCTTGTACTTCTTGCTTGTGGAATTCTATTCTGGCTTCTTGCTTCCCAGTCAACTTTGATCTTCAAAAATTTAAATACAATGTCAATCATTATTTTTTGTGTTCTTAATTCATGCTATTTTATTGTTTTCTCTCCTTAATAGTATTTCTTTTCTCATATTCTCTTACAACCTAGTAAGCCCTTGCATCTTAGTATTTTTAAGTGAAATAATTAAAAAAAATCAAACTCTAAATTTATTCTTAACTGCCACATTTGATTATTAGTTCGTGATACATTTGTCTGGCTTCCTAAAATTCCTTGTGACTCCACCTAATATTTATTTTTAAACCCAGACACCACTGAATAACCATACCAGTTTGAAAACGATTTCAAAAGCCATATTTTGATTAATGAAATTATTCTGGCTGAGTCTGTAGAAAAAGTGACTCATTTTGCAAAGCCCCTGAATGATGATTCAATGATTTGTGCCGAAGAATGCAAATTCTAAGCCCACAGTTATTCCTCACCATTTTATTTGTTTTCTAACTACATGAGAAAAAAGAAAAAAAAAACATTATTATAGCCAGCATACAAATGATGATTATCACTATTGCATATCTTGGTCAATATTTGCTTCATTTCATACTACAGATAATGCTGTATTAAAACAATTTGACAGCACTAAAAGTTTTAATTAATCAATAAACTACCAAATGTCTGGATAAAGGCAATATTTATCAAACTAATCTTGCAAAACATTTCAAATTGATACTTACTAGATGCGTTGAAATTGTGGCCTTGTGTCAGACTAGCTTATATTATGCAATACATGAGAACTTAATCAAAGGCCAGTAAATTAATCTTCAAAACTATTACTAGTGCCTTGAGTGCTCTATAATATTAGCCTTGTGTCATACAAATTAGTCAATGATATATTCTAAAGAGAAATTTTACATCAATCTATTAATATCTAACCTCCCATTTTTGCAATGCTAATCATTAATAGTTGATTGGTAGAAATCTGTAGTTAGATTTTTTTTTTAGAAAATTATAATTAATAAGAGATATTTTAGAAAATTATAACTAACACCAGTTTTTTAGAAAATTATAATTACTACCAGAGATTTTGAAAGAATTGTAATTAATAATATATTTATACTGTTCGGATTGTTGTCCTCGTCTTTATTGCCATGTTTACAATGTTTCGGCCGTTGTACACTCTGGCCTTCTTCACATGCTAGGAATTTTGAACTGACCCCTTATTTCGATCACTGGGGTATATCATTCTCATTCCATGCGCAATGCCACTTCTGGATGCCATGTAGTTATCTTCCTTTAACTCAACTCTCTAAGTAATTTGTTCATCACTGCTGTAGCCAGGTATTGAACTCACAACTCTTTGATTCAAGTCACACTAGAACATGTGTCTTTAAAGACAGTGGATATAGGTGTTTTTTTCTTTATTTTTCTTTATTATTGTTTGGAATTCAGATGTTCAGATATTTAAAATAAAATGACCAAACTACCCAGAGGTGTATATACTCTCCAAGACATTTAAGGCAAACAGTTCTTGGCAATAAAGTGCTCAGTATCAGAGATAGAGCATTAATAGATACTCTGATGAGTAGAAAGAGTGATTGCTAGTGTGTCCGTCTATGAAACTCTGGAATCAGGATGCTGATGGCGACACCAATCAGCTAAGTGACAAACTTTATATTGTATTTGTTGTGTCGTGGCTCGTACCATGTGACATCTGGTCACCCGGATGTATAAAAGACAGTGTGCACTTAGCACGGGAGTTGTCATTATCACGGATTCAGGAAGTAACACCAATTACTACGAGAGACTGTTAATATTGTATATACATATTGGTTGTACCACTCTGTTAATAAAGTAGTTTATCTACATTTTTCTGTGTATCTCTTCATTCCACAATACAACAGTAATAATTATATATATATATTTATATCTGTAAATTCAGATAAAACTTGGCGGCGGGGGTGGGTATCCATTTTCAACATGTCATTTTAAGACATGCATTTTTCAACCTCTTATGAACAGAGAATGAGAAAAAATTCTAAGCCCAAAGGTTAGCTCTAGTAAAGGAAGGGTTTGGGAGGTATTGATTTTTATAGGGTTAAGCTTGCAGAATTTTAGTAGTAATTTCCTCCTTGGTAATGGGAGGTATGTGGCTTGGCCCTTAAATTAGTAGTGGTAGGTGTTGGGAAGTAACTGCTTAGCCAAATTAAAAAAAAAAAAACCTTATTATAACTAATTGGAAGAATAGGATAATTATTATAATTTACACTAATTTCTATGATAACACACACTAATGATCACCCTCCCTTTATTTTGGAGTATATTCTGGTATTTAAATTTCAAAATTTTAATTGTTTCTCCATTGGTTTTTATAGGGTTAAGCTAGTGGAATTTTAGTAGTAATTTCTTCTTTGGTAGTGGGAGGTATGTGGCTTGACCCTTAAGTTAGCAGTAGTGGAGAAGTAACTGCTTAGCCAAATTTTTTAAACCTTTACATAATAAAACGAATGAGAATAGATATTCAAAAGGACAATCAGATTTTTGAGGTAATATAAAAGTTTGCCAGGGTCACCTTTTTAGCATGCAGTACATCAATTTTTGACCTATGTCAGGATTTCAGCTCTTTAATTTACATATTTTTATTTTCATGTAAGTGGACCAACAATTACACCTCTGCTTTGGTCAACTGTTAGGTGTAATCACTACAACTGGACTATGAATAACAAATATATACCAATATTAAGAATGTTTTTTTCAGTGTGAGTTATATTTTACGAAAGTCTGTTGACTTCTTTCAGTTGAGTATAAAAATTAGAACTTTTTTGAGGGGCTATTGATGATTTTTATAAAAATAATGTTTTCATACACAATTATATATCAGTCAGTTAATGCCGTATGTGATACACACTTGGGCAATCGTGTCTCGCAAGAGACATGACTGACTGGGCAGAAAATTTTATCACAGTAGGTTGCCATTACTTTCTGTGGCAGACTGGTTTCCAAACAAAGTTATAGAACCCAATTTGTCTTGCTATTTAACCCGTAGTTGGAAGGAGAAGAGATGGATTAATACCTTTCCCAAGGGGTTTTACGCATTTTAATGCAACGAATTCAACTGGAATTTGAATACAGCTCTCCAAGTTCTCATTTCAAGCTGATATTCACTGCACCATAATGCAGATCCTATTATTTATACCTCAATGAAGGTATATATAAAATTTTGAGGGTCTGACTGAATGAAGTAAGTCCCAAAGAGACATCAGTTTAAATTTATACTCAAAAATTGGAAAAAGTGTAAAAACAGTTTTAAAGAGACACACATGCACAAAAAAAAGAAAAAGAAAAAAACCTTCTGAAATTGAAGAGTGACAAAACCAGGAAAGATAAAGAAAACAAAATTAGATACTATCCTTTTTGTTAAGAAATAATAATGAAGGAAAACAGCAAAGATTTTTCTACCTCAAAAATTAATAAAAAATTATTATTATTGATATTTTTTTTTTTTTGCCTGGTGGTCAATTAGGGAATCAAGGATTTCATGAAAGAGTCATTGATCTAAATAAGTTTAGGGACCCCTTTTCTAGGGTATAATGAGTTAATAAGCTTTCCAAAACTGTAAAAAAATTACACATTTATGAAATCATCTTTTCACAATTTTCAATTACAGGTGCACACACCTTACTTCATCTGTCATTTTCCCACAATGTTTTGCATTACAGGATGGATGGATGGATGGTGCTTCAAAAAACAAAAATGACTTTTGTAAATGGTCAAAACTAATATTTAGATATTTTCTGTTGTTCATTTTTCTATTTTTATTTTTAATATTTGTTTTCAGATTTCAAAAAATACAATATTTACATTCTTGCATGAATTAATGAAATTTTTTTTTTTTATAATCATATTGCCCCAAGCAAGGCATTTTACTGCCACTGTTTTGCAAGAGGTTACATAGCAGGAAAGTTATGAGAAAGAGTGCCAGGTTATAGGGGGGTGTCAGGAAGTGGGTAAGAGAAGGATGAGAATACTGATGAGAGTGGAGTGAACGAAGAAAGGCACAACAGGGAGAGAGGATGCAGGTTAGTGAGATAGGAGATGACTATTGACTTTACATTTAAATTCTTGGAGAGTGTAGCTGTCGGAGAATCAAGTAAACAAAAAGAAATTCCACAAAAGGGGAGGTGCGAAAAAAGAAGCTACTGGAGTAGAATTTGCATTTACATTTTATTGGTTTCACAGTAAAAGGGTGGGACCTAGTTGCTAATCTTGTGGCTCAAGTAACTTCATCCAGTGAGCTAAGTTCATCGGAGCAGAAGACGATTAACTTATCCACAATATCCACAACTGTTATTCCAACCTTCTTCAGGTGTTTATGGCATCCTCGAGTATAATTCATTTTAAAAATTTATCATCCCCAAGATGGAATTTAAAAATTTAAGAAATATGTAACCATTTCATGAAAATAAAAGCATTTTTTTTTATTGGAAAACAAAAAGGTTTAAAAATTTGACAAAAAAATCTGAAAAAGAAAAAATTAGATTAGAGATTTCAAGATAAGAAATTCAAAACAGATGAAATATTCATAGTATGAAATTGATAAATATGTTTTTATAGCTTATCAAATCCTGCTATTTAACCCATACAAGGAGAAGAAGATAGATTCAACCCATTTAGAAGGGGGGTTTGTGCATAATTGAATTTAACAAACCTAACTGATATTCAAACTCAGCTCTCTTGATTTCTATTTCCAATCTATTACACCACCCACACATCCTCATAGAATGAGAATTAAAATCAAAAGAAATAAGGATTTATGCTAAATCCTTCCATGAATTACTGAAATATCTGCAACTTTTATTCCAACATTCTTTGTTTGATGTTTATGGTATCCTCAAGATTTATCATCTCCAAGATGGAACCCTCCAAAGATTGAATTATCAAAGTGTGACAATCAAATGTCAGTTAAAGAAACAAGAAATCAAGATGACACAATGATTTAATCAATGACACTACTAAGTGCAATGATCACCTAAAGAATGTTGGGGAATACAGTGGAACCTCTACTTACGAAAAAGGTTATACATACAAAATTTTCAGGTTACAAAAAGATTCAGAAAAGTATTGCCTCCTGTTACGAAAGAAATTTCAGGATATGAAAGGCAAAAATTTCAAAATACACGCTGCTACTCACAGCTCCCAGAGTCCACCTCATTGCCTCCTCGTCTCTCAGTCACCCCACTCACCGTTGTCTTCACAGTCACCCAACCCCAAAGGTAAAATGTACTTTTTATTCTTTAATTTATTCTTTGTTCTTTATTCTTTACTTTATGTACAACTCTCATTTTTATGTTTATTGTGCAGTAATCTAATTCCAACATGGATTTGTTACAGGTTTTGATGCATTTTTATAATTTATAATAAAATTATGTCCAAATTTTTGGGGGGTTGGAACCGATTAAGGCATTTATAGGGTAAAAAGTGTTTCTACTTACAAAATTTTCACGTTACGAAACACCTCTTCAGAAAAATGTTGCCGCTTGTTATGAAAGAAATTTCAGGATATGAAAGGCGAAAATTTCAAAATACACGCTGCTACTTACAGCTCCCAGAGTCCACCTCATTGCCTCCTCAAGTGCCTCATTCTCGATAATGCCCCTGCCCACCTGCCCGGCCTTGAAGATGATATCCTGAAGGAGTTCTCGTTTATTAAGGTGCTGTACCTCCCACCTAACACCATCTCTACCCTCCAGCCCATGAACCAACAAGTCATTTCGAAATTCAAAAAACTTAATGTATTTTTTATTCTTTACATTATGTACAATTCTCATTTTTATGTTTATTGTGCAGTAATCTAATTCCAACATGTATTTGTTACCGGTTTTGATGCATTTTTATAATTTATAATAAAATTATGCTCAAATTTTTTTTGGGTTGGAACCGATTAGGGTATTTATAGGGTAAAAAGCGTCTCTGCTTACGAAATTTTCACATTACGAAACGACTTCCAGAATGAATTAACTTCGTAAGTAGAGGTTCCATTGTATACTGTTTGAATTGTACAGATATAAACAATTAACATAAGAATACTAACCCAAATAACGGGTAACAACACAGCTTCATCTCAAAACTTCTGACAATATTAACAATATATACACAATATCAATACTTTTGCAAAAAAAAAAAAAATGCCCTAATAAATCACCAAACAATATTAATAGAGGATAAAATGCATTAAAAAAGAAAACACATAGGTAAAAAAATATTTGATTAATGACCAAAAAGTGAATTGTCATTTGGAGAAGAGCCATTACAAGAGTTGTTCAGACTATTGATCTCATTCTTTTCATTTAAGAAACTTTTTATCATTTTAAGAAGAATCATTGTCATTGCAAGAGTTGTTCAGACTATTGATCTCATTCTTTTCATTTAAGAAACTTTTTATCATTTTAAGAAGAATCATTGTCATTGCAAGAGTTGCTTAGACTATTGATCTCATTCTTTTCATTTAAGAAACTTTTTATCATTTTAAGAAGAATCATTGTCATTGCAAGAGTTGCTTAGACTATTGATCTCATTCTTTTCATTTAAGAAACTTTTTATCATTTCAAGAAGAATCATTGTCATTGCAAGAGTTGCTTAGACTATTGATCTCATTCTTTTCATTTAAGAAACTTTTTATCATTTTAAGAAGAATCATTGTCATTGCAAGAGTTGTTCAGACTATTGATCTCATTCTTTTCATTTAAGAAACTTTTTATCATTTTAAGAAGAATCATTGTCATTGCAAGAGTTGCTTAGACTATTGATCTCATTCTTTTCATTTAAGAAACTTTTTATCATTTTAAGAAGAATCATTGTCATTGCAAGAGTTGTTCAGACTATTGATCTCATTCTTTTCATTTAAGAAACTTTTTATCATTTTAAGAAGAATCATTGTCATTGCAAGAGTTGCTTAGACTATTGATCTCAGTCTTTTAGTTTAAGATAACTTTTATCATTTTGCAAAGAGCCATTGTCATGCCAGTTGTTAACACAATTGATCTCATTCTTTCTGTTTAAAATGCTTTCTGCCATTTTTAAGGTTGATGTAATAGATTTAAATATTGACAAAATATTAATATTGACTATTTCAACTGAAATTAATTCCTTGTGCCAGACTAGTATATGTTAAGCAAATACTTATATCCGTGTATTTATTATATAAGGATGGTTAGTATGCTTATCCAACAAATCAATATCCTAGTTTAATGAATTTAATTTTCATTACTGCGACCTTTTGCCAGACCTAACCAAACTTAGTCAACTACTACATCTTGTTAAAAGCTTACTTTTACTAATCTTAGTTTTCAAAATAATATATATACAATGTGAGTGTAAGTGTATTTTAAAAATAATAATTTCAAAAATAATTTCATTCATTTGTGAATAAGTCCTGAAAGTGGATTTGTGTATGTTCCCAAGGATATTAGCAAGTACAGAAAAAAAAAGTTTTTTTCATGTTCCCAGACCCCAAAACTAACCTTGTATGAGATTTTCACTTTGATTGACAGTGTTGCAGTGAAAAGCAAGACTTTTGTGATGAAATGACACAGTAGGTTAGGAAAGGTTTGCAGGCTATTTTTAGTGCCTTGCATGATAGCAAAAAATGCAAAAGGCCAAAAAGTCAAGTACACTGTTGTATATAAAACATTCCACAGCAGACAACGAAACTTGACCTTTGTTACTGAAGTAAGAAGACATGAAAGAAGGTTATTTTGGGGGTCTGAGAACACCCAAAAGTGTTTCAGATATAATTTAATGGTAATTACTTCTTTGCTTTTTAGCATTCCAGGTGGCATGTGAAATGTATAAGGAGGTGGGTGCTGTTGTGGATACCACCCCTATAATAATAATGTTGTATCATGGAATGAAGAGATACACAGTGAAATGTAGATAAACTACTTTATTACCAGAGTGGTACAACCAAGAGTTATATACAATATTTACAGTCTCTTGCAGTAGTAGGTGTTACTTCACAAAGTCCATGATAATGACAACACTTCGTGCTAAACACACATTGTCTTTTATACATCTGGGCAACCAGATGTCACATGGTATGAGCCACAACACAATAATGATAAAATATCATTGGCCAATGCATTTTCATAGTCAAAATCATTGACCAATGCATCTTCATAGTCAAAAATCATTGACCAATACATCTTCATAGTCAAAATCATTGACCAATGCATCTTCTTAGTCAAAATCATTGACCAATGCATTTGCATAGTAAAAATCATTGACTACTGTATCTTCAGAGTAAAAATCGTTGGCTAATGCATCTTCAGAATAAAAATCATTGGCTAATGCATCTTTTTAATAAAAATCTTTAGACAATGCATTTTCATAGTTAAAATTATTGGTCAATGCATTTTCATTGAAGAATCATTGCCCAAAGCATTTTTCATAGTAAAACTCAATGAGAACAGACTCTCAAAGTCAAAACAATTGGCAATAGATTTTCTTTATAAAAATCAGGTCCAAAAATGAAGGTTCAAAAACTGTAACTAACACTGACTAAATAGCAAAGATAGATTGGGTTCTACAGACTTGGTTGGTAACCAGTCTACTGCAGAAAGAAATGGCAACCTACTGCAGGAAAATCTTCTGCCTAGTCAGTCATGGATAAAAAAAGAGACATGATCACCCAAGTGTGCATCATGTGTGGCACTTAACTGACTGATTGACTGATTCTTATTTTAGTGTCTTTGGTAATAATTTGGGTATATATTTATGTATGTCTTTAACTATTATTTTTCATTGGCTAAATTTTATATTTTCATTTTAATTAGTGCATTTGTTGGTTAAGTTAGATATCCATTTTTGTTCTTCTTTATAATGTTTCTAAGTGAAGATTCATCTTGCTTATAATTGCTATGCATTTGATTATTGTTTTTTTTTTGTATGTTTGGTGTTGCTATTGGTTAGATTAGAAAGAAAAGTCTAATATGTTAATCTATAAGTTGATTTGAAAAACTATTATTAACAAGCATTTGTTACACATTATGTTCTTTAAAGAAAAGCAGGCGAGAGGACAAATTCCCATGCGCTCTCATAATGGAAATTTTTAATAACACTTATTTTATATCTAAGAGGACATTATAAAGAAATACACATCTCCAGTTGACATGAAGAAGAAAATTAAATTATCTTTTTTTTTTTTTTTTTTTTTATAAGCGTTTCACCCTGAGCAAGGCATGTCACTGCCACTACTGCGCAGGGGACTATGTAGAGTGGAGAAAGGATGATTAAAAATATAGGAAATGTCAGAGGGTGGGTGATAGGCAGGTAAGGATACCGAGAATGAGGTTGGGTAGATGAGAGTGTTCTGAGAATAATTGGGAGTTAGTGTGATAGGAGGTGTCTATTGACCCTGCATTTAAACACCTGGAGATTGTAACTGTCGGGAAAGCAGAGTTGTGGAAGGGAGTTCCACAGGAGGGAAGCACGAGAAAAGAAGCTGTTGGAGTAGAATTTACGGTTACATCTTATTTGTTTAACTGTAAAAGGGTGGGACCTAGTTGCTAATCTAGTATCTTGTGTAAATTCGTGCTTGGGCGGCACCAGTGATCTAAGCTCATCGGAGCAGTAGCCATGAAAGTACTTGTAGAAGAGGCACAGGGAAGCCACATCACGCCGGTGAGAGAGCGGCTGCAGCCGGTCTGCCAAGTCAGTATCAACCACGTTACAGATCCTCCTTTGTATTTTGTCAAGAAGCCCAAGGAGAGCAGCAGGGGCACCCGACCAGATATGGCAGCAATATTCAATACACGGGCGGATGGTAGATTTGTATATGTGCAGAATAGATTCAGGTGGGAAAAACTTCCGGGCCCTGCACAGGGAGCTGACTTTCATAGCAGCAGATTTGGCAATGGATTCGATATAGTCATTCCATTTGAGGTCCGCCGAAAGTGTAAGGCCAAGGAGGCATAGTATTTTACTCTCTGGGAGGCTAGCCTGTCCCATGCGATTGTCTATGGTGGTTAGTTGATAACAGCTTCGTTTTAGAGGCATTGAAATTTACCAGCCATTTCCTACCCCAGGCCACTACAGATTGGAGGTCCCTTTCAAGTACGGCAGCGAGGTTCACTTTGTCGTCCACACCTGGTTTCTGATCGATGCGAGAGTAGATTGTTGTGTCATCGGCATACATACCAACTTGGGATTTAATGGTGTCGGGGAGATCATTAATGTACATCAGAAAGCGTGTGGGACCTAGGATAGAACCTTGAGGGACGCCCACGTTCGTATGGTAGTTTTGGGAGGCATGCCCATTTAATACCACCTTCAATGTGCGGTTAGAGAGGAAGGACTGGATGAGGTCAAACAGATGTCCAGTTATCCCATAACTTCGCAGTTTGCACAAGAGGCCAGCATGCCAGACCCTGTCGAATGCTTTGGAGATATCCAAGGCAACGGTTCGGGCTTCAACATTCTTGTCAAGTGCCCAGTATATGTACTATTAAACAAAATTTAAAACCACCAACCTCGTTGTCGAAAATTATTCACCTGCAAGATCTAAATTACAGAGAACCAATATTATTTACAAATTTATATATCCTTTAAAGAACTGTGTTCTTGATCAATCCAAATTCATAAATAATAACACTGGATATGCTACTACATACTTAACAATAAGACTCACGTTATATCTCTCTGACCATAGCTCTATTAAGTCTCATTTAAATATATATGGAGACCTACCAAACTCATCAATATATATATATAAATATATATATATATATGAATATTAGTGGTAATAAAACAGTGCTTGATGCATAATAACAGGTCTAAAATTTATATTAATAATAAATGTACATTTTGTCCCTCAAAAGAAAAATGTCGTAGAACAAAATATATATATATATAAATATATATATATATATATGAATATTAGTGGTAATAAAACAGTGCTTGATGCATAATAACAGGTCTAAAATTTATATTAATAATAAATGTACATTTTTTCCCTCAAAAAAAAAATGTCGTAGAACAAAATATATATATATATGTTCTCACACCCTATTGAGCACGCATTTACGCATAGTTCATTCAGTAATGAATTTGAACACACTTGGCTACTGGCGTGTTTACATTGTATATAACAAGCTAAAGTCTGCCTTCCTCTACTCAGTGCCCATAGCTCAAAGGTAGAATCGCCAACTGATGTAAATTTGGTTGGGTTTCAATCCTGGCCAGAAGCAATCAGATGTCTAACAGTACTGATGAGCAGTGATACAGCAAAACAGATCTATCTGCAGATAACTATATATATAGGTAAATAACTAACCTAGAGAGCCAACGAACCTACCAAGGTTTCACCAAATTATTTAGTTTTTTCTACTTGTGTATTGAGCGCTGTTTGTTTTAGGTTACTCGTCTTGGTTTTTTTTCTTTGGGCTACGTACTTTGACTGATGTTCAAGTGCTTAGCTCATTCTTTTTTATTACCATTTTTCCTTCCGCATATATACTCGGAGGGTTTTTCGAAATGAGTATAACGACACATTTACATATATAAAAACCTAGCTAAGAACACTCGCAGACGCTTATAGTACAACTGTGTAAATTTTAAAGAAAATCGGTTCAGCCGTTTCAGAGTCTATAGGTAACGGATACACACACAGAGACAGACACACACACACACACAAAGTTCCATTTATAAATAAGTTTAGATTTTATTTAATTTTCCTACAATATATTATTTTATTCTGTTTTGGTAAAGTGGATGGCAGCACCAAAAAAAAAAAGCACAAAAGATATAAAAACTGGAACAATTTACATACATTGTTGTAAATTTATTGTTATTAATAACTTTATAAAAGATGAATACAGAAATCATGAAATTGTCAAAATAGTAAAATGATTAGAATTTGGTAGTGGCTGATTTTAATAGCGATAACTGGTTGATAAAATAATTAAGCTAAGGTTATAAATATTGAGATAATTTTCATTAATTTGTTATGCTATTAAATTCAGTATTATAAACAACTTTATAAACAAATTAATACAAGATTTATTTGAAATTATCATTTATTTAACTTTGTAAAATTTATTTTATAAAATGTTTGGAATTGACTGATTTCAGTAGCAATAAACAGCTGATAACATTAAGTAAATCTTATAAACATTGAGATAAGTTACGTTTGTTGTTACATTATTAAATTCAATATTATAAACAATTTTATGAAACTTACAAGGAACTTTGGGAATTAAATAAATTATGCTTGATATTTTAGATGAGACATTGTCAGGATACTTTGATTTATTTAATTTGTTGTTCTCATCTTTCATTGTTATAGATGTTATTATAGACATGATGTTTTGGACAAGTACTCTTTGGCCCTCTTCAACAATCCATTATTTTGGCTAATAGGTAATATCTTTTATGAGCTTATCATTATTATTTTATCTTATATATGTCATTTTTTTAAATAAAGTGTTCAGGATTGAACGATTTTTTGTTTAGAAAAATAACAACAATTAGTCATGATTATAATAAACAGCTTCTTCTTATTTGTTGGTCTTTTAATTTTCAGCAATAAATTTGACAGATTCTAAATATTCCAAACAATAATAAGTCATTTTAATCTTTTGTCTGTCTTTGATATAACAGTTCAATTTTCTTTCAGTCTACGGTTTCGCTTTAACTGGAAACAACTATTGCTTTTTAGTGTTTCGTGCCAACGTCCAAAGAGTCTGAGCTCCAGGACCATGGATTAGTTTTAAAGCTTTCATTACACCTGATCAATGCCGGGCTATACTGCTAGTTTGTTTATAATTGACAGATGTATTACCATATATTTATATCTACCGGCTTGATTATTTATGATAAATTTTTATTACGAAAATGTGTGCCATTCGGCAGGATTTGAACCTGCGACCCCTATCTATGTAGGGGAAGCTACCACTTGATCTGGTAACATCTTACACCTCTCGACCACGAATAGCCTCCAGTTGTGTTACATAGGCTTGATAAAAAACTTGTTTAGACTGGAGGCTATTTGTGGTCGAGAGGTCTAAGACATTACCAGATCAAATGGTAGCTTCCCCTACATAGATAGGGGTCACAGGTTCGAATCCTACCGAATGGCACACATTTTCGTAATAAAAATTTATCGTAAATAATCAGGCTGGTAGATATAAATATATAATACTGTTTCATTAAAAAACAGAATATCTACTTAAATACGAGTATCAATAAAAAATAATGTTCAAACAATTCATTTCAAATTGTCGGTTGCTTATAACCAAGTTTCGTTAAAATTCATTGATTTCTGTAAAATATATATATATATATATATATATATATATATATATACACTGTACAAGGGCAAATAGCCACTCGAGGCAGATTGTTACAGTGTATGAGGCACAGTTTATAGAAATATGTGAGGAAGATAACAATTAACCCTGGAATTAAACAGATTATGAATGTAGGGATTGGAGTGCGTCCTCTTAGAAGTTGTTTCCGCAAAGCACTGATTTGTGCAAAAAAAGCAGTTAGAAAGGAACTTACATCTCACCAATGGAATACAAAGGACCGAGGTTAGAACTGATGGCACTGAAGAATGCAGTGTGTCTGAACACTTTCCACGGAAAGAGCAAATAGAGTACAAAAAGGCTTACAACATTTAATCTGAAGGGGAATGTGTTGTATGGTAGAAAATAATTCATCACTGACAAGGAAGTGAAGATGCTTTTGGATTCTATTGAAACTGAAAGTGAAGTTTGGGCAACTCCCGCCTCTATATATAGCAGCAGTACTCGTTTTTTCTTCATTTTTTTTTGGATGTGCATTGTGGTGCAGTGGATATCGATTCAGAACAAGAAAAAGGAGGACCAAGTTCGAATTCCAGTTGAATTCATTGCATTCACTTATGTGCAAATATCCTTGGGAAAGGTATTAATTCATTTATTCCTTCCAGTTATGGGTTAAATAACAAGACAGATTGGGTTCTATAGCCTTGGCTGGCAACCAGTCTACTGCAGAAAGCAATAGTAACCTACTGCGGGATAATCTTCTGCCCAGTCAGTCATGTCTCTTTCGAGACATGATTGCCCAAGCGTGTTTCATGTATAGCACTTAACTGACTGACTTGTTTTTCAGCCAGATCTGGCTCTTGTAAAGATAAAGGAGGAATCAGGAACTTACTGGAGCCGTACAAGGAACTGACCATTTTTCCAGAATCTTTAGGGATGGTTTACAAATATTTAGCTTAGAGCTATATTTATTGAATTCCTAAAAGGAAATGAATTCATTACCAATGATTTGTAATTGCTATATTCAAGATAATGCACTTAAACATTTACAACATTTTTGGATATTCCACTTCATGGCAGGGTCTCCAATTTGTGTCCCGGGTCTGATGGGTAAAATGAGATGTTAGTGTTATTTTCATTTTGGTATAATTTAGACAATTTACCCATTGTATCCTAGACATTGAATATTATGAAGAAAAAAATTTTTTTTAATCCATGAGGTGTTCAATTTTAATTTAAAAAAAGTAAACAAAAAGTTGAGGATATTCGTCTGGAAAGAAAAACATTTCAAACATTGTAATGATTTTTATTTGGTTGTTGAAAAAATTTTTTACCTGGAATTGGTAATAAAACTATAAAAAATGCCCGTCTCTTTGAATTTATTTCACAATGAAAATATTCAAAATCATATTATTGAAAGCTTCATTTACAAAAGAATCAAGTAAAATAATGTTTGTGGCTTAGTGGAAAAAAAAAAATAACCAACACAAAATTACAAAAAAGAATTCATTGCTACAAAATTGCGCTTAACATGTTTGACTGCCAGAGATTAATTAAAAATTTCGACTTCAAACACAAACTTTTATATTAGCCAATTTTGGCAATAAAAAATTTTTATGAATTGATCTATAACTTCAACTGAAATCTTAACATTGTTTACACATTAAAAGTATCAGTGAACAACTCCAACTCATCATAATAAAATAGAAACTTCCAAACACAAGTCATTTCATAGTTGAAAGACAATGTGTTAAAAACAAGATTTAATTTCCATATTAATATTAAATATTTTTTACATTCAGGTATCACTAGGAAAGAAACTAATTTCAAAATTTCAATGACCTCAACCTGAAAACTCTCAGGGGTAATACAAATTGAAAAATTAAGTTAAAATGTGAAAAAAATAAGGATTTGGGTCTGTCAACACATCATTTAGAAATCTATTATTTCAAGCCTATTGATTTAAAGATATTTTGAAATGAATAAGAACATTCTTTTACTAAAATTCACTCAAGCAGTTGAGCCAAATAATTTACCATGTAGTGTATTTGATAGTATATAATGTTCCCCTACCATCAGTACCATCATTTATATTCAGTACTATAGTAGTGGTGGATGTGCGTTGTGGTGCATTGGATATCGGCTTGGAACGAGAAATTGGGGAGCAGAGTCCAAATTCCAGCTGAATTCATTGCATTCACTTACACACAAATACCCTTGGGAAAGGTATTAATCAGTCTATTCCTTCCAGTTATGAGTTAAATAACAGGACAGATTGGGTTCTATAGCCTTGGTCGGCAACCAGTCTACCGCAGAAAGCAATGGCAACCTACTGTGGGATAATCTTCTCCCCAGTCAATCATGTCTCTTTCGAGACATGATCACCCAAAGCGTGTATAACATATGGCACTTAACTGATTGACTGAATGTAATAGTTGAAAGCATAATTAAAGCTGCTACTGGGCATAAAGTGGGGGATCGGTTTTCTATTTTTATGAAGTAATAAACTGATCCCCCATTAATTACTACTTAATAATATATCTCTTCTCCTTCCAGCTATGAATTGAATAGCAGGAGAGATTGGGTTCTGTAGCATTGGTTAGCAACCAGTCTACCGCAGAAAGCAATGGCAACCTACTGCGTGATAATCTTCTTTTTTTCGAGACATGATCGCCCAAGCGTGTATCACGTATGGCCCTTAACTGACTGACTGACTATAGTACTATCATATTACTTGCAGCTAGCTTATAGCACCTTGGTAAAACATTAGCCTACCATATACTTCAACTTTGCATATAAAACTCACCTATTTACATTTAATATTCCATTATGGAATTGGGCAAATATTGGCAGTCCATGGCATCTGGGTAAACCTTAGCCTACCAAATAACGCATATACAAGGTGCAATGGGTAAATTAAGGCCATTTTATATTTTTAATTTTGCACATGTGTGTTGTTTTTGACTTTGTAACGAAAGACACGACTTACCTCAGAATTCAAAACGAGCGCGAATATGTCTTGCCTGTAAGATAATAATAAAAAAGAAAGATGGCCGCTATTGAAGACAATTTATGCGTGCCTATCTTGTCCAAAACGAGATGATATTTGCACAGATGCAAATTTTGGCCGTCTTGGAATGGGATAAAAAGCGGGTGCCAGCGATACCATCAGTGCGAATTTTCTTGGTGGATTGTGTGTGTTGAAGTTACAGATTGACAGTCAGACTGACAAAGAGGAAGGAGAAGCTGCTTAGTTGGTGTCTGTTTTACAACTGCCCTGTGTAACGCCCCCCCCCCCCCGCCCAGAAAAGGAAACCTGAAATCCATTTCCTTGAGGCAATGAAAGAAAGAAAAACAGCTGGCCTGCCAGCAAGCGAGGAGCATCACATCGCATTGCACCTTTTGCTCTCCACCTCATCATCATTCATCTTTTTTTTTATACTACACTCCACAGTATAGTAGGGTCAGTTGAGAACCGTCTGTGAGAGAAAGAGCACCATGATGCAATTTGCTCAGCCAGAAATTTAGAAACAATATGCTGTACTGCTTAGCATTCGTGCCAGAAGCACCAATACGAAAATTTCAGACTGTTTGGGTATCAATCTGAGGACAGTACAAAGCATTCAGAAAGTGGCAATTATGAAAATATGGCAGTTTGGAAAACTTACACTGATCGTTCTGATGAGAAAAGAACTCCTGAATTTGTTGATGAAGGCCTCAGACTCAGCATGGAGGCCTACATCAAGTGCCTTGAGGTGGTAGTACTGCTATGTCGGCCAACAGGACTCTGCACTATGCTACAAGCAGGAGAAGCCAGACATGGCTGTCAGACAATTTCTGCTACTACAGTGTCCCTCATATTTGGAAACCTAACTCCCCGGCTACAACCCCCTTGATGATTATATATGAATTGTAGTTGAACGAGAGGCCAACAAAACTTCATGTAACACCAAAGATGAACTGAAGGCAAGGATTATGGCAGCATTCACCAACATAAAGGTGACCTATCCAGAAGAGATGTAGGAGATTCCAAAGTTGCCTAGAGACTGTGACTGAAGTCAATTGTGATTTTATTGAATAAATTTACTCTTTAGTATTTCAAGATATTTTTTTGTAATTTTGGTAAATATATATCTGTTAAAATGAGATGTCAGTGTTATTTTTATTTTTGCGTCATTTAGACAACAATTAATTCATCACACCCTGGACACATAAAACTCACTTATTTACATTTAATATTATAGCATCATGGATTGATTTGTTCTTTAAAACTTATTAATTTACAGGTTATATAAAGCCAGAAAATATTTTTAAATTGTAAGAATTGTGGGTTTGGGAGTAATAATGATTTACTAAAATGTTTGAAGACGTAAACCCCAAAATCTGGTTTAGTATCAATTCCTAATGAACTTTTCCAAACAAATCAATAAAACTTTTTTCTTCTTTTTATCTCTCTTTTTTTTTTTTAATTACCTGCAGCTTCTAGAAGGGCCTCCAGTCGAGCATGTGTCTCAGGATCAACTGTTTGCAGATTGGCCCCTTCAATGTTCTCAGCAGGCAGTAGAAATTTGGCTGCTTCCAACATGGGTTCTTCCTCTATTTCCTGATCTAGAAGGAAGGAGTCCACCTAGAATTCAAAAGAAAACATTACAAAATTGGAGCAAAACTTAATTATATTCATATTAATCGGATATTTGTTTCCCTACTTTATTGCTGCATACTGATACACAATCACAAAATACAAAAGAATGAATGTTACAATGAATGAATCAGGGTAACATGCTTGGTTCTTCATGATATTTTCCCCGGACAACAGCCTTACTTGTTAGTGTCCATTGGGTTAACAGACAAGGTTGTTCATATTATTTTAAGTACTGAGCAATAGGTATTAAGGGTACAAGTACTTAACAAGAGGTACTAATGATACAAGTACTAAGCAATAGTTACTAAAGGTGCAAGTACTAAACAATAGTTAGTTACTAAGGGTACATGTACTAAGGAATAGGTACTAATGACATTTGCTAAGCAATGGGTACTAATGATACGTACTAAGCAATAGGTATGAAAGACACATGTACTAAGCAATAGACGCTAATGAAACATGTACTAAGCAATAGGTATTAAGGGTACAAGTACTAAGGAATAATTATTAAGGATACAATTACTAAGCAATAATTACTAAGTATACAAGTACAAAGCAATAGTCACTAAGGATACAAGTACGAAGCAATAGTCTAAAAAAAAAAAAAAACAACTTTTTTATTAAAATCTGACTAAATCAACCTTCTCACTATAACCATACATTTAAAAAAGAAAATACCCTAAAAACACACCTTTTTGGCATTACCTAACCCACAGAAATTGATATGATGTTAAGGGTACAAATACTAAGCAATAGTTACTAATGATACAATTACTAAGAAATAGGTACTAAGGATACAAGTACTAAGCAATAGGTACTAACAACACTTCTGCTCCAACAGTTTCTTTTCTCGCACTTCCCACCTGTGGAACTCCCTTCCATTCACTTGCTTCCCTGATAGCTACAATTTCCAAAAATTTAAATGCAGCTTCAATTGCCATCTTCTATTATATTGAATCAATACTCCCCTTTTTTTTCTTTTTTTTTAATCATATCACCCCGAGCAAGGTGTTAACGCCACTGATGCGCAGGGGGCTACGTAAGAGTAAAAAGATTGGAATAAGAAAAAGCCGGAAACCACATCCTAAACAGGGAACAAGGGATGAGCCTCTTCACCTGTTCAATAGACGTGGGTGGTTTGTGAACCAGGCAATAGTTTAGTCTATCTACTCCGCACCCATTCTTTTCTCTTACTCTAATCCCCTACACACTAGTGGCAGTCCTGTTTGGGGTGAAATGATTAATAGAAATACTCTGTCATAGCGTATAAAAAAGAATTCTGCTTTTTAAATCATTAAAATTAAAAATATCCAAAAAATCTAGGATGATGCATATCATTAAAATTTAAGCCCATATTTAAGTAATTTTCAAATTGCATTGTTTATATCTTCTTCATGTGTAATCTCAGATTTTTTATCTACAAGATTATCTATTGCCACATATAATTGTATTTAAAATCATTCAGAGAAAGTAAACATGACACTTCTCATTAAAACGTGAAGGCCATATTTAAATAACTTTTCCCTTGCATTGTTCATATTTTCTCCATCTAGAATATGGATCGAGCATGTGAGCAAGGTTTTGGAAAGGATGGAAATGAAAAAGAAATTAATACTGAGCATCAGAAAGAGACAGCTAAAATTCCTGGGACATGCAATGAGGAAAGAGGGCTTGGCGAACCTGATACTAACAGGCCAGATAGAGGGAAAAAGAGACAGGGGAAAGCAGCGGATAACGTATTTGAAACACCTGATCAGGTAGATGACAGAACAAGGGTTGCGTGGTGTAACAGGAAAAAGCATGCTAAGAGCTACCAGGGATAGGGAGTCGTGGAAAGCCATGATTGCCTATGTCTTGAAAGGACAGGGCACATAGAAGAAGAAGGATTTCTGTTCATACAATGACCTCTACTGAAATCTGTCAGAAAGAATTCTGCTTTTTAAATTGTCAAACATCCAAAGAAAGCTAACATTTTCTTTTTAATTATTTCATCCGAAGCAAGTGTTGTATCATTTAAAGAGGTGACAAACAAGGTGGTACTCAAGTGAAAGAACAGCAACACACACGTACATGAAAGAAGAGAGGTCTATTATAAAGAGAGTACACTATGGCAAGACAGGGAATCTAGTGACAGGCTAGTAATTGCCCAAGCAAGTAACAGGTATCTTCTGTGCTCACTATATATGGCTACTAATATAGTCAGTCCACATAGACAATTGAGAGTGTGGGACATTCCATTACAACAGCAAGACAATAAAGCCACTAAGACACAAGAAGTCACTGAGTGTTAATGAATATGAAAAAAAATCACTATTAAGGAAAGAGAACAATAAATGAACAGGAATTAAGAAAACTGATGAACATAGCATTTAAATTTGTTAAAATCAGTTGACTGAAAAACAAGAAGCTGGAAGAGAGTCCCACAAACAAGCAAGGTGTGAGAAGAAACTATTAACATAGAACTTAGTTACATCTAGCCATTTCAACTGTAAATTGATGAAATCTAGTATAGTGATTAAAATCAGAAAGTATATATACTATAGGATTGTTATATTTTCGTAAAAATTTCTATTGCACGTGATTTTGCACACGTTCCTTTTCCTTTAAAAAGGCTGAGTTCTTTTCTTTCTTCGGCATTTTGTTTACCTGCTCTTGCGTTTACTGCATGCTCTTGTGTTGCGAAATTAGTTCTGTAAAGCCTATTAAAGAGGTTTTGTTTCCGTCTTCAGTTACGTTAAAATTCCACCACAAGGATGTGTGTTGTGGTGCAGTGGATATCAGCTCAGAACAACAAATCAGGGTGCCAAGTTCAAATTCCAATTAAATTCTTTGCTTTCACTTACACACAGATACCCTTAGGAAAGGTATTAATCTGTCACTTCCCTCCAGTTATGGGTTAAATAATAAGACAGATTGGGTTCTATAGCTTTGGCTAGCAACCAGTCTACCGCAGAAAGCAATGGTAACCTACTGTGAGATAATCTTCTGTCCAGTCAGTCATGTCTCTTTCGAGACATGATCACCTAAATGTGTGTATCACTTATGGCACTTAACTGACTATATACTACAGAGGAAAGTTAATTAAAACAATTACCATAAAAGTATGACACTTATCATCAAAAAATGACAGACATCTTTTCTCTATATGTTATTTTTGCGGATTCCCATGTTTAGGTAGATATCCTGTTTTTTTTTTTGTTTTTTTTAACAGTTAATTATGTCTACCAGCCTGTGCATAAAAGACTCTTAATAAAGAAAGCAGGGTTCAAGTGTGCCTCTCTTTTTGAAAGGGGAACATAGTATCTGTTAAAATAACATTGAGATTAGTAAGAAATAATGCTGAATTGAAATACATTTATTCCTTAAATTCTTTATCTGCACAATTAACTTTTTTTTATAATCATATCGCCACAAGCAAGGCATTTTACTGCCACTGTTTTGCAGGGGGTTTAATAGGAGGAAAATTATGAAAAAGAGTGACCGGTTATAGGGGGTGTCAGGAAGTGGGTAAGAGAAGGATAAGAATACTGATGAGAGTGGAGTGGGCGGAGAAAAGAGCATGAGAGAGGACGCAAGTTAGTGAGATAGGAGATGACTATTGACTTTACATTTAAATTCTTGGACATTGTAGCTGTCGGGAAAGAATGTAAATAGAAAAGAGTTCCACAGGCAGGAAATGTGAGAAAAGAAGCTGCTGGAGTAGAATTTGTGTTTACAATTTATTGGTTTCACAGTAAAAGGGTGGGACCTAGTTGCTAATCTTGTGGCTCGAGTAAATTTATATATAGGGGGCACCAGTGAGCTAAGTTTATCAAAGCAGAAGCTGTGAAAGTATTTGTAGAAGAGACACAGGGAAGCCACATTGCACCGGTGAGAAAGTGACTGTATCTGAGCTACCAAGTCGGGATCTATCACATTACAGATTCTCCGTTGGATTTTGTTAAGGACACCTAGGTGGATAGCAGGAGCACCCAACCAGATATTTTTGCATATAAGAAAGGTTTTCAATTTTAAAATCAATAAAATTAAAAATATCTAGATAAAAAGAATTAAAAGCATTGTATTAGCAGTTGGTTGGTTGGTTGATTTTGTTTAGAGGCATATCAACACATCTATGGATTATTTAAGGCCGAAATCTAAATATTACGAACACAATTTTATAGCTTCAACTAAACATGTTTTGAATGCAATTGCAGGCCTTCATTTTTCAGATAAAATATATTGTTGGTCACTTTGCTTTAAAATGTATTGCTGGTCATTTTGTTCTAAAAATTTTCTGGCTGGTAATTCTTTTACTTAAAATTATACTGATACTTTCATAGTGTTTTCTTTTAGCTTGGAGGGTTTGCTATTTACCCATTGCTTTGACTATAACTGGTGTTACCATACCCAATCAGGGTGAACCAGGAAACAACAGCAATTAAAAAGTGATTCCATACTCCTCAAAACCTCCAATTTTCCAATTAGAGGCCTTGCTGACTAAATGTAGTTTAGTGTTATACCCAGGACTATTAGCAGCATGGCATCCTCTTTTTATTAATGAGATATTGCATTGTAAAGATAACACTAGTAATGTCTACTTTTGCAATAACATTGGAACGTTTGATTACTAAAAAGTGGAGATTAGGTTGTGTAACCAATAAATATTTGAATTCATTTTATATTATATATTATAAAACAGATTATTACTGGAGTACTGTTGAGAGAATGAAAGACATAATTTAAAAATTTCTTTCATCTTTAAAAAAACCTCTGAAGAAGCTTGTTAAAGTGAAACATGTTAGATTAAAGACATTTTTTTCCTACTTGTTCTTTACTTATTCTATTCATCTTGTCAAATTCTGACCTATATATTCAACTCACTCAAATATAAGTATGTACAGGTTGATAAACCTTTATCTGAAAATTCTTGGGAATGAAAGTGCTTTGGTTTTCAGATCTTTTGGAGATTTTTAAATAGAGGCTATTTTTTTTTTTTTTTATTTTTTTTTTTTAACATCAATAAAATGGGACAGCTTGGGAATGGAACCCAAGTATAAACAAAATATCTATTTACATTTCAAAACACAGCCTATACATATAGCTTGAAATTAGTTCTATATAAATAACATATACCTTGAAAGTAGTTTTATATCAAATTTAATACATTTTGTATACTTACAGATAAAGACACAAGTCATGTAATGGCCACACCAATTTTTAAGCGGTAAAATTAAGATTTCATGTAAAAATAATTTTTGGTACTTTCTGTACTTCTACAAAAAAATGTGATCACTACTTACAAAAAATATATAAATACAACACCAAACACTACTTCTAAATCAGGTTTAAGAAACTGGAAGGAGAGGGTATACCATTGATGACATCACTGAGTGTGAAAAGGAAAATTCGGTAAGATATCAGTCACTACCAATGATGCTTTGTTTTGATTAAAATGTTAAAATACATACAAGTGCAGTAAAACAAAATATGGATTCTGATTACAGTTAAATGTAATGAAAACTGAAAAATGTCAGCATTTTATTTGTAACACTGCAATGCAATAATCATGCAATGGGTAGCCATGTTGCTTTGTGAAATTTTCCATTTGTGGCAAGCCATGTCAGCTCTAGGAAAACTTTCAGATTTTAGAGGGTTTTGGATTTTAGAGGTTTTAGGATTTTGGAGTTTTTGGGGTTTGGGAGGTTTTAGGATTTTGGAGGTTTTTGGATTTTTAAGGTTTTAGGATTTTGGGTTTTTTTGGATTTTGGAGGTTTTTGAATTTTAGAGGTTTTTGGATTTTGGAGGTCTTAGGATTTTAGAGGTTTTGGGATTTTGGAGGTTTTGGGATTTTGGAGGTTTTGGGATTTTGGGATTTTGGAGGTTTTGGGATTTTAAAATTTTGAATAAAAGGATATTCAACCTCTTCTGAAAATTTTGCCAACATTGTTTGGTTAATTCCAATCTTATTTGAAAAATATCTATTTATCTTTTCACCCCAAGCAAGGCAATACAGGCAACATGATGAAAGGAGTAACTTGAGTGTGAAAGAACATGATAAGAAGAAAAACATTAGTAAGGAGAGAAAACAACAAAAGAAGAGAAATTAAGAAGAAAAAAGATAATAATTGACACTAAATTTAAATTTTTGAATATCAAAGTTGACTAGAGAGCAAGAGGTCAGGAGAGAGTTTCACAAGCAAGAAATGCAAGAAAAAACACTGTTAGAATAGAAGTTACATTTAAATTCAGCCATTTCAACTTTAAAATGATAGAGCCTAGCTGCCAAACAAGTACTTCCTTTAAATTTATAAAGTTGAGATACTGAAAAGGAAAGATCATCAGAACAATTATTATAAAAATATTTATAGAAAAGACACAGGAAAGATGTTAGGTCAGAACCAATAACATTGCAGATTTTTCTTTGTATTTTGTCAAGAATCTGTAAATACATAGCAGAAGCACCAAACCAGATATGACAGCAATATTCAAGGCATGGACAAATGGTACACTTTAAAGTATGTAAAATAGATTCTGCCTAGAAAAATTATCTAGCAAAAATTATCTAACCAACTTTTATTGCACCAGACCTAGTAATTGATTCAATATAATCTTTTCACTTCATGTTAGTGGAAAATGTTAGACCAAGAAGGTGCAACAAGACCCTCTTTGAGATTAGCATCAATCATACAGACAGAAGCCAAAAAAAGTTTTTCTAAGATGATTAAAAGTGAGCAGTTTTGTTTTGGAAACAAAACATTAATAAGCCATTTGTTGCTCCAGTTAACAACATATTTGTTGTTTTATAGATTATTTTTGAAATCAACTGCCAATTTGACCTTATTGGGCCCATAAAACTTACCAGTGAAACAGGAGCAAATAGTCATGTCATCAGCATAGATACAGAGTTAAGAACTAGTGACATCAAGAAGTTTGTTGATGAAAATTATGAACAACATAGGTTCAAAGAGGGATTCATTGGAGACACCCACATAATGCTAAAAGATCTAGAAGAGTGGACATTCAAGACAACATTCATTTTACAATTTGATAAGAAAGATTGAAAAAAAAACTCTTAAAATTTTGATCAGTAACAGAGCATTACTAAATAAGAACTAGATGAGATATCCCTGGACAGATATAGATAGCAGAACAGGAACAATCTACTCCTGTAGATTAAATAAAGAGTTCAGCTAAAATTTCCCTGAAGATTAGCCAGATCATGATGTCATAAGAAGGCCCACATGAATAAGCCTTTCCTTTATTTCCTGACATCTATCTCATCATTCACTGCTATTATTTCATATTTAATTAACTGTTAACATGATTAAAAAACAATAAAAAAGCTATTTTTAAGCCAGGTGATATGTAATCAAGTACATTAGAAATGGTCACAAGCCAAATCAAACAGCAGGACTGCCAACAACACTTATCATATAAGATTTACTCAATTTAAGATTTTTTTTTTCATCATCATTTCACCCCAAGCAAGGCAAAAATGCCACTAATACTCAAGTAAGAGAATAAAAAAGCTACAGGGGATGTCAAAGAAAAGATAAGAGATGGATGAGAATCAGGTAGATAAAAGATGGTAATTGATATTGCATTTAAATTTTTTGTAGCTATCAGGGAAACATGCAAATAGAAAGGAAATTTCACAAACAGGAAGTGCGAGAAAAGAAACTATTAGAGTAGAAGAGATTTTTACATTTAACTAGTCTGACGGTAAATGGGCGAAACCTTGATGCCAATCTAGTAGTACGAGTAAATACATTTAGTCAAGGTGCCAGGGAAAAAATGTTCATCAGAGCAGTTGCCATAAAAATACTTGTAGAAAAGAAAGAGGGAAGCCACATCATGTCGGTGAGTGATTGTGCTACACCAATCATTGATATAGAGAGGGCCTGCTTGCTTAGAATATCAGCATTAAAACTTTTACCTGCGTTTAAACACTAGTATCAGTTACTGGTAGGAAATTTATTTATGTTATTTAATTTATAACAGCTCCTGATTAACATTTAACACATTGATATCCACCATTAAATATGGTATTACAGGTTTCTAATAAAATAAATTTTTTTTTTTAATCATATCACCCCGGGCAAGGCAGTAAGGCCACTGGTGTGCAGGGGGCTACGTAAGAGTGAAAAGATTGGAAAAGAGAGAGCTGGAAACCACATCCTAAACAGGGAACAAGGGATGAGCCTCTACACCTGTTCAATAGACGTGTGTGGAGTGTGAACCAGGCGACAGTTCAGTCTATCTACTCCAATTGAAAAAAAACAAAAACAAAAAGGAAAAGTGAAAAGATTGGAAAAGAGAGAGCCGGAAACCACATCCTAAACAGGGAACAAGGGATGAGCCTCTACACCTGTTCAATAGAGATGGGTGGAGTATGAACCAGGCGATAGATCAGTCTATTAATTAAAGATCTCCACCTAGATCACGTTAACACCCTCCATCCAAAAAATACATTTCTACAATTTTTCAGATGAGGAATTATCATTATTATACACTGATTATCAAACTATTCAAACTGTTATCCTCATCTTGGTTGTTATAGTCACAACATTTCTGCTATTTCTCAGATGAGGAATTATCATTATTATACACTGATTACTTCAAACTGATATCCTCATCTTGGTTGTTATAGTCACAACATTTCTGCTATTTCTCAGATGAGGAATTATCATTATTATACACTGATTTATTCAAACTGTTATCCTCATCTTGGTTGTTATAGTCACAACATTTCTGCTATTTCTCAGATGAGGAATTATCATTATTATACACTGATTTATTCAAACTGTTATCCGCATCTTGGTTGTTATAGTCGCAACATTTCTGCTATTTCTCAGATGAGGAATTATCATTATTATACTCTGATTTATTCAAACTGCTATCCTCATCTTGATTGTTATAGTCGCAACATTTCTGATATTTCTCAGTTGAGAAATTATCATTATTATACACTGATTTATTCAAACTGCTATCCTCATCTTGGTTGTTATAGTCACAAGACTTTAGAACATTAAACATTCTAGTTTTCTTTTAATGTCTATCATATATCATATTTTAACATTTACACAATTTTGAATAAGTCCCATCATTCAATCCAAGAAGCTAGATTTTTCTCATTCTGTTTTTCATGCTAGGGTTTGCTGGTTACCAAGTAGTTGTGAATTCAATATCTAGGTCAAGTAGTAGAATCAAGATACAATATTTGCTTATATTTAAACATCTATCTATAAAGAGTTCCAGTAGCTTAGTTGGCAGAGCAGCTGGTATGTTTAACATGGCTTCCTACAGTAAATGTATAAGTTGAGCAATGATTTAAAATGATGGGAGAGTTCAGATTTGTTGAATTGTTGAATCCAAAGCCTTTTCATGCCTACAAAAAAAAAAAAAAAAAAACTCCAATAGAAGCATTTTTATTTTTGGATGTCTATAAAAACATATTGGATTTGGATGTATTGAAATGCAAACTGAAATCAGTTTATGCTACAAATTTTGCAAAGCAAGCATCGAAGAAGTCACAGACAAAATACAGGAACTTAAACTAGACCAATCTCTGGCAGAAGTAATAAAATTACATCTGATCCTGACCACATCTGCTTCCTCCAAGAGATTGCTTTCTTCAACAAAGCCAGTGAATAATTATATGAGGTGTTCTCAAAGTGAAGAGAGCAATTTAGGGTGTCATCTCTACGAATAAAGATCTTTTGAAGAAGATGAAGGCAGAGTGTGGTGCTGATACATTTTATAGCAAAGATATCAATAAGTTTGCTAAATAGGAACAAAGAATTGAACTCACAATTAAATTTTAAATTTCTCATTGTTTTTAGGTTTTATTATTTTCTCAGATTTCTCTCAAAACCAGTAATGGTCATCATGGCATGACAGTTGCCAGGGTATTATAATGGGGAGACACCGATTCCAATGGTGAGGCGTATTAAGACCAAAGCATGGCCTGTGGGTAGAAGTCCATTTTCCCACATTGAAATTAGTTCATATCATAGATCCAGGAAGAGGAATAATTTCCATGGTGGGAACTAAAGT
This sequence comes from Ascarosepion bandense, assembly GCA_037127315.1. Lineage (NCBI taxonomy): Eukaryota > Metazoa > Mollusca > Cephalopoda > Sepiida > Sepiidae > Ascarosepion > Ascarosepion bandense. The sequence goes on from JBBBDQ010000737.1 coordinate 1,926,048, forward strand.
TCCACTGCCCTACTCTCCACCTTGGTGATTCACCTGCATCATGAACTGCATACTAAGTGACTGATTATATATTAGGACCTTGAATAAGCTCTTGTTGTTTTCCAACAGATGGCATTCCCAGAACTGCATGCATGTAGTTTCAGATGGTAATGCATCTATAAGGTAGTACTATAAACAAGCTTGAAATTCAGTGTATGTCATTTTGCTGAAGTGTAAACAACATTGTTTTTCATGTCAGATTTCATGCCAAAGAAAATGTATTTGCAGGGAATTTTACTGCACTACTTTATTTAAAAGAAATTTTCAACTGAAGCACACAGAGTTCTTGTTGCGACTTAGGGCGAGCATGCTATGTCAGAAACAACATGCAAAGATTCACTCAAACTCTTCAAAATAAATGATTTTGCAATTGAAGATAAAGAATGCTCTGATACACCAAGAAAGTTTGAAGATAAAGAATTGGAGGCAATACTTCATGAAGACTCGTGTCAGGTGCAAGTCAAACTTGCAGAATCATTAGGAGTTGATCACACAGCAGTTTCAAAACGTTTGAAAGCATTAGGAATGATTCCGAAGCAATGACATTGAGTGCCATACAAATTGTAGCCAAGAGATGTCAAACAGCATCTTGTCACATGTGAACAGCTGCTTCAACGGCAGAAAGGGAAAGGTTTTTTGCAATGTATCATGACTGGCAATGAAAAGCAGATACACTATGATAACCCTAAGCATAGAAGATCATGAAGTAAGCCTGGCTATGTACCAACATTGGTGGCAAAGCCGAATATCCATGGTTCAAAGCATCTGCTCACCATTTGGTAGGATCAGTTGGGTGTAGTTTATTATTAACTACTGAAACAGAACGAAACCATCATGGGAGATCACCAGCGACTACAATTGATGTGTTTGAGCCAAGCATTGAAGAAAAAATGGCCGCTATATGAACAGAGACACAACAAAGTGATTTTGGAACATGATAACACTGGACCACATGTTGCAAAAAGTGGTGAAAACCTACTTGTAAACACTTAAATGGGATTCCTACACTCAGTTAATTGCCATACAAGCCTTGGGCGATCATGTCTTGAAAGAGACATGACTGACAGAGCAGAAGATTATCCTGCAGTAGATTACCATTACATTCTACAGTAGACTGGTTGCCAGCCAAGGCTATAGAATGCAAAATGGGTGAAAACCTACTTGTAAATACTTAAATGAGAATTCTTACACTCAGTTAATTGCCATACATGATACAAGCCTTGGGTGATTATGTCTCAAAAGAGACATGACTGACTGGGCAGAAGATTATCCCGCAGTAGCTTGCCATTGCTTTCTGTTTCACAGCTCATCAGTGGGGCTAGACACATCAACTTGCTTCTGGCTGGGATCGAAACTCAACCGATTTGGTGTCAGTCGGAGTGGCTACCCACTAAGCCATAGGCGCATGGAATCAGAGAAGGGAAATTTTATCGTGTTGTATATAAGCAGTGTATACACACACATATATATGACCTTATCATAATCAAAATAATTCAGGTAGAGTACAAGAGAAATAACCAAATCAAGACTTTAAAATTTTCATTGCTCTAATCTTTAAAAGATGACATAATAAATACTTAAATTATGTTTGTGTGTGAACGGAAGCCAAAACAAGGACAAGTTTACACATCAAGCCTGACAGGCTCAACAAAGAATTAACCTCTAGAGCTGAAGAATTACAATATCAACTTTCTATAAATAGCAGAAAACATAGTGGAAATTATGGGTTTGATTAATTCAACAAGAGAGTGATGGAATTACTAATGAAAAATATTTATAAATGAGTAAATTATAAAAAGGGGTGAGAATATTAGAAAACAAGAAAGAGATAATGGCTGAAATATTCAACAGAAGAAGAAAAACAAAATGAATAAACAAGAGGAAGAAGTTAGCGAATGTGAACAATAAATGGAAGAAAAAATAAAAAAAAGAGAACAAGGGAGTGAAAGAATATAATGAATGAGTGAGTGGATAAAAGAGACACTAATTAGTATATGAATGAAACAAGGACATAATGAACCAATTTGTCAAAAAAAGAGTATAATGAATGAGTGAGAGGGTGAAAAGACACAAATGAGTCTATAAAATGAAAGGACTTAATGAACCTGTGAGTGAAAGAAGAGTATAATGAATGAGTGAGAGAATGAAAAAGTACGCAAATGAACCTATGAATGAAACAAGGACTTAATGAACCAGTGAGTGAAAGAAGAGTATAATAAATGAGTGAGAGAATGAAAAAGTACGCAAATGAACCTATGAATGGAACAAGGACTTAATGAACCAGTGAGTGAAAGGACATAATTAATGAGTGAGTTGGTCAAAAAATCTATGAATAAACCAATGAATGAAAGAAGGTCTTAATGAGCAAGAGAGTGAACGAAAAGTATAATAAGTGAGAGAGTGAAAAAGTCACAAATACACCAATAAAATGAGAGCACTTAATGAACTGGCAAGTGAATGAAGAGCATAATGAATGAGAGAGTGGGTGAAAAAAGCGTAAATGAATTTATGAATGAAAGAAAGACTTAATGAACAAGTAATTGGAGCTGAAAAAGTGAGTAAAAAAAAGGATCTAATGAACAAGCAAGTGAAAGAAATAGGCTAATAGATAAAAAGTGAAAAAGAAAAGGCTAATGAAAAAGTGTGTTATGAATGAGCAAATGAGAACAGGACCCAACAAAAGTGAGAGTAAAAAGAGGTCCTAATGAACATCCGTGTGAAAGAAGAATCTAATGAATGAATAAATGAAAGAAGCTAACGAGCGAGAGAAAGAAGAAACAAATTAATTTGTGAATGAAAAAATGACCTAATGAACAAATGAAACAAAGCTGGTGAATGAGCATATGAAAGAAAGAGCTAAGGAACAAGCTAGTGAAAAAAGTTAATGACTGAATAAGTGAAAAAAAAAATCAATGACTGTGTTAAAAAATTGAGAAGTGTTATTATTAAGTCTGTAAAGTAGTAGTGATTGTCACCCTCTTTTTGGCTGGCAACTGACTTATTAGTCATCATCATCATCATCATTTATCCATCACACCCAGATGGTGCATAGAGCAGCAACATTTTGTTGCTGTTTCTGTAACAAACTGTTTTTTACGGAACAGGGTTGTTAGCCCTACACCCAACTCCCAAACTTGGAGGACTGGTGGACCATTATTGGTCCTTACATTTACAGCACCAGGTATTCCCAAATGGTTACCTATTTAAGTACTGACCAGGCTCAATATTGCTTAACTTCAGTGATTGGACGGGAACCGGTGTATTCAACACGACATAGCAATAGACTTATTAGTAGCCTGTTTGAATTTATACAAAGTAAGGTAGGTCTATTTTGCACATCATTTTCACCTGCCAGAAACAAAGAGGTTTGTTGATCTTTGATCTAACTATTGTCATCTTGTGGCCATTGGTCAAGATAGAAGTCACTACACCCCTCCAGTATTCCCTGTGCTTTTGGAACCCTGGCGCAGTTTTGCAGTGAAATTCTTATCTTGTCAAATAGCTGAATACTTGATGCTTCACCAGGGCTACTAAGGGTGTTTTTATTGTGACACCAACACTAGATGGGTTACCTCCAGGCCCCATCCTGTTATTTAACCCATAACCTAAGGGTACTAGTGCTTAAGTGAATGCAGGGTACTCAACTGGAATTCGAGCTCGACTCACCGATTTCTCTTTCCAAGCCAATATCCACTGTACCACAACACACATCTGTGACTGAATACTTACAGCGCCTGGTATTCCTAAGTGGTCACCCATCTAAGTACTGACCAAGCTCAACGTTGCTTAACTTCGGTGATCGAATGAGAACCAGTGTATTCAACGTGATATGCCATAAGATCTAACTATAATATAAGTATATATCCAAACTGATCTTCCAACTACATGTCAGATCTGTGTGTACTATCATCCATAGTTTCTTTCCTGATCTATTTTATATATCTCACTACACTATTTGTGAAAAAACAAAAGTTTAATACACAAAAAGACACACCAAAGAAGGAATTTACATTTGAAAAAATAAAAAGAATTGGTAAAGAGAGAAATAACAAGTGAATGAATAAACGAATGAATTAAAGAAGTTGAAAGTGAATCTATGAAAGAGGTCAACCAACCCACAAGCCAAATCATATCACTATTAATATCTGTGAGAGTGAGTTAGTTTTGGATCAATGATTAGTTGAACCTGATTGAAGGTGGATGAAGAAAAACATTAACAAATCAATAACATTTATGTTTACAGAACAATCAAAGCATCAAAAAGGATAGAAGGAAAACTGCTTCTTAAGTTATATGCTTTTGCAATTTGGAGCAGCGTGTTAATCTTGGTAGTGACATTCATAATATTTCGACCATTGCACCCTCTGGCTTTCTTCAGGTATCTCTCTTATATGCTTTGCTATTCATACCAGCTTGCTCATCTTGGTTGTTATAAGACAATGCTTCAGCCATCATAACCTCTGGCCTTCTTCATATGTGTCTTTTCTTGGAATATTGAACTGAAACAATAACACTGACCAACATGATTTTTGGTGCCAAAACACGTTTTTTAGCTAATTTGATGATGCTGATTTTGAAAATGACCTTTATATATATATATATATCTTTTGATAGATAGATAGATAGATAGATAGATAGATAGATAGAACATGAGGAATGAAATAGATAGATAGATAGATAGATAGATAGATAGATAGATAGATAGATAGATAGATAATGAACAGGTATTGATCGTGCCAAGAAACAAAACATGTTTTTTAGTTAATTTGATGATGCTGATTTTGAAAATGACCTTAGATTTTTATGGTTAGCTACCACTTTTGCTGAACTGACATTGCTCATTTTTGGAAAAAAGATCAATTTATGATCTCCACTGATCGCAACATTTAGTTAATAAAGGTCATAGAAACCCATCAATTTTCAGGTAGGCTGAGCAATTTATGTGAGCCACTTGAAATAAACTATTTTTATTAAAAAAAGTTTAAAACAGAAGTGCCAAATTTTTCCAATTTATTGCAAAAATTCAAATTAACTGATAAACTTTATTAGTAATAGATTTTAACAATAATACGTTAATATGAGTATTGAGGTTCATTTTTTTTATATAGCCATCTAGATTAAATTCCAGATAATTGCAGCAATGTGAGTTATGAGCAAGGAAAACAGGATATTAAAACAATGAAAGAACAATACCAGGGATAGTGGGACAAATGAATGATGGCTGACTACTGTTAGAGCATCAAAAATTACTTAAATAACATTGAACATGACAGACAATCAAGAAAGAGAAATTTTTTACCACAGTTCTTATATTCATGAAGGTTCTATTTCTGTTGTTAGTTTATTAAATGATTTGATGAAAATACCTGCTGGTTTTGGTATATTCAATCGTGTTATTTTTACAGACTTAGGGTCTGATTGTTATTGAAAAAATAATATTTCTCAATAAACAGACCAATGTTTGTTGGTCTAAATATGAATTGAGAGGTTTCTGCAATTTTACTTTGAGAAATATTGTCATTGGCCAATATCATATATGCAGAAAACAAATTAAAAAAATGCTTCTTTTCAAAAAATGAAGCATTTCTGTACAGCAAAACAGTTACTAACCAAGAAATAGTAAGGTCATTTTCAGATTCAGCACCCTCAAATTAACTAAAAAAATGTTTGGTGTCTCAACGGTGATAAAAAGTTTCATATTTAAAAGAGTTTTAAATAAAAAATGTTACAGTTTTAAAGAATTGTTAGCATGAAAAAGACATGCATGGTAATATTAAAATAACTGACAGAAAAAAATACAATATCAGTTTTAGATGATGAAAATCTGATATTTCTTTCTAATTTTTGAAAAATGGCAAAAATAATAGGAGCAATAATGGCAAAAGAATTCTATTATAATTATGCTTGTCATTCTCTTTGTCAGTTCACACAACTGTTAGGTCCTGCCAATAAGTAATAAATAATAGACAATTCAGTTTTGATAGAACAAAAGACATTATTTGATTTCAGGGAGAAAATGAAATAAAAAAAAGGGAAAAATAAATTGTTTGTTACAATCTAAAAATATTCTCTGGCTTTAAGCAACCTGCAAATGGATCACAAACAAAAAAATTAACGATGATTAAAGATATTTTTTGATATGATTGCAGGACAATGGTTAAAAAAACTGTGGAAGATCACAAAGATGGAAAAACAAACAACTTAGGGAAACTTAAAGGAAAAAGCAACACAAACAACTTTTTTAAAAATTACATGCGAATCTGTTGTGAAGTAGTTTTTACACTGATGGTTATAATCGTGCTATGTCAGTTGCTAATTGACTTAATGTACCCAAAATGTTAGGAACTTGGTAATCTTCCGCTGAAAGCTGACTCCTTAGTATTCGGCTAATTGCCAACTAATATCAACTGCCTAGTAGTTCTACTGAACTCAAATAGAAGTTAAAAGAACTCCGATGAACTTCCTCAGAACTTCCTGTTAACTTTTATTAATATAGGAGGGAGAGTCCATTATCTGAGGAATAGGTGTGTTTCCGCATAACAGAATCTGTCAACTATTCTATATCATTTACAGGCAACCTGAAGAAAAATTGGAACCAGCAAAAATGGCTATGAGGTTATACAGGGGGTAACAGAAATACCTTCCACATAATGATAAAACGTTAGCTAGATGATGACACTATCCTATTATAATTGTGCTTGCCTATTCATTTGTCAGTTTGCATGATCATTACGTCCTGCCAATGCCTCATAAATAATGGACTATTATGCTTTCAACGCATGGAAAGAGGGAAAAAAACACTACTTGGTTTCAGTGAGAAAATGAAAGAAAGTAAGAAAAGAAGATAAAAGTGGATAGAGCATCAGATTAAGCTGATAAAAACAGACATTACATTTTGAGCTTACGGTCATATCACATTGAATACACCGGTTCTCATTCAATCACCGAAGTATGGTAACGTTGAGTCTGGTCAGCAATTCAATGGGTGACCGCTTGGGAATACCTGGTGCTGTATTGATGGATGTACGTTGTGGTGCAGTAAATGTCAGCTCGGAAAAAGAAATCGGCGAGCCAATTTCGAATTCCAGTTGAATGCCCTGCATTCACTCACGCACTAGTACCCTTAGGAAAGGTATTAATCCGTCCCTTCCCTCCAGTTATGGGTTAAATAACAGAGTAGGACTTGAGACCCTGCCTTTAAACAAATCCCAATGAAGCTTTCTCCGTCAGGGAGGAAGCTGGCTCAACCCACCCAGGATACGTGCGGCTTGGACACATACTACAATTTGGTCTCAGCCTTTTGGCTGAGAAATAACCACAATAAAGCACCATTTTTTAGATGCATAATATCAAAAAATAGAAAATGAGTAAGGTAATCGCCAAAATCCACTTATAGTCTAATTGTCGTGGGAGGCAGACATCACTTTGTCTTCTTTAGGGTGTCCTGTCACCCCATTAGTTTTCATGATTTATATTTTTTGTGTATTATAGATATCTTGTGGTGTAATGGATATTGGCTCAGAATGAGAAACTGGACAGCCAAGTTTGAATTCATTCACCAAAGCACAAATACCCTTGGGAAAGGTACTAATCCATCTCATCTCTCTCCAGCTATAGGTTAAATCGAAGGAAACATGATCACCTAAGCATAAATCACATATGACAATTAACTGACTCATATATTTTACAAAATTATACGGAAATTTATGAAACTGGAATTAACCGACATATTTGAATTTTTATTTGTTACGCTGGAAAATATTTAACTTCTAGCATAACAAATAAAATAAGATTTCTCAAAAATGATTAAGACCAGTGAAATTATAATGTACTGTTTAAATATATAAAAAAAAATAAACAGACAATCCATTCAACTATAAGTATGCATTAAAAAATAATAATGTTAAAACAAATAAAAATTCATATATATATATATATATATATATATATATATATATATATATATTTTCTATTTGTAAACAAGTTATTACACAACCTAAGTTTCTACCATGAGTGGTGTCTTTAGGCAAATTTTTTATCACTAATTTTACCGTTTACCGTTTTTTCTTTTTAAGAACACTCATGTAATGATGTTATTTTTTTTAACAATCACATGGCAGGGAATTTTTGAACAAGCAATTTTAAAAGTTAAAACGAATTATGCCATTTTCATTCATGGTTGTATGAACCTAAGAGGTATTTCTTAGTATAGTTGCACTTAGTCATAATTTCCATTCTTTCATTCATTAGTTCTTTTTTGTTTGAGAATAGCATTATCTCTAATTTTTCTTCATGGCACAGTCTACATATTTTGCCACCATTGTAAGACTTGGCTGTTTTTATAATGCTCCATTGGACTAAGTGTAACCATACTAAGAAATACCTTTTAGGTTCATACAACCATGAATGAAAATGCCATAATTCATTTTAATTTTAAAAATTGCACATTCAAAAATTCCATGCAACATGAGCATTAAAAAAAAAACACCATTACATGAGCGTTCTTAAAAAGAAAAACAGTAAACAGTAAAATCAGTTACTAAAAATTGCCTGAAGACACCACTCATGGTAGAAACCTAGGTCGCATAATAACTCATTTACAAATGGAAAATATTCAAAAGTTCTACAATATAATTGTATTGAACACTTTTTAATACAAATGTGCACTGGTCTAACCCTATTATGACCAAAAACTAAGTATTAAACAATCAAAATATATATATATGTGTGTGTGTGTGTGTTTATATATAAAATATATAATAATGCTCTTCCAGTTCTTTAATTATGAGTTTAGCTAATGTAACTAGTCAGTTAAATGCCATACATGATACATGCTTGGATGATCATGTCTCAAAAGAGACATGACTGACTGCATTGTATATTTTCCCACAGTAGGTTACCTTTATTTTCTGTGGTAGACTAAGGCAACTAAGGCTATAGAACTCAATCTATCCTGCTATTGAACCCATAGCTGGAGAGAAAAGAGACGGATTAATACCTTTCTCAAGGATATTTGCAAGTATGTGAATGCAATGAATTCAACTGGAATTCGAACCCAGCACTCCAATTTCTTCTTCTGAGCCGATATTGTGGCTATTTTTGTTGAATAAAACTTTTCTCTTATTATTGTATTAATGCGATTCACCTACAATTTACAATATATGCAACAAATTTATCACAGTTTTCAATTCAAGGAATAATCATATCTTCAGTTAAAGTTTAATGCGTGTTGTAAAAGGGATTGTCGGATTACGTTATTTCTTTCCGCAGTATGACAATATTTGACATAATTGTAACACTATAAGCATTTTTGTATTGGGATGTGTAAACACCCCAGGGGACTAACCATTTTCAGAAATCCGAGGTGACTAACATAGGTTTAAAAAAATACAACTTTGATGTAGACCATAATTGCTCAAAATTTCAACATTTGCTAAATGAAATGTTATGCCAAAACATTTGCTAGACTTTGAAAGTAGGATTCCTATATTAAAATGTTAATTCATATAGCAGTTTATGTTACAAAAAAAAACTTCTGCATAAGAAATATTTTATATTTTCAAGAATATGAACATTTTTTGAAAGAAATAGATTGTGGTAATTTAAAAATTCCGCTGGGGGCCACAGTTCAGTGGGTCATCTAAACTTTTATATTTGGTGTTATTAAATTAAAAACTTGCAAGAATTCTTCGACAAAAGACCGAACAATGTAAATACTTGGATTTAAAACAATCTATCACTGTGGACTAAATAAAGGCTTTAGTTCATAATTCCAACAAATATTACCTGAAGAAGGGATGAGCATACAATGACCAAAATGTAATAAATGTAACAATAAAGATGAGGACAACTGTTCGAACAATGTAAATAGTGTAAGAAATGTTTATATTAGTTTCTGAAATACATTATTTTAATGTAAAAAGAAGAGACCAAATAAAAACAAAACATTATTACACGATTATATTCTCAAGTCCTTCCCTGTGTGCCACACATGGTGCACACTTGGGCAATCATGTCACTTTTTTTATTCATGACTAACTTAGCAGAAGAATTCTTGAAATACGCTGAAGTTACTTTCTGTGGTAGACTGGGTGCAAACCAAAGCAATAGGACCCAGTTTCTCCTGCTATTTAACCCATATGTGTGATTGTTTATATATATATATAAAAACAACATATTTGGCTACATACACAATTCCGGAAAACCCTAGTTGAAAATACAACTATACTTAAGCATGAAAACAATAAACAAAAACTAAAACTACTCGAAGCTATATACATAAAACAGTTGAAACCTAACCTGAACAAGATAAACTATGAAATCTCCACAAATATTCTTAAATGCCTATAATTAATAACAGAAACCATTGGTTTAATCCAATGGCTTCCCATACTTAATATTTCTTGTTTTCACTCTCACTTGGTCATGTGTGATGTCACGAGCTGTGATGTGGCATTCGCTTCCAGCGTCTTATATGCACAAGTTTGTTGTTGCTTGGAAATCTTCCATGTAAACAAAAACAGTTTGCCATTATCGTTTGTCTGTGTTTATAATATATAATGTAATTTGACATCTTTGAAAATGGCTTATGTAAGCCGAATGCTTAGACTAGATTATTAAAAAAATTATGTATCAATATTATAGTTTTCTTTCTTCATTTAATGATAATGCTATTAAGCTTATCAGAGAATATGAAAAAAAATTTACATAAAATAAATAAACAAAACCTGTCTATATTATTTAATGAAACATGCATTAATATATATGTGTGTGTGTGTGTGTGTGTGTGTACCTCCCACTATGAGAAATTACTACTAAAAATTCTGAATAGTTTAACCCTATAAAAACCAATATCTCCCAACCCCTTCCTTTACTAGAGCAAACCTCTGGGCTTAGAATTTTTTGTCATTCGTTATTTATATGGGGTTGAGAATGCATGTCTTAAAATGACATGTTAAAAATGGCTATTTCCCCTCTAAGTTTTATCTGAATTTACAGATAAATAAATAAATATATGTATAAATATACTCTAGAAAATTTTTTGGATATTCTAAAAATTGATGGGTAATACATATTTCACAACAAAAAGGTGATTCTTTTCTGGATGATTTTGAATATTAACTGTTGTATCATTTGGGTCTGAAGAGTGGCAGTTTATGCTGCGAAATATGTATTACCTATGAATTTGTAGAATATCTAAAATTTTTTCTAGATCTTATTACTCTCTTAAATTAAATAGAAAAATTTAACAATGAGGTCTTTCGAGTTTGTCTCTATTTGAATTTACCTGACTTAATTACCAAATATTCTACGTTATACATATATATATAGATATATACCGTGACTCAGTATGAAAAACTGTGTGAGAGAAATACTTGAGAATCAGTTGCACAGCAAATTTTGCGGAGATTGCTTAATGAAGAGACTAAATATTTCATCCAACTCACTAATATCAATCCCATGCCACATACGAACATTTACTTGATTGACTAAATACTCACAAACTAAAAAGCAACAGTGAATTACTAAGTGTATTAATCACTGAATGTAAGAGTTTGTGTGATGCTCAACATTAAATTTTTACAGCTGAAAGAAAACTTTTATGTTGTTGAAGCTTGCAACTTTGAGAAGAAGTAAAAGATTGTAGCTAAAAGACATTTCTACGCACACGACAGAAAATAAGAACTAAACCAAATAAAAAATAAGATAAAGAAAGAAAAAAGAATATATTTGTAATTTCAGACTACAAACAAAATTTAAGTTTTTTTATTTTCATGCTAAATATATGCACACACCTTTCCACACAGACATGTTTCTTTGTATTATTTTTTGTACTTAATTAAATCTTTGATAGCAAACACAGAAACGAAACTACAAGACCTTCTACAAAAGGTAGCTGAAGAAAGTGAGAAAAAAGACTACAAATAAACTGCAAGAAAACCGAATGCATGGTCATCAGCAAAAAGGGCAGTCCAAAATGCCAAATACAGGTGAGGGACACTAAAATCAAGCAGGTACAAAAATTTAAATACCTGGGAAGTGTTCTAACAAAAGACGGAAAGTGTGACACAGAGATCCGAAGGCGAATTGGCATAGTGAAGGAAGCATTCCAGAAGTTGAGTAAAGTGTTAAGACAATTTCGCTAGAAACAAAGAAGAGAGTACTGGATTGCTATGTGATGTCAGTTCTTCAATATGGCAGTGAATGTTGGACAATATCTTCGAAGATGAAAGAAAAACTTGAAGCAGCTGAAATGTGGTTCTACAGAAGGATGCTGTGGATATCATGGACTGAGCATGTGAGCAATGACGAGGTTTGGGAAAGGATGGAAACAAAAAGAAAATTCATACTGAGCATCAGGAAGAGACAACTAAAGTTCCTGGGACATGCAATGAGGAAAGAGGGCTTGGAGAACCTGATAATAACAGGCCAGATAGAGGGGAAAAAGAGACAGGAGAAAGCAGTGAATAACATATTTGAAGGACCTAATCAGGTGGATGATGGAATGAGGCTTGCATGGTGCAACAGGAGAAAGCATGCTAAGAGCCACCAGGGATAGGGAGATGTGGAAAGCCATGATCGCCTACGTCCTGAAAGGACAAGGTACATAAAAAAAGAAGAAAGAAGAATTAAATCTTGTTAAATTTTGATACCAGTGTTTGTCTTTCATCACTATTGGTCATTTTCTTTATTTGTATATTTGACCCTGTGATAGAACCTGCTGGAGTGCAGAACCTTTCCCATACTTTTTGGTAACAATGTCTTTTTTTTTTTACTTTCCTTTTTATATTTTATGCTGCATCAAGTTGGTCATGACAATTCCTATATATATATATATATATATATATATATATATATATTCTAAAATAAATCAGGAAAGATGATTTATTTTAGATAAAATATTAAGATATTAAAATATTAAAAATTAAAATATTGGTTTTAAATACAGGCACCAAGTTGGTCATAACAATCTATATAAATAAAAATGTACTTGTCTGTTTGTTACTATCCGCTAATCTAAAAAACGGCTGCACCAATTGTTTTGAAATTTTACTATAGCATTTTAATCTAATACGAGCATGTTTTTATATCCCTTATATTAAAAAATATTACAATATTAAAAAAATATATATTTCGCAAAGTGATTAGAGCCGAACCAAAAAAAAAACTTTCATTTCCAATACGGACGCGTTTACAGACAACTTCGTTATTTCATAGAAAACATAGGAAAACTGCACATTTAAGGTAAACAAAGGCTTTTTTTATTAATATTTTTATTTTGGCGGTTGTAAACAACAGAAATCCCTTCCCAAAAAAAACTATTCATTTTTTTCAATGAATTATTATTGATATCCCATTTATTTCATTGGTTTAGTAAATAAATTTCTTCTTTTTCTTCCATTTAACCAAACTGAACCACAGCAACGCGTGACTGGGTACAGCTAGTGTACATATATATATATATATTTTCCATTTTTAAACAAGTTATTTTGCCACCCAGGTTTCTACCATGAGTGATGTCTTCAGGCGATTTTTAATAACTGATTTTACTGTTTACCGCTTTTCTTTTTAAGAACACTCTTGTAATGGTGTTTTATTTGAACGTTCACATGGCAGGGAATTTATGAATGCGCAGTTTTTAAATTAAAACAGATTATGGCGTTTTCATCCATGGTTGTATGAACCTAAGACGTATTTTTTTAGTGTGGATGCATTTAGTCATAATTTACATTCTTTCATTTAACAGTTCGTCTTTATTTGGGTATATCATAATTTCTAATTTTTCTTCTTGGCACAGTCTACATATTTTTCCACCATTGTAAGGCTTGGCTGTTTTTACAATGCTCCACATTATGTCTGGGTCTTTTCCATATTTTGATTTCAATTTTCAGACGTGGCTAGCCAATTTTGTATTGTTTTTTAATGTTTTTATTTTAAAATAGAAAAATTTTTAATTACAACGATGGGCAAGTATGTAGACTGTGCCAAGAAGAAAAATTAGAAATTATGATATTCCCAAATAAAGACGAAATTCCAATGTACATGTTATACTTTTCTTTGTTCTCTTTAAGGAAGATAATAACTTGATAAATCACATTTTTAAATCTACATTTACCTTCCATCGGACAGTTTTCTTTGGATCTGCAATTGCAGGAGGGTATAATCCCGGGCAGCCTTTGAGTTACACTCGCCCGATCAACTCTGTTGATTAAAAACTTAATTAGGTGATTAAAGTTTATTGCTTTGCTCATCCGTGGTTGACTAAAAATACTGCAATGAAACATGTCCCTTCAAATATAGAAAAACCCAACTCAACTTTTACAACCCAAAAGTATGCTCAATACCCCCAACAACAAAAACAACAAAACAAAAAAGCAGTATATCATAATGTTAAAAGGGCTCAAACTTAGTACAAAGAAAGTTCTATCATCAAAATGTTTATGCTATTATTAAGAGGAAAGATTAAATTTTGTTGTTATTATTTAAAAAAATTTTTTAAATTCTTTTTAACACATTTGAAATTTTAATTAAAATTTCATTTTTTGTTTCTCATCAGTGATTCACTCTATGTTTACATAAGGCGACTATTAAGAAAATGGAGTCAGTCGAGTAAAATGATTTTGGGGCGAGTAATTTTTCCCTCGCTCTCGACCACCGATCGAGAGATATCTTTTTTAAATCTCAAAGGCTGATCCCGGGTTAATATTACTTGTAAAGGAATAGATAATCTTCATCATTTTCCTATTAAATATTTTACTTAGAGGGTTATTGTTAGGAAAATGTTTACTTACTAATTTAAAAAGAAAACTCTCCAATGTTAACAGATGATAGTCTACAAAAGGTGGGGACTGAACCACATAATCTTCCTTTTCTTATGTTTACCTTTAGTCTTCGGTGATTCAGGCTTGCTGTCGGATGCTAAATAGGTTAATTTATTTTTATACCCGCTACTCTGGATGAAGTTTCATATAGTTTTTTGTTATTGTTAAAGATCCTAAGGTTAGAAGATAATCGGCAAATTCTAGTATTAACTCTCTTCAGTATTTATTTTATAATGGCATTAGGATGGTTAGAATTAATATTAATGTAGCTAGGCATTTCATTTTCTTTATGGCATGGTTTAAAAGAATTATCATTGAGGTTGAGGGCAATGTCTAGATAATTTGCAATCTTTAAGTTAGAAGCAATCTCTATTTTAAATCGTAGTATCTTAAAGGCTCTAATGATTTTCTTCTGGATTTTCATAGTCAAGGAGCCATTACTATTCAGGATGAACATGATTTCAGTATAGGCCTATTTGCTTAGGATTCACAATTCTACCAAGGGTGTCTAGGATATAGAAAATGCACAGAGAGGCAACCTTACAGCAGTAAGTAAGTGACTGAAGCCAAGCTGCTAGATCAGGACCAACTATATTGCTGATTTTTCTTTAGATCATATCAAGGAGCTCAAGGTAAATAGCAGAGTCACTAGACCATATGTAGCAGCAACATTCTAAGCATGGGAAATAGTAGACTTATAGATATGTAGGACAGATTCTGGAGAGAAAAATTGTCTCACACAACAGAGTAAAACAACTGACTGAGCATTAGATTCAATATAGTCTTTCCACTTCATGTCAGCTGAAAATGTTAGCCCAAGAAGGCACAGTTACTCTCTTGGAGGTTAGCATCAGCCATGCTGGTGGGTGGGAAAACAGGTCTCTCAGATGATTAATGGAGAAAATTTCAGTCTTGGAGGCATTAAAAGTGAAAAGCCATCTTTTGCCCAAGTTAATGATGATCTTGAGGCCATTTTGGACATCAGCTGCCATTTTTGACCTTGTCAGATTGATCAGTTTTACTATCAAAACAGGAGTAAATGATTGTGTTATCTGCATAAATACCAGCTTGAGATCTGATGTCATCAGGTAGATCATCGATGAACATTAAAAACAATAGAAGCAAGGAACACCTATATAAGTATGAAAGGATCCAAACAATATATCTATCTATAACAACTATCAAATTAAAAAAAAAAACACACATAAATTCCACAAATACAAAAACACAAAAAACATAAACACCCAACCATGACCTAAAAAACCCATTAAGCAGTCAAACACACTAATACGGTAAGAAAAAAAAATTCAAACCAATAAAAAAGGTGAACCTAAACAACAAGAACAAACCAACTAAACAAAAGCAATTAAGCAGACAACTATTCAATACAAACCAATTAAGCAGACACCCACTCAGTCAGTCAGTTAAGTGCCATACATGAAACACGCTTGGGTGATCATGTCTTGAAAGAGACATGACTGACTGGGCAGAAGATTATCCAGCAGTAGTTTGCCATTGCTTTCTGCGGTAGACTGGTTGCCAGCCAAGGCTACAGAACCCAATCTGTCCTGTTATTTAACCCATAACTGGAAGGAAGAGACGGATTAATACCTTTCCCAAGGGTATTCACGCGTAAGTGAATGCGATGAATTCAACTGGAATTTGAACTCGGCTCTCCAATTTCTCGTTCCGAGCCGATATCCACTGGACCACAACGCACATGTTATTAAAAGCAATAAATAAACTATTAAAAAGAAATCAATCGCCTGCAGAATAAAAATAAACAAAAAAAAAGAAAATCAACCAATCACAAGCAGGACTGCTATCAAATTAAACCAGGCTCCTTATAAATAGGAAAGTGGACCTGGATTCAACAGCAAAAAAATCCCAATAAGTGAAAACATCATAGAGGTGTTCTCATGAAACATTAAAGTCGACATGAACCTGTTCAGTTGAAGTGAAAAATTTTTGCATTAAAACTATATATATATATATATATATATATATATATATAGGCAGTAAAATTCCGGGAAAGACTGGTAAAATCCGAAATAAGGTTGGTAAGTAATCCAGGAGGATCCTAGTAATATCATTAAAATATTAAAACTGATCCAATAGAGAGCTCAATGCAAACCAATTCAATTTACAGAGCTAATGTTTCTTTATTTATCTCTAAATTCAGATAAAACTTAGTGGGGAAATAGCCATTTTCAACACGTCATTTTAAGGCATGCATTCCCCCCCCCCTATAAACAAAGAATGATGAAAAATTCAAAGCCCAGAGGTTAGTTTAGGTAAAGGAAGGGGTTGGGATGTATTGGCTTTCATTGGGTTGGGCTGGGGAAAGGAGTTAGTAGTAATTCTTCCTTGGTAGTGGGAGATATGTGGCCTGACCCTAGGGTTAGCAGTGGTAGGCAGTGTGGCGGTAACTGCTATAACAACTTTTTAAAATTTTTGAATTTTTTTTATCTGGACTAATTGGAGGAATAGGATAATTATTGTAATTTATACTTATTTCTATGGCGACACATACTTATGATCTCCCTTCGTTTGATAAGGAGTATATTTTGGTCTTGAAATTTTAAAATTTTAATTTTTTCTGTCAAACAGATTATACATGTATACACTTGTTTTTTTTAAGTGTATACACTTGTTGTTTTAAAGAAAATTTTTTAAGTGCACACACTAAAAAAAATTTTCATTAAAACATTTAAAAGTATTATTATAGTTAGGTTTACGTTTAAAAAATATTCAAAAAACTATTGCTTTCTACATCACGTGATGTAAACATCTCGCGACAGATGCTTCTCATGATGAACACTTCTAGTTTACCTTTTAAAATCATTTGTTTCTGATGAAAGGCCGAGGCCGGTCTGAAATATCAAATATATATATATATATATATATATAATAATAGAAATAAATAAATACTGTCAAATATATATATATAGATAATAAAAATAAAAATAAAAATATACTTTTAAGGTATATTTATGAATAAGAGCACTCAATACCAAGTGTAGAGTCTGGTCAGTAACTAGATAGGTGACTGCTTGGAAAAATCAGATGTTAGCTTGGAGGTGTGGGTGGAGTAATGGATAATGGCTTCGAATTGTTAATTGGGGTGTAAAGTTCCCAATTTCAGTTTCATTTGTTATACTCATTTACACTCAAATACTCTTAGGAAAGTATGAATCCACCTCTTTTCCCCCAGCTATGGGTTAATTAGTAAGATTTGCATCACTAAATCATTATCTCAAAAATAAATAAATCTTACAATCTAAAATATTTTCTGGTTTTAAATAAGTTGCAAATGGTTGATAAGACGTTGAAAATGAATCAATCAATCAATCTCAGTGATAAAGTGTTTGTAAATATAAAAGTGAACACTGAGGTCAACAACAAGTGGCAACAGTCTCTTTCATGCTTGTACACAATATTCAGACCTAAAGATTACATTCAGGCATGAAACAAGCTGTTAGTGCTTGGTGCTAACCTGTGTGCACTTGTATATACAGTAATTCAATCTCTCCCCTTGACTTGTAGCAGTTCAAATATAATATACTAGCATCATAGCCCGGCGTTGTCCATGCAACTCAGAACATTTTAGTAGTAGAGAAGATGCCACTTTTTATTTTACATATTTTGTTTTTGTTTGAAGAAACACTTTTTGTAAAAAAATATTTCTTTTGTTTCAAAATTGCAGGGAAAAATATTCACATTTTTTTGTTGACGAAATGCATTTTTAAAACGTTGGAATAAAAATTAAAAATAAAAGCTCTTTTTTTTCTTTTTTTTTTTTTAATAAAAAATATTTTAGTGGCGTTTGACATGTGTGATTTGATTTCTGTGACATAAAACGTCGGAATAAAAAATAAATATAAAGGCTCATTTCTTTTTTAATAAAAAATATTTTAGTCACATTTGACATATGTGATTTGATTTCTGTGACGTAATTCAGCAACCATCTTAGATCTTAGATGTTTTACGGAGCAAATGTAAACAATCGTGTCTATTGGCCAAAAAGTGCAAAAGGGAAAATTGCTGAACTTAAACTCGAAAAGTATGTGTCGACCTGGCTTCCCTGTAGATATCTGTCCCTAGAAAGTTTGAATGGCGTAGCTAAAAAAATGTAGGCGTGCATAGGGAACAGTCACACACAGACTCACAGATTGCCTTTTATATATATAGATTTACCTTTTTGCCACCAATGCAAAACAGGAAATGATATCAATGAAACAAGTACAGAATTACATCTTCAGCTTAATAACCATAGGAAAATGATCAAAGACATCATCAATTTCACTGTAGATTCACATTTCAACTAACTGAACTATAGAACTGATAGTGTAACCGATTTTCTTGAAAATTTTCACATTTGTACTATAAGCGTCTGCGAGTGTTCTTAGCTAGGTTTTGTGTCAAGGTACCCCTGATCGATAATCGAAAAAATCAGGTTATAGAAGGAGTGGTCCGATTTTAATCAAATTTGATACACTCATAGACAAAGACATAAGAAACAATATCCAGAAGTTTCAAGGTTGCAGTTCTTACAATAGTGCAGAAAATCAATAATATATATGTTTGTGTGTGTGTCTGTTTATCTGCCTGTATGTCTGAATTTTTTTCAGCCCTTTTATTTTAGTTTTTGCTTCAGGTTTGGCTCTAAGTAAGTATAATTGTAGTTCTTAGTCTCAGCCATGATACCATTTACTCAGAGGACTTATTTAGCCTTGAAAATTCAGTTTACGATGAAAAAAACTTATTTGATATCGATACCAGGAAATCAAAATTCGACTTACATCCATTCATTTTTCTTTCAGTCTACGGTTTTGGTTTAAATGGAAACAACTATTGCTTTTTAGTCTTTCGTGCCAACGTCCAAAGAGTTTGAGCTCCAGTACCATGGATTAGTTTTAAAGCTTTCATTACACCTGATCAATGCCGGGCTATTCTGCTAGTTTGTTTATAATTGACAGATGTATTACCATATAATAGACAAGTTGCACTGTTAGGCTGACCAATTGCTACTGGACATATCATAAGTCTTGTCCACTTGATTAAACTTGTTGTCTTGTGGCCAAAACACCAAATGACTCAGCAAATAACTAAACAGCTAGTGAAAAAAAAGACATTTTGATTACATACAAGATGTATTCATTCTTCACTCTTTCTGCAACAGACATTATACTGGAGTGTGGTCTACCTCAAAAAAATGACCCCACATCAAAATCATTACTCTAACAACACCTATGAAAATACAAACATGTTCACAAAATAATGAGGAAATAAAAAAAAAACACCTAAAACAATTGGTCTATACAGCAGACATTAGTAATTCAGAGGCACTTCATCAACATGTCATGAGGGTCTGCAAAACCATCCAACACCATGTGGGAGTATTTGAAAGAGTCTACCTGTCAATAATCTAGTGGCTGTATGCATGTGTAGAAGCAAGCAGGGGACATTTTTTAAATTTGTTATGAGTTACTTTGTTGAGATACAACGATGACATATGGACATTTTTCATTGTTTTCGTGTCAAGAACCTGCCCCAAAGTTTGTAAAAGTATTTTCGGATTGTAAATTTAACATCTACAGTAAACTTTAAACTTAACTCAAACATAGCATTCATGCATTTTTTCAATCACATACTGTATTTAACAATAATATCTTATGTCTTTTAGAGGAGGAATTGTCAACTGCAGAATTTTAAAACACCCAACATCATCAACATTCTTTCATTTTACTCTGTTCATGAGAATTAGGGATTTGGAGGGGACTCACAAGTGGAATAGCCAAGGAGCCTCTCTTTATGTAAATTCAACCCTGGTTGAGCCATAAATAATTTCCGTTTTTGTTTTATCAATTTTAGTTTTCAAAAAATAAGCTACAATTAAATTTTATTCAAATATATTAAGTGATACATGCTTAGGTGATCATGTCCTGAAAGAGACATGACTGACTGGGCAGAAGATTATTCCACAGTAGGATGCCAGTACTTTCTATGATAGACTGGTTGCTAACCAATGTTACAGAATCCAATCTCTCCTGCTATTCAACCCATAGAGAGAAGGAGAAGAGATGTATTACATTATTAAGTAGTAATTAATGGGGGATCATTTTATTACTTCATAACAATAGAAAACCGAACCCCCACTTTATGCCCAGTAGAAGTTTTAATTATGTTTCAAACTATTATATTCAGTCAGTCAGTTAAATGCCATACATGATACATGCTTGACAATCAAGTCTCGAATGAGACATGACTTACTGGGCAGAAGATTATTCTACAGTAGGTTGCCATTACTTTCTATGATAGACTGGTTGCTAACCAATGCTACAGAACCCAATCTCTCCTGCTATTTAACCCATAGCTGGAAGGAGAAGAGATGTATTATATTAAGTAGTAATTAATGGGGGATCAGTGTATTACTTCAGAATTGGAGTAGATAGATCTATCTATCACCCGGTTCACACTCCACCCACGTCTATTAAACAGGTTAAGAGGCTCATCCCTTGTTCCCTGTTTAGGATGTGGTTTCCGGCTTTCTCTTTTCCAATCATCTCACTTTTTTTTTTTTTTTTTTTCAATTGGAGTAGATAGATCTATCTATCGCCCGGTTCACACTCCACCCACGTCTATTAAACAGGTTAAGAGGCTCATCCCTTGTTCCCTGTTTAGGATGTGGTTCCTGACTTTCTCTTTTCAAATCTTCTCACTTTGTTTTTTTTTTTCAATTGGAGTAGATAGATCTATCGCCCGGTTCACACTCCACCCACGTCTATTAAACAGGTTAAGAGGCTCATCCCTTGTTCCCTGTTTAGGATGTGGTTTCCAGCTTTCTCTTTTCCAATCTTTTCACTATTACGTAGCCCCCTGCACATCAGTGGCGTTACCACCTTGCTCGGGGTGATACGATTTAAAAAAAAAAAAAAAAAAAAAAAAAAAAAAGAGCAGTTTCATTTATGTTTTTAACTATTATATTCAGTCAGTCAGTTAAGTGCCATACATGATACACGCTTTGGGTGATCATGTCTTGAAAAAGACACGACTGACTGGACAGATGATTATCCAGCAGTAGGTTGCCATTACCTTCTGTGATAGACTAAGTTGCCAGCCAAGACTATAGAACCCAATCTGCCCTGTTATTTAACCCATAACTGGAGGGAAGAGACAGATTAATACCTTTCCCAAGGGTATTTGCTTAGAAGTGTATGCAAGGATTTCAACTAAAATTTGAACTTGGCTCCTCGATTTCTCGTTTTGAGCCAATATCTACTGCACCACAAATATTCTCCATTATTTGCAATGTCTTGTTGACACTTGTCAGGTAGCTAGCTCTTCAATAACTTTTGAGTAAAATTTCTCTGGTTTTAATGGTCTTAAATTGTTTTTTATGAGAGAAAGATTTACCCACCAAAGTGTTTTGAGACAATAGCAATAATCAGTTTGTGTAAGGTCAGGTGAATGTGGTAAATGAGATAGAATGGACTGAGTTTCAAAATGTGTTTCTTGCATTATTCTTGATGTATACGGTCTTGCATTATCATAGAGGAAAATAACATCTTTCTATTGAGAAACACGCCATAATTCTCAATAAAACTTTGATGGACATGATGCGGCTGTTGTATGTATATGTTGTATCCTGGGAGGGATACAACATATACATACAACAGAGAAAGAATAGTGCAAGAAATAACTCTTAACACTGAGGATATATAAATAGAGATTTATTATACCTCAGTACAATAAACCAAATACAAGTACACCCAACGAACAGTTAACAAGAATAACATTTAAGAAGGCAATGTCTCTGTATAGGACGTATGCGTCCGTCTTGAGAAGAAGTCTTCCGTCTAGTGACGTCTAACTCTCGTCTAAGGCCAATCATATAATGACGAAGACTCTTGATCACTCCCGTGTAATGACGTAGACTCTCGTATAATCACGAATACTCTGTAGTTCATTTTAGTCCCGGACTTTTATAACCCAGGCTATAACCATTCCTGGGTAAGACAGGATATTCCTCCACAACAGTATAAATGTGCATTTAATGTTTCATTGCATCTTAAAGACCCTAAATGAATAATACCCCAACAGCCACACCACATGCACAAGTTTACCTTCTGGGGTCATTTGTGGAGATATATGTGTCAAACCACTGCCTTTTGTGCTAAACATTGCCATATACAATCCATTTATCCTCAACTGTTAAAAAAATTCAATTTCAAACCCATCACTTAATCATACATTCAAGATGTTTTTGCAATGTTTAACCTTCAAATCTACAAAAAAAAAAGCAGTGTGTCAAGAGAAGTGTTATCCTCTTGACACTTTCCAATGCATAGTGTTCAGATGTGTTTTTTGCAAGACCTCCACTAATGAAGTAAGTACAAACTTTATTTTGGTCATTCCAACTCAGTGCAATGCTGACTTGAGCCCAGCCATTATACTCACCCTTATCATTCAGTCAATTAAGTGCCTTACGTGATACATGCTTTGGGCGATCATGTCTCAAAAGAGTAGGTAAACATTATTAAAACACAAAAATAAAAGCTTATGTTAAAATATTCCACACGTACATGAGGATAGGGAAAAATATCTCAAACACTTTTTTCCCCTTAGGGATGACACGAGTGACAGTAATTAACCCTTGCCCACTTTGGAAGTCGAGTTTAGCTGAAAATAAGAGCATTTATCTACTTGAACAGTAACAAAAACAGAGTTTATGAAAAAAATTAACTCCTAAATTCTTGTGCCAAATACAAAATTTAGTTCAGTCAGTGAAGTGCCATACATGATACACGCTTTGGGCGATCATGTCTCGAAAGAGGCATGACTGACTGGGTAGCAGATTATCCTGCAGTAAGTTGCCATTGCTTTCTGTGGTAGACTTGTTGCCAGCCAAGGCTATAGAACCCAATCTGTCTTATTATTTAACCCATAAGTGGAGGGAAGAGACGGATTAATATCTTTCCCAAGGGTATTTGTGTGTAAGTGAATGCAAGGAATTTAACTGGAATTCGCACTCAGCTCCCCGATCTGTCATTCCAAGTAGATATCTACCCTAAATTACTTCAGGACTAGAAAGAAACAAACATACACAAGAGACAGTGAGAACTTTGTTTCCTTAGAGTTTCTATAAAAAAACAGAATAAATGGTCTGTAGTAGAAAACCAAATTTTTTCTTGTTTCTTCTTTAATTGTTTGTATACAAACACGTAAACACCTACAATACACCAAAACACAACGGTGAATACCATCAGGTCATTTAAGCTCTCACTTCTAACATCTTCTCTCCTTGTATTCAAAACAAAAAAAAACAAAGAGAGACAAGTGTTATTTTTTTTTTTTTTTTTTTTTAATCGTATCACCCCGAGCAAACAGGGAACAAGGGATGAGCCTCTTAACCTGTTCAATAGACGTGGGTGGAGTGTGAACCGGGCGATAGATAGATCTATCTACTCCAATTGAAAAAAAAAAACAAAATGAGAAAATTGGAAAAGAGAAAGCCGGAAATCACATCCTAAACAGGGAACAAGGGATGAGCCTCTTAACCTGTTCAATAGACGTGGGTGGAGTGTGAACCGGGCGATAGATAGATCTATCTACTCCAATTGAAAAAAAAAAAACAAAGTGAGAAGATTGGAAAAGAGAAAGCTGGAAACCACATCCTAAACAGAGAACAAGGGATGAGCCTCTTAACCTGTTTAATAGACGTGGGTGGAGTGTGAACCGGGCGATAGTTAGGTCTATCTACTCCAGTTGAAAAAAAAAACAAAGTGAGATGATTGGAAAAGAGAAAGCCGGAAATCACATCCTAAACAGGGAACAAGGGATGAGCCTCTTAACCTGTTCAATAGACGTGGGTGGAGTGTGAACCGGGCGATAGATAGATCTATCTATTCCGATTGAAAAAAAAAACAAAGTGAGAAAATTGGAAAAGAGAAAGCCGGAAACCACATCCTGCCCAATAATCACCTGGAAAGTATACAAAGCAGATATTCTGTTCAATAGATCAGCAAAAGACAGAGACAGAAAAAAAAAGATTAAATGTTGAAAAAAGCATATGGATATTTCTTTTAATTTTAATTTGAAGTAATAAAATTATTCCTGCTTTATAATGTTCTAAATAAAAAAAAGAAAATCATAGTTAGTTAAAATAGCCAAGTTTCACAAACCAGACACTGAACATAAACAGCTTTGAAACCACTCACCACAAAAATCCAGGTTATTTAAATGTAGAGTCAATAGTCCTCTCCTGTCACACTAACTTACATCCTCTCTCCCATGCTTTTCTACATCCACCCCACTCTCATCAGTACTCTCTTCCCTCTCCTACTCTCTTCCTGACAGCCCCTGCAACCTCTCACTCCTCATAACATTCCTCCTTGTCCACCCCACTCTCATCAGTAAACTTTTCCCTCTCCTACTCTCTTCCTGACACTCCCTGCAACCTCTCACTCATCATAACATTCCTCCTATGTAACCCCCTGCACAAGAGTGGCAGTTAAATGCCTTGCTTAGGGCAACACAATTAAAAAAAAAAAAAAAAAAAAATCAAATTCTTTGTAAATAGCCATATAAACTATTAAAATCAAGAGGAGGTAACTCTTCAATTATTGCTACAGCAACATGCCACCATTTTATCTAGCAGCCTCCTAAATGGAATTCTCTCTCTTATAATAAAGACCAGTGTGTATTTACTTGCGTGTATATATATATATATATATATATATATATCTATTTTCCTCCTGTTACACTCATGGAGAAAGAGACAATAGCGAGGCAGCATAAACTCAGTTCATTAAGAGACAATAGCAAGACAGCATTAGCTCAATTCATTCTCTTTACTACCAGTTATTAGACTTTACTACCAGTTCTGAAAGCTCTTGCTACGTGTTTGCCCTTTAATGGTGCCTTATTATTTTATGTTTTTTGCAATAATTATGTCATCAAGTAGTGAAGAAGATGCATGTGTGTGTGTGTGTGTGTGTGTGTGTGTGTGTGTGTGTGTGTGTGTGTGCTTTACATATAAAAATTAAAAATTTACAAGATCATATAATCATTTTGGCAAAATTAATTCACTTCATCGGCAATTTTTAATATTATGGAAAATTCAAAAATTTGTTCAAATCTGTGTGAGTGTGTGTGGGTAAAGAAACCAGAAGCAAGCATGTGAAAAGAAAAGAAAAAGGAAAAGTGTAGCAAAAAAAAAAAAGAGAAAGGAAGAAGGAAAGGAAGGGAGAAAGAAAGAAAGAAAGAAAGAAAGAAAAGTGAGAAAGGGGAAAGGAAATTAGAGAAGGGAAAAAATTTTGTTAGATTTGCAGACAGGACAAAACGGTGGCTCCATTTCCTTTTGGATTCAAATATATAGATTTCCTTATTGTCTTGCTCAAGAGTTTGTATTTTTTATTCTTATGTCTTAATGTAAGATACTCAATAGTAGGTACGTCAATATATATGTTGCCATCATTTTAGACAGCATATTGTTAGAAATATTTTGCTAACGTTTTTGACAGCATGGGCCCACTTGTGTTTTAATAAGGAAAATGAAAGCTAATATATTTAACCCCAAATGCTGTCACAGGCAGCTGAATAGAGCCTGAGAAAAATCCATTTATGACAGATGTTTCTTTGCCTTTTTCAGCATACAAAGTGTGTGCTTATACAAAAGATAAAACATTGCATAGCTCTATACAAGCAGTTTAAAGCTATCACTACATATCTTCTGGTCCAGGGTATGACAATAAACTGCATCTGGCAGCAAAGCCTCTGATTTGGATGTTGTGAGGAGCATGGAACCACCTCTTAATTGCTGTTGTTCCCAGGTCCACCCTGACCCAGAGTGGTAGCACCTGTTAGGGTCCCAGCTATGAGCAAATAGTTAATGCCGAAACTGGGGTCAAAAAACTATGAAAGTATAAAAATACACTTTTATAGAAATATATATATAGAAAAATATACATTTTTGAAGGAAAAATATTACCAACAATACATTTTTTAAGAAAAAAATTATTACCATAACACATTTTTGACGAAAAAAAATATTCTTAGCAAAACATTTTTCAATACAAAACTAGAAGACATTTTCAATTTTATTTTCTAAAATAAAAATTTTTCATTAAAACCTGACTAAATAAACCTCACTATAACTGAACATTAAAAAAATACTTTAAAAGCCCACCTTTTTGGCATTAACCCACAGAGGTTAATATACCATTAAACAAAACTCAAACTCTAACTACATATCTTCATATTAGAATTAATAGAATTTTATTCGTTTATCAATATTATTAAATTTTGACTAATATTTACTTTCATTTTAATTTCTCGGTTGATTTTATTAGAATTTTACTCAACAACTAAAAAAGATGAAAAAAATAGTAGTCAAAAGGAATAATAGCTGACAATGCTTCATCTCATGAAAAATGATGAAAGTAAATACAAGTCAAAATTGATTAACAATAACAACAATGCATCATCAAATAAAAATTAAAATAAAAGTAAATTCTCATACGAAATGAATAATAATGGCTGAAAATGAGTCATCTTATAAAAATAAAGACGAAAGTTAATACTAGTAAAAAAATAATAATAATAATGGCTGACTAATAAAAATGAAGGTGAAAATCTACTTCTGCTGATTAACATTTATCTAAAAAGAAAAAAGAACAGATTTATGTTTTACCCAATGCTGTTTTTGCAAAACTGAATGTGGCAGACCACCAAGAATTTGAACTTAACTTGCCGATTCTACTATCCACGCCCAGTTATACTTTGTCACACATAAAAGAGAAAAGCCATTGTTAAACGTATTTTTTGAAGAATTTTAAAATTCAGACAAGGACATTTTTTAATGACAAACTAAAATCCAATATCTTTAATACTTTTTTAATCATTTACAAGAATTTAATTATTTAAAGAATTTAACTATTACTGTAAGTCAATGAATAAATGACCGATCAAAATATTAAAGGAAGACATTTTAAAACAAGGTTTTTTAGTAACAATAAATCTTAATAAAATATTTTAAAGTTAAAAAAATTTTAAATTACTTTTATTATTTATATTAATCCCATCACATTTCAGATAGTCCATTCTATGGCCTATTAACCTTTACCACGCTGCATTAGTCACTACTTTCCTTTCCACGGTATTGTTTTTCAATGCTTCTCTACTGCACTACTTAATTTCAGTCATGGCGATTTTCTGTTGCCATAGCAGGATATGACAACACAACTGCAAAATTCAAACACGCTATCATTCATTCATTGGAGTCATTTGCAATGGCAAACAAAATCATCTCTAGAATGTTCAAGGTTAATAATATTAAGTGTGGATAAAGATGGCCCTTTTTTTATTTTTCAGGGATTTTTGAACCTAACCTCTTCAGTTAAAAAATTCTCTAAAGGCTACATGGATCAATAGACAAGGGCTGAAGAGCACAAAAGCCAAATCATTGTGATAACAACAACAAAGATGAAGATATTAGTCCAAAGGTAAATAATGTATAAAGAGCAAACATGGATAAATGTGTCCACAAAAAAACGTAGTACTGAATGGATGTTTTTACCCATGGCACTGCTTTTTTATTTTTAACTACCTACACTCTTCAGCAACATTTAGTTTTAAAGTGATGATTAGAATTGTAATAAAACCTAAACATATGAAAGTGAATTTATACATTTTTTTTATTCTTGAGAATTGGCAACAAAAATAATAAACACTATTTACTTATTCGATTGTTTATTTTTATTATAAATTGACTAAATAGTCAGATCAATCCTCACTGGAGGCCCAATACTTTTGGCCTTGTGCCGCATCTAAACTATGCTTTGAAAATCACCATTCCAATGAATTATATAATAGTGTAAATAGGAAAAAAATCGCAAGTGACGATATCTGAATATGGTGGCTGTTAGGTCTAGGAAATGTAACGAATAGTGTAAATGTACAAACTGATATAGACACAGGAAGATACATTAATAGATATGAACAGACTGAGAGAACATGTAGAGTCATGGTTAATGTATCAGAATGGTAAATTTAGGAGCCAATTTCAAATTCCTGTCAAATTCCTTACATTTTTTTCCTTCTTCTTCTTCATGCCCCATAACTCCAGGGTCATACAGGGTGATGCCTGGTGTCTTGCTCAACAAAAAGTCAGTCAGTTAAGTGCCATACATGAAACATGCTTGGGCGATCATGTCTATGACTGACTGGCAGATGATTATCCCGCAGTAGGTTGCCATTGCTTTCTGCAGTAGACTGGTTGCCAGCCAAGGCTATAGAACCCAATCTGTCCTATTATTTAACCCATAACTGGAGGGAAGAGACGGATTAATACCTTTCCCAAGGGTATTAGCGCTTAACCCTCTAGGGCCATTCGTATCATATTTGATACAGTATGAAAACAAGCCTTGAAAGAAATATTTTCCTGAAAAATTTTTTAAGAGAAATATTTTATAAATTTCAAATGAAAGCAGTACTGACTGCTCAGTCAATGAATACCAAATGTTTCCTTATAGGGAAATACCAAATGTTTCCTTATAGGGAAATACTGTATCAAATATGATACGAATGGCCCTAGAGGGTTAAGGGAATGCAAGGAATTCGACTAGAATTCGAACTCGGCTTTTCGATTTCTCGTTCTGAGCCGATATCCACTGCATCATGACACAACAAAAAAGACCCCACTTTATTCAGTCATTAACACGTACCTTTTCTTTCTCCTTTGTGCCATTTCTTGTACAATGGTCTTGGAGAGTACTTGTGATCTGGTTACATGATCATACAACTTAAGATTCATCTTTATGGCGGTCAACACATCTTTAAAGCCATTAATCTGATGAGCTATAAATTAGTTATAACAATAAAGAGTAAAAATCTGCCTAGATTACAGTAATTAGAAATTTTTTTATTTTGAATTTACCAACTATGAAGATAAATTTTCTCTGCATTAGATTCCATTTAGACTTAGATGTTAAAGGCAGTCTTAGACTTAGCTACAATATTAGTTTCTCATAATAAATACGTTTTTTCATCACTAATGACCATCATGTTGAAAAATGGCTTTTTATGTTTTTGCGAGGAGAATTACTGACCAATGGCAGTTTATGTATACATCCAACAGCAAAGCCTCTGAACAGGAGATTAGAGGTTTTTGCAAAGAGAATTACTGACCAATGTCAATTTATGTATACATCCAACAGCAAAGCCTCTGAACAGGAGATTAGAGGTTTTTGCAAAGAGAATTACTGACCAATGGCAGTTTATGTATACATCCAACAGCAAAGCCTCTGAACAGGAGATTAGAGGTTTTTGCAAAGAGAATTACTGACCAATGTCAATTTATGTATACATCCAACAGCAAAGCCTCTGAACAGGAGATTAGAGGTTTTTGCAAAGAGAATTACTGACCAATGTCAATTTATGTATACATCCAACAGCAAAGCCTCTGAACAGGAGATTAGAGGTTTTTGCAAAGAGAATTACTGACCATGGCAATGCCTCTGACTGGGAAATTGGATATAGGATATTTTTGCTTTGAAAATTGCTCACCAAGACCAGTTTCTGTATACATTCAACAGTAAGGCCTCTGACCAGAAGTTTGGAGATTTTTGTTACAAGAAGTACTGACTAATGGTACTTTATGTATATATCTGACAACAGGACTTCTGAGCGAGAGATTGAAGAATTTTCAAGGAGAATTAATACCTAACGGGAGTTTCTGTATTCATCCGACAGCAAAACCTCTAACCAGGAAATTGAACACTGTTGCATGAAGAGTTACTGACCAATAGTAGTTTATGTGTAATATCCAACAGCAAAATTTCTGACTAGGGGATTGAAGTTTTTGTAAGAACAATTACTGACAAATGGCAGTTTCTGTATACATCCCACAGCAAGGTCTCTGACTGGGAAATTGTAGGTTTTTACAAGGAGAATTATTGTCCAGTAACAATTTTTACATACATCCAACATCAAGGTCTCTGACAGGATATTTAGAGGTGTTTGCAAGCAGAATTACTGACATATCAACAATTTTTGTATTCATCTGACAGCAAGGCTTCTGAGAGATTAGAAGTTTTTGCAAAAACAATTACTGACCAGTAGCAGTTTATGTATGTATCCAACAGCAAGGCCTCTGACTGTGAGATGGAAGGTTTTTACAAGAATTACAGACCAATTGAAGTTAACATATACAACAAGGCCTCTGACTGTGAGATTGGAAATTTCTGCAAGGAGAATTACTGACTAGTGGCAATTTATGTATATATCCAACAACAAGGCCTCTGATCGGCAGATTGGAGGATTTCGCAAGGAGAATTCTGCCCAATGACAGTTTTTGTATACATATGACAACAAGGCCTCTTACCAGGAGACTGGAGGTTTTTGCAAGGAAAGTTACTCACCAATACCACTTTCTGTATACATCCAACAGCAAGGCCTCTGACTGGGAGACTGAAGGTTTTTGCATGATGAATTACTGACCACAGGCAATTTCTGTATACATCCAACAGCAACGTCTCTGACAAAGAGATTGGAGGTATTTACAAATCGAATTACTGACATATTGGCAATTTCTATATTTATCTGACAGCAAGCCCTCTGACCAAGAAATTGGAGGTTTTTGCAAGAATTACTGACCAATGGCAATTTCTGTATACATCCAACAGCAACTCCTCTGACCGGAAAAGTGGAGGTTTATGCAAGCAGAATTACTGACCTACTGATAATTTTTGCATTCACCTGACAGCAAGGTCTCTAACTAGGAGATTGTGGTTTTGCAAGAAAAATTACTTATCAATGGTAGATTCTGTATACATCTGATAGGACAGCTTCTGACTGGGAAATTAGAGGTTTTTGCAAGGTGCATTACTGACCAACGGCAGTTTTAGTATACATCCAGCAGCAAGGCCTCTGACCATGAGCGTAGATGATTTTGCAAGGTGTATTGCTAACCTATTGGCAATTTCTGTATTCATCCAACAGCAAGGCTTATAACTCATAAGCAGAATTACTGATGTATTGGCAATTTTTGTATTCACCTGGCAGTAAAACCTCTGACCAGGAAAGTGAATATTTTCGTAAGGTGTATTACTGATTTATTGGCAATTTCTCTACTCATCCAACAGCAAGGCTTCTGACCAAGAGACTGCTGGTTTTTTGCAAGAATAATTTTTGATTAATAGCCGTTTCTGTATACATCCAACAACAAAGTCTCTAACAAGGAGATTAGAGGTTTTTGCAAGCAAAATTGCTGACCTATTGGCAGTTTATTTATACATTCCATTGCAAGGTCCCTGACAAGGAGATTGAAACCTTTTGCAAAGAATTATTGACCAATGGCATTTATTGCATACATCTGACAGCCAGTCCTCTGACCAGAAGGTTTTTACAATGAAAATTACTGACTAATGGTACTTTATATATATGTCTGACAGCAAGAGATTGAAGAATTTTTTCATGGAGAATTAATGACTAATGGCTGTTTCCGTGTGGCCTGCCCCACCTTCTTTGGTCTTCAAACTGCCCAATTTCCAGGGCTGGATTGATAGAGTGATAACCTCAGACCACACTGAATCTTATCCCACGTTGTGTTTTGATTTGATCCTAATACAGGTGAAGCCGAGTAACCTTCAGGAACAACTGCAAATGAATTCGTTCAGGCTGGGAAAGTCACAAGATGGGAAAAAAATATCTTCATAAAAAAAAATTTATATCTTCGATTCTTGGTATAGGCTTATTCATTCCAGCAGTAGAATTCTATCTACTTCATGCAGACAGCTATCTTCCCAACCCATGTCTAAAGTTAAAATGAAACATTTTGGCTGGTTCTGTTACATTTGGCTCAGGGTTCACGTCAGAATTCTTCTAAGGCAGGCAGTCACTGACCAACGGCAGTTTTAGTATACATCCAGCAACAAGGCCTCTGACCATGAGCGTGGCAGCAAGGTCTCTTGTCTCAACCACAAACCTCTTTGGCCAAAACTGCTCCACAACTCCCTCTTGGCCACCGGGCATTCGTTTCTCTGAATTTCCACTCAAAACTGAAGTGGGGTATGACCAATCTAGGGAAATCGGGGAATTACTTAATTCTAATAAAGGTCTCTTTGTTCTCTGGTTTTCAAAGATTAATTATCTTTTTCAATTCAGGGTTTTACCTTTCTGTGAGCAGCAGTCACAGGCATCAATCCACCCAAATCAACTCCTTACTTTCTTTATTTTTATCTAACACTAATAACCTTCAAAGGCGTGTATGAATTCTCTGCCTTCCTTAGTTTTCCACCTCTGCTCACTACCACTCAGTCCTCCTTCAACTGATTTGATTTATCAATCTCATGTCACATTTATTTGCGGCCATTAATTAAATTCTTATTATTTCAAAATTTCTCCTATGTAAGGAAAAATCTGGTCCTCAGTCAGAAACTTGCCAGATGTCTCTCTCAATTTCTTATCAGGGTCATTAGTTATTTAACCCACCAAGAAATCCTTATTTCCAACCCTGTTTACAGTGCAGTCTCATTTATGGTCAGTTTTGCATTATTTATTAAAAATGATACTAAAACTACTGCACGGTATAATATATTACATCATAATATAGCTAAATTGTTTAGAATAATAATCCTTTGAAGTAAATGAAGGTCTTATTTAATGGCACAATGATTTAGTAATGATGTCCTTGTGCCATGCATCTTATCTCTATACAATTTGTAAAGCTTCAGTAAATTATAAAATTTATAAGGCTTTCAATGATCACCAGAATGAAATTCCAACGCTATTATTTTGAACATAAACTTAACCTTTGAACTCCTTTCCTCGAAAGACCATAAAAATTTGGAAAAAATATTTTGTATCCTTATTTATTGTGTCAAACCCTGCCAACTTTGAAATTGAGTGCAATACCACAGTTCCAAAATCAACCTGCCCGAATGTGACGCATCCTGTCCAAATAATGTCAACAAGATATAAACAAATGTTTGGACCTCTAACTTCAGACAACAAAATCAAGAAAAATCATACTTTTCTTTATAACTCTCATGTTAACTTCATTTTTTAGAAAACATACATGTTCCTTAAGCATGTCTTATATTTGGTCAGACAGGTTTTGCTAAAAAAAAAAAAGAAAGGAAAATTATGACTTGCTTCTCAAACATTGACTAATAAATGTTCCATTGACTCTGGTAAACACTGCCAAAGTTGTCTCAGTTTCAAATTTCAATGAAGTAAGTGTATCTTTTTTTTTTTAAAAGAATTGTATCGTAACTTATGATGATTTTTGAGCTTTATCCACAAAACCTGGGAATACTCAATTCTTTCAAGAATATGATGCCACCATTCTGATTTCTTCAAACTAAATAAATACAATCTGCAGAATTTAGTTTTAAAACTGCATGTTATGTTGCATACAATCTTTAAACTACAATTTCACCTTTTTAGGTGAACACTTACCAGATAGATAGATAGATAGATAGATAAAAACAGGCTCAGGGATAGATAGACCAATAGACAAAATGTATAATTCACTTAAATGAGTTTTATGAAATTCAAATAAGGTTCCTTATTTACTAACATATTCTTTCCAATAAGTTGTTGCTTATCCTGATCAAAATTATGGATCTAATCTAAACTTATTTATAAATGGAACTTTGTGTGTGTGTGTGTGTCTGTTACCTATAGACACCGAAATGGCTGAACCGATTTTCTTAAAAATTTACACAGCTGTTCTATAAGCATCTGCAAGTGTTCTTAGCTAGGTTTTGTGTCGAGGTACGCCCAATAAATATCAAAAATCGATAATCGAAAAAAATTGGGTTATAGAAGGAGTGGTCTGATTTTAATCAAATTTAATACACTCATAGACAAAATAGCCTTCTAAATTCAGTTTACGGCAAAAAAAACTTATTTGATATTGATAACAGGAAATCAAAATTTAACTTACATCCATTCATTTTTCTTTCAGTCTACGGTTTTGCTTTAACTGGAAACAACTATTGCTTTTTAGTCTTTTGTACCAATGTCCAAAGAGTCTGAGCTCCAGGACCATGGATTAGTTTTAAAGCTTTCGTTACACCCAAGCAACGCCAGGCTATACTGCTAGTAAACTATAATTATATACACTATATCCAATATTCAGCACTCTTCTCCTATAAAAGTAACAATTTTTTAAAAATCATTTTTGTTTATTATTTCATCTTATGTAAAACAATAAAGCCATTAAGACACAAAGGATTACTGAGAACAAAAGAAACTAAAAAAACACCATTGAAGATACTGAACCATAAGAGAACAGGTTTCAAGGAGCCAGAAAATAACAACTGAAGAGGTGGAAGGGAATTCCACAAAGAAGGGCAACAGAAGAAACTCTTAGCACAGAACTTACAGTTACATCAATCAATTTCAACCATAAAAAAATGATGGAATCAAACTGCCAGTCTAGTACTGCACTTCAATTTGTAAAGTCAAGCTATCAAACACAAAACCTCATCAGAACAATTATTATGAAAATATTTATAGAAAAGGCACAGGAAAGCTAAGTTATAGAAATAGGTAAATTTACTGATGCGAAGATGCCAGTTTAGAACTAATAACTTTACAGATTCTTCTTTGAATTTTGTCAAGAACCTCTAGATACATAGCAGAAGCACCAGACTAGATGTGACAGTAATATTTAATGCATGGACATCTGATAGACTTATAAATATACAAGGCAGATTCTAGCAATAATAAACTATCTAGTACGACACAGAAAATTTTCTAGCTGCAGACCTAGCAGTTGATTCGATGCAATTGCGTTTTTATTCAAATATAAGACTGGGAAGGTACCTTGATTTATTCTTGTGGAAGTTAGCGCCAGCCATGCTGATAAACATAAAAAATGGTTCTCTAAATCAAAGGAGAGCAGTTTAATTTTGGAGTTATTCATTGTGGTGCAGTGGATATTGACTCAGAACCAGAAATTGGGGAGTCGAGTTCGAATTCCAGTTGAACTCCTTGCATTCACTTATGTGCAAATACCCTTGGGAAAGGTATTAAGCTGTCTCTTTCCTCCAGTTATAGGTTAAATAACAGGACAGAGTGGGTTCTATAGCCTTGGTCGGCAACCAGTCTACCACAGAAAGTAATGGCAACCTACTGCGGGATAATCTTCTGCCCAGTCAGTTATGTCTCTTTCAAGACATGATCGCCTAAGCGTGTATCAAGTTTGACACTTAACTGACTAACTGTTGGCACAATAAGTAACAGATTTTCAGTTTTATCAAATCTATCAGAATTACTAGTAAGACAAGAGTAAACAGTTGTGTCATCAACATGGATACAAAATTGAGAATTGATAACATTGGCATGGTTGTTGATAAAATTAGGAGTAATGTAGATCCAAGGACAGAGCTCTGGGGAATATTTGCTTTAATGCAAAAAGATCTAGAAGAGTGGCCATTCAAGAAAACATCATTTCATGATTTGATCAGAAAGATTAAATCAGAACAAATTGTCCAAAATTACCATAACTCCTTAGCTCATAAAGAAGACCAAAATGCAAAACTCTGTCAAATGCCTTCAACAACTTGAGCTTAACAAATTCTTATCTAAAACTTCACAGATTCTTTCAGTAATAATTGACAACACATCAGTAGTTAATCTGGAGAAGTAAAAGCCATATTGTTTGTCTGAAAGAAGACCCTGCAAGGCGAGATGCTTAACCAATTCAGAATTTATTAGAATCACTAGTACTTTGCCAAAGAGTGACAGAAGGTTAATAGGTCAATAGTTCAAAGGATCAGACGTTTTGCCAGAGTTCTTGAAGACTGAAACTACAGAAGAGGATTTCCAACTATCTGGAAAGCAAGAAGTAGTAAAACATCTCTTCTAGAACTTTGAAAGAGATGACAGAGATGCCATAGAGTGCACGTTTTGTGGGGATCAAGTTTAGAAATGATAGCAGAAACCATAGACAGAATTATATGCATAGAACTCAATAAATTCAGTTCTAAGTGGAAAGTCAGACAATGTTACTCCTGCTGAGAGTTAAGAGTAGAATTGAAAGAGAATTACAAGCAAAACATTCTGCTTTATCTGCAGTATATGATAGCACTTCAAATTAATTTAGCATACTTTTGCAGAACCACAAGTAGTCACAAGAACCAAACTTGTGAAAGCTTACACAGTGCCTCATTATTATAAAGCAATGCGTTATTGAGGACTTATTAAGTGTGGACACAAAGAGGTACCTTTTATGAGCTGTTATACTGGAAAAGTGATTCCTGTGGGTTATATTGCCTGAAGAAGCAGGTGTGAACCAAGAAGAAGATTACAATTTCACCTGGTATTTCGGAGATGGCACAAAATCATCTAGGCTGGCTTAAACCCAAGAAGAAAATTCTGTGGCCCAATTCTCATTAGGAAGGCTAAAAATTTCACTTCAAGGGGCATTGGAAATAAAATCATGAAATGCATCTCAATTGGTATGCTGTCAATAGAAAGAAGGCTTGTAATTGTGAGTTCATAGCTAATTAAAAAGGCAAAATAAATATCAATAGAAACTACAATGTGATCCGAATTGCCAAGAGGACAGAGTGTGATGTTCAACAAGAGAAAATAAGGAACAAATATGTTGACCAGAATTATTAGGGAAATCAGTATACAAATCTACTATTTGACTGAGAGATTCATCAACAGAATATTTGAAAATCTGAATAATGGCAATATCAGTTTATTAGAATTAAAAAATTACTTCATCTGACAAGCATCTTAATCACCAAACAAAAATATATCCACAGATGAATGTAGGGTAAGATCCATTTCAAAACTCCCAGATGTTTTGTCTAATTAGCCACAGTCCTGAGGAGAAGGGGTACAATAATAAAGAAAGGAACTAAGAGACTGCAATAAAGAACATGAAAAAAATCACCTCAGATGTTTTATCTAATTAGCCACAGTCCTGAGGAGAAGGGGTACAATAATAAAGAAAAGGAACTAACAGACTGCAATAAAGAACATGAAAAAATCATCCAGAGATTCAAGAGATGATTTCCTTGTTACTGGAAGATTTTCCACGATATAAACATCAAGACTATTCATATGTATGCTAGAATCTTTTCAACAAAGAGGAAGATAGCCTGAAACAGAGAATTCACTGGTAGAGATAGAAAAGTTTGAATTAGTCTACAAAAACACTAAGATATCTGGAGCAAGTTTCAAGAGAATATTTTTTTATCTTTTCATTGTGAAATGATTAAAAACAAAACATATTTCAAGAATGTTCCAAGAAAATATATTTTTCTTAATCATTTCACAATAAAATGATTGAAAAAATATTCTCATGAAATATATCTTAGTGTTTTCAGAGAGAACAATAAAAGAACAAGAATTAAGAAGAGAGAAAATAACAATCAACACTTCATTTAAATTATTGACGATCAAAGTTAACTGGGAAGCAAGAAGCTGGAAGAGAGTTCCATAAACAAGAAATGTGATAGAAAAAACTGCTAGCATAAAACTTATGGGTAGATCTTGCCATTTCAAGTGTAAAATGATGAGACCTCACCATTAATCTAGTACTGCATTTAAATTCATAAAGTCTAGGTACCATAGAGGAAAGCTCATCAGAATAATACTATGAAAGTATTTATAGAAAAGAGACCGGAAAGATATGTTATGACAGTGGGAAATTGACTGAAGCTGATATGTCATGACTAATAGCGTTCTTTTTATATATGTTTACTTTCACAATCATATCGCCCCAAGCAAGGCATTTTACTGCCACTGTTTTGCTGGGGGTTACATAGGAGGAAAGTTATGAGAAAGAGTGACAGGTTATACAGGGGTGTCAGGAAGTGGGTAAGAGAAAGATGAGAATACTGATGAGAGTGGAGTGGACAAAGAAAAGAGCAGAAGAAAGAATATGCAGGTTAGTGAGACAGGAGATGACTATTGACTTTACATTTAAATTCTTGGAGATTGTAGCAAGTAAACAAAAGGGAATTCCACAGGCAGGAAGTGTGAGAAAAGAAGCTGGTAGAGTAGAATTTGCATTTACATTTTATTGGTTTCACAGTAAAAGGGCGGGACCTAGTTGCTAATCTTGTGGCTTGAGTAAATTCATACAGGGGGGCACCAGAGAGTTAAGTTTACATTTGTGTTTTGAAAATGTTCATGTAAAATAGCTAAACATTAACAAATGAAAAAATTTCAGAATACAACTAGTTTTCACATTCCAATTTACATACTTTGTTTTATATTTCACATCACTTAGTATATACATATACATGCATGAACTTCACCAAAAATGCACACACTATATATATATATATATATAAAAACTTATTTATAAATGGAACTTTGTGTGTGTGTGTGTGTGTGTGTGTGTGTGTGTGTGTGTGCGTGCATCCGTTACCTATAGACTCCAACACGGCTAAATCGATTTTCTTGAAAATTGACACAGTTGTACTATAAGCGTCTGCGAGTGTTCTTAGCTAGGTTTTGTGTCGAGGTATCCCGATAAATATTGAAAATTGATAATCGAAAAAAAATTGGGTTATAGAAGGAGTGGTCTGATTTTAATCAAATTTCATACACTCATAGACAAAGACATAAGAAACGATATTCCGAAGTTTCAAGGTTGCAGTTCTTACAATAGTGCAGAAAATCGCTAATATATATATATATAAATCGATACCAGGAAATCTAAATTTAACTTACACCCATTCATTTTTCTTTCAGTCTACGGTTTCGCTTTAACTGGAAACAACTATTGCTTTTTAGTCTTTCATGCCAACATCCAAAGAAACTGAGCTCCAGGACCATGGATTAGTTTTAAAGCTTTCATTACACCCAAGCAACACCGGGCTATACTGCTAGTATATATATATATATATATATATATATTATTATTATTATACATTAGAAACAACAGACTACAAACTACAACAAAATTGTACATTTCATTTTGACATTGAAAGAACAATGTCTCATAACTACCTGATAAGACATTTTTCTTTCAATGTCAAAACAAAATGTACTAATTAGTAGTTTATAGTGTGTTCTAAAGTATAATTTATAATAAATATTCATTGCTCTATTTGTACATTGAGCACTGTTTTAAATTAATGTTTTAAATGTTGCCATTATTTTCTTCATTCCTCATTTATTTGTATATATATATATATATATATATATATATATCTGCTGCCTCGATACACTATACATAGATATATATATATATATATATATAGTGTATCGAGGCAGCAGATAATTTTCTAAGCATATACTGTTAAATATAAGAGACAATGAATGTCTGTTATGCTTAATCATGAGCCGTTCTAAACATCGTATTTTGGCTTTAATTTCAGTTGAAAATAAAGACAAAAATTCTCCAACATTTGGATAATTTTTTATTAAGTTAGTTCTTGCATTTAAATATATGGTTCTGTTATCATTTCGAGCTCTTGCGGTGTGACATCATAGAACCACATTATAAATTTGCGAAGTGCGTTTGCTATTTTTGGTAACTGTTGCCGTTGTTTCTCAGAGTTTTATGTCAACACAAGATAAAATCGTCGCTGATGGTGGATGTTTTTGTGTTAACGTCCTTGTAACCTCTCTGAAGATGACTCATGTGAGCCAAAAGCTTAGAACCAACTTAATAAAAAATTATCCAAATGTTAGAGAATTTTTGTCTTTATTTTCAACTGATATTAAAGCTAAAATACGATGTTTAGGACAGCCCATGATTAAATATATATATGTATATATATATATGCCTATATACACATAATGATGAACCAATGCATCCATAAACTGATACATAGCGATTAGATAAATTTTTGACTGTAATTTTCACTGTATAATATTAGAACTGCTTGATTATCTTCATATCTGAATTAAGTACATTGTCAAAGAAGGAAATTATGTTTAAAAAACAAATAATTATTGTGTGAAATAAATTTTTTATTCATCTTCATTTGAATATTTCGCTATCATTATATATAAGGGATGTATCTTTTAATTTTCTCCCTTATCCCTGCAAATCTTCATCGCCCATTCATGTTTTTTATATAAACCTTATGCAAAAATGAATTAGTTTTAATTTCTTTCTTTTTTTTTAAAATCATATCACCCCGAGCAAGGCGGTAATGCCACTGATGTGCAGGGGGCTACATAGGAGTGAAAAGATTGGAAAAGAGAAAGCCGGAAACTACATCCTAAACAGGGAACAAGGGATGAGAATCTTCACCTGTTCAATTGACGTGGATGGAGTGTGAACCGGGCAATAGTTTAGTCTATCTACTCCAATTGAAAAAAAAAAAAGTGAGAAGATTGGAAAAGCTATTCCTTCCCGCTCTATTTATTTTTTCCTTTCACCTGGTTTTCTTTTCATTTTTCTCTAGCTTTACATTCGACTGTTGCTCTTTCCCATTTTCTTTTCTTTTTTCCCTTCCTTGATTTTCCCTAATTTCTTCCTGCTTAATAATATCATATAGCTTTCTTGGTCAAAAACTAGGTACTGTAAGTCATGCCCTACAATCTAAAATATGTTTCACCTTTAAATAACCCACAGTGAATTCAGTGAATTAATAAGCAAAAAAAAAATAACCCATAGTGAATTAATAAGCAAAAGAAAATAACCCATAGTGAATTAATAAGCGAAAAAAAAAATCAGTCAATTCTTGGTTAAAAACCAAACCAATTTCAGCTTCTAAGAACCAAGAATTGAGCAGATACTACACTCTAATCCTAGAAGGAAAAGCATATTGTTGACATATACAAATAGTATAGATAATCTTAATGCATTACAATCATTTCATACACCTTTGTCTCTTTACCTGCCTAACAAAGTTTTGCTTATTTTTTTTTTATCCAACCAGCAAGCCCGTGTCCCTATGTCTTTCTTTCATCTTCATCCTTTCTATTACTGTACATTTATTTTTTCCTTTCACCTGGTTTTCTTTTCAGTGTTCTCAAGTTTTCTACCTTTCTAACCTCTTCTCAGATGTGCAAATGGTGTAATAGATAGC
The DNA here is from genome assembly GCA_037127315.1 of Ascarosepion bandense. Lineage (NCBI taxonomy): Eukaryota > Metazoa > Mollusca > Cephalopoda > Sepiida > Sepiidae > Ascarosepion > Ascarosepion bandense. The sequence goes on from JBBBDQ010000737.1 coordinate 1,967,932, forward strand.
TCAGAATGAGGAATTGGAGAAACAAGTTCAAATTCCAGTCATTCATTACATTCACTTATGCATACACATACCTTTGGGAAAAGTATAAATCCATCCCCTCCCTCCCCAGCTATGGGCTAAATAGTAAAACCTGCATCTGGAAAAAATATTATCTCCAAAATTGTTAAACGTATTAATTATTCTTATAGTCCAAAATGCATTTCTTTTTTAGATAAAAGTGTCAATAAATCATAATAAAAATCAATCAACCAACCTCCCACTGCATCTCTTTTATTTTTTCCAATTCCTTCCTGCTTATTGATGTGAATTTCTAAGTTAGAAAGCCTTTCCAGCTGCAAAAGACTAACAAAAGGATGGATATATACTACACTCTGATCTGTGGTAGAAAAGTATATTCACTGAACACTAGTGAACAGTATTTCCCAATTCCAAACTCTAGAATTAATAACCTGGTAGAGGATTATTTAAAATATAACAGTCTTACAGTAAAAGTCAAATTTCTTAAAACTAAAAAGTATTTAAGTTTCACAAAAGGTGTTACTGAGGCAAAATACAGATTGAGACTGTGTTCAGTGGTGATTGTGGAACTCTGAAAATGGTGGAGGGCATTTAGAGGCGGAGATTTTCTTGAGGGGGGGGGCAAACTGAAGCAGATTCTTCATTTTCATACTCAAGCTGTTTGAAGCTTATAAAAGTGGGGGAGCTCCAACCGAGGGACCAACCAAAATTGCGCGGGGGTGGGGGGATCTTTGCCCCTTCTTTTGGCTCTCAATCGCCACTGACTGTGTTTACTTTAAATTCTATCCTGTCTCAATTATTTTCTTTTTCCTGTATTTAACTCTAAAATGAAACTTATTTACTGGGAAAGGGAAAGAATATTGGATTTACAAGGCGTAGAAGCAGTGTAAATAAAGAAAATGAATATATAACCTTTACATTTTTTTTTTTTTTTACGAGTTTTATGATTTTCTTGTTTCTTATACTCCGGTCTTTCTCTAACGGTAGTAGAATGTAAAAACCGACCTGGACACTATGATAAAAACAAATGATGAAAGAAAATTTAGAAAAACTAATCAAATCAAAAATTAATAATAATGATGATATTGTGACCAAAATGCTGCGTCTATGAAATTCGGACAACTTTTACTTAAAGTTAAAGAAAATAACTCTCTCAAGCTAGATCTTGAATTTTTTTGTTTGAAAAAAGTAAAACAAAAAAAAAAAGAGTGCCAAAAAATTCACAGGTTGAATGATGAAAAAAATAGATAAATAAAAATATAAAAATAATAAAATAAAATCTTAGTTTTAGTCACGCGACAAATAAGTAGCTTTTTTTATTTTTAATTATAATTTTAAAAAAATTATTAAATCAAAAATTGATACAATATTTAAAAACTTAACTACTGCTTTCAATATTTAACTTAAAAATAAAACACGCGCGCGCAAGCACCCCTTCTAAGGTTGATGTCCATGACAAAAATGGCGGTTTAACAAAAACAGACCTTTTAAGCGGGCATTAAAATATTGTTACACTGTATATTGTCAATAAAATGATAGTTTTTTTTTTTTTTGACACCATAAAAAGCTTTTGCAACGTATTTGTAAAGCTTGTATATAATTTTTAATTGGTTTTATTCGCCGTGTGATTAAGCTGGGATTTTTAAACTTTTAAAACCTTTTTTTTTTTCGTTTTTGACTCATCACAAGAAAGAATCGATTGTGGCTGTGGAAATCAATCATTTACCTCCACATAAAAGGCATCATCTTTGCTGGGAACATCACATGTGCACCCCAGAATAAGGAAGAAAGTATAAAAAAGCTATAAAAAAAAAAAGACCAAAATTTTACAATTACATTGACATACACTACAATACATTTCTAACAAACAAGACATCGATTAACAACAAATATTCCGACTATAAATTTTACTAAAACCTAAACATTAAAAAAAAATAAAGTTTTATTGGCATGTTACACCCTAGCACATTCGAATTATTTTTTTAAAAATAGATTAAAATTAAATAAAACAAAAGGTGGGGGTAAACGAGATGATGGTATTTTTATTCCTTAACGGAGAGAAAAAGAAAAACACTTTATTTTCTGAAATTATGGATGCCTATTGGGACAGTAAAATTACAGATCTAGGCCAGCTAATTAATTGGATGTTGCTTGAGTCGGTAAATAGGACTCACCTTTGTTTATATCGATAAAATAACTCAAGTAAACATATAAATCATCCTTAGTTTACTTAATATGTTAAAATTGGCTAAATTTAATACCAATATGTAAGTCTTCCGAACCCGAATAGCGTTGACTTAACAAATAAAATGAAATATCACACGTCCAACTCCAATCTGTCATCAAATATTTTCTACATAAAAAAATGGAATCATTTTTAGGACGTATGAACTGATCTCATGTAAATTAAACTATTTACTTAACAGCTTTTCGCTATCGGTGAAATAAAAGGGATTTATCCAGAAAAAAAGAAGAAAAATCGATTTTAAAGGCTATTTCTCAGAAACCTGTCTGCAGTATGTTTTACGATAAAAATGTGATCACGAGATTTATTTCATTTACCTTGTCGATATTTTCTACTGGTAGTGCAATAAAAAGTCGTCTTAATTCAGCATTTGTCTTAAAAATAAAAAGCATTTTACTAGTATACATATAAAAAAATTTTTTTTTTTTAAATACAAGGAACAGGCTTCTAAACGCTGATGGCCATCCGTAGTTAGAAAAAACAAATGGTGCGGTTTATTCCGCTAATGGTACCCCAATTGTTAAGCAGTGTACAACTTATACGTCGACCTTTTTAATGCACACACACTCACATAGTTTTGTAGCAAGGGCAAACTGCACATTCAAACACCGTTAGAACCTGCAAAAAATAGTCCAGATTCTCACAAGAATTTCTGGGTAGACTGGTTAAATAAAAAAAAAATAAAAATAAAAAAAAACAGGTTAAAGAACACAGAAACAAATCGTTTTTTTTTTCTTTCCTCAACAAAAATCTCAGATCCACCATAAAACTCTTAATTCGGACATAGACAAGCAGATTGTTAATGTCAAGAAAGAGAAATTAGCAAAGAAAGAGTTATGAAACCTGTAAGACGTCATTGAATGCTGAGGGTTGATTGTCAGAGGCCCTAAGTGGACAACTGTCCATCGAAGGAGGTCTGATTGACACGGACGATGACAAGACAACACGGTGAAGGTGACCAACAAGAACTGGGTAAAATAACTTAATGTCACTGTCACATGTAAAGATGCTAAGTTACTACGTACGAATCTATATAGACATAAAAGAAGAAAGCAGTGGCATATACAACGAATAACTTTAAAAATGTCTATTAAGAATGTTAATAGACATTATTTTAAAGTTATAAAGTGATAAAAAAAATTTAAAAAATGGATGTTAATTTTAAATTCATTTAATTAATTCCATATCATTTTCATACAACCATAAATATTTTTATGCGTGTATCATATATATATATATATATATATATATATATATATATATATATATATATATATCGCAATATCACATATATACGCATTTATATACACACATCATAATGTATACATACACACACATATATATACAATAATAAATGTATATATATATGTATATATATATATATGTATGTATGTATGTATAAATATATATGTATATATATATATATAAAATATATACATGTGTATTATATGCACATACATATATATATATGTCTATACATATATGCACATATATATATGTGTGTATATATACATATATGCACATACATATATATATATACATCATATATACACTCATATATATATACATGTATAAACACACACACATAATATACATGTATACGCACACATATATACATGTATGCACACACACACATATATATATATATATATATTACAAGCAGATAGTCATTATATATGTGTATATATTTATTATAAATTATATTTTAGAACATGTACATAATTTCTCTATAATCGCTATGAAAGCACGTTCGTTTCGGCATTGGAGCCCCAATGCCTCATCAGGCAATGAGGCATTGGCTCCAATGCCGAAACGAATGTGCCTTTGTTGCAATTATATATAGAGAAATTATGTACATGTTCTAAAATATAATTTATAATAAATATCCACAGCTCTATATAATATATTATATATCAAACACTGTTTTAAATTAATGTTTTCGACGTTGAAAGAATTCTTTGTTCTGTATTCTTTGTTCTGTATTTGCGCTAAAAAAATCTGCCTTCTTCTACCGAACGTTCATAGCCTAGGGGTAGAATTGCCGACTGACGCCAATTCAGTCGGGTTTTAATCCTGGGTTAAAAAGCAATCGGAGTCTAACTGTACTGATGAGCTGCGATACAGCGAAACAGATCTGTCTGTGGATGACAAAATATATATATATATATATATAGATATATATATATGCAAATTTTTGTTAAAAATGACTGACAAGTTGCTGTGGTTAAGTTTTTTATATAATTTTTCATATAATATATAAATAATGTTTAATTTTCCAAACATAAGATCCAAAGTGCAATATTATGAATTTACATGTCTCTTAAAGAACTGTGTTATTGACAAATCTAAATTTGTAAATAATTATATTGGATATACTTCAACACAACAAAAAGACTCATATTACATCTCTGACCATAGCTCAATTAGGTTTCATTTAAATACACATGGAGACCTATCAAACTATCCGCAACATACTCGCTAATAATTCAAATATCATTGCATTATCCACATGTAAAAATAAGGCTAAAAATAAAGAAAGCACTATTAATAAAAAAAGAAAAAGCCAATACTCAATAGTATCAACTCTGAACATGGTCACAATGTACTTACCAGGTTTGGAAAATAAAATATATCTTTAACTATAGATACACTAGCAGTATAGCCCGGCGTTGCTCGGGTGTAATGAAAGCTTTAAAACTAATCCACGGTCTTGGAGCTCAGACTGCCTAAAGAATATTTGTGTGAAGTTTGGTGAGAATCAGATAAAAATTGTGGACATACAGAGGACATACAGACAGATAAACAGACACACACACACTAACATCTTGCCTTTTATATATATATATATTATCGATTTTCTGCACTATTGTAAGAACTGCAACCTCAAAACTTCTGAATATCATTTCTTATGTCTTTGTCTATGAGTGTATGCAATGTGATTAAAATCGGACCACTCCTTCTATAACCCGATTTTTTCGATTATCGATTTTCAATATTTATCAGGGGTACCTTGACACAATACCTAGCTAAGAACACTTGCAGACGCTTATAGTACAACTGTGTAAATTTTCAAGAAAATCGGTTCAGACGTTTCAGAGTCTGTAGGTAACGGATACACACACACACACAGACACACACACACACAGACCAAGTTTCATTTATAAATAAGTTTAGATAAAACAATCTATATATTTATTTAAAAGTAAAATAAAATTAATTCCTGATAATGGCTAATAGTATAGCTGAAAGCGCTTGGATAACTGAAACATTTGGACAACTTTTAGTATTTGTCTATATTTCTGAGATGAGGTAGTATTTACAGTATTTACATTATTCAGACTATTGTCCTCATCTTTGTTGCCATTTGTACAACATTTCAGCCTTCATTACAATCACTGGGGTATATCATCCTCATTCCATGCATAAACTAATGAGTTATCTCCCTCTAACACAACAAGTTACTTGTTCACCACCGTTGTGGCCTGGTATTGAACTCACAACTCTTTGGGTCAAGTCACAGGAACTAACCAATGTCTATATCCACTGGGCCATGTTTTCTTAAGGACAAGAACAACTGAATTTTTGGGATATAAATCTAATGTCCAGCAACCTTTTTTACTAGATTTCATATGGTAATTCATGACTTCCAATCGAGGCTTTATGCAAGGAATGAGGATGATATACCCCAGTGATTGTAATAAAGGGTTCGGTTTTAAATTCCTAGCACCTGAAGAAGGCCGGAGTGTACAACAGCCAAAACGTCATACAAATGGTAACAAAGATGAGAACAATAGTCCAAATAATGTAAATACTGGACAATTTTTATATAATTTATTGACTGAAAAGAAAAAAATTATAAGATCACATGAAAAATTAGATAAAAAAAAATAACCATAGAACCTTGTCTGTCATTTTTAACAAAACTTGCATAAACGAGGGATTGCTGCCCAAAAACTGTGTGTGTGTGTGTGTTATACAAGATAAGCAAAAAGTCCTTAGCTTTTTTTTATTTATTAGGTATATATCAAATTTGACATACCACTTGTCCTCAAAGTAATCCCAATCAGCCCAAAACCTACTTCCAACTGCACAATGCCCTGGTGTTAAAAATTATCTGTCTTGAATACAAAGAAGTCTGTCAGTACCTGTCACAAGTCTGCCTCATTACAAAGGATTTCTCATCAAGGTGGTTGTCCAAAGAATGGAATCGATAATGTCTGGGGAGTAAAGTGGCTAGCACAGTATCTCTTCTCAGATAAGTATGCCTGGCCACAGGCATCACACAAAGCCTGGCATTGTCATGGAGAAATAGGATACCTTTGCAATTAACTAATGCTGGCTCCTTCTGTTTCAGTGCCTATTGCACACGTTACAATAGCTGTGAGTACAGATACGCAGAGATGATTTTGCTCGTTGGTAGCAACTCATAATGCACCACTTGTCAACTGATCCACCGGATACATATCTTGTGTGGGTATAGAGATGGTCTTGTGATGTGAAGTACAATGTCCCATGGTGACAATCAATGTCTTGCATGCTTGGGAGTGTCATACTGGGCCCACTTTTCATCAATGGTGAGCCTTCAATCAAATATGGGTATATTGCGAATGCAAGAAAAAAAAAAACAAGAAACAGGCTGTTATTTGTTGCTTGTTGGCTTCCAACAGTGTGTATGGAACCCACTTGCTGAACTTGTATGCCAGCTTCCAACAGTGTGTGGGGTACCCACTTGCTGAACTTGTATGCCTTCTCTATGTGGTGCAGGTGAAATTTGACTGTTTCATAAGAAACCTAGATACATTCAGCAAGCTCAACACAGGTTTTCCTCTATGGCCACCTTCAGGACCTCATCATCCAGGACCTGTGGCTGATCATTGTCAGGTTTATCACAAAGGAACAGATATCCAGACCTGAACTTCTGGAATACTTTGTGATATGTTCACTTACAACGTTATCCTCAAAGGCTTAAGGTATTTGGTGACTTGATGTGGCAGCAGACAGTCAGTTAGGTGCCATACGTGATACACGCTCAGGCAATCATGTCTTGAAAGAGACATGACTGACTGGGCAGAAGATTATTCCACAGTAGGTTGCCATTGCTTTCTGCGGTAGACTGGATACCAGCCAAGGCTATAGAACCCAATCTGTCCTGTTAGCTCCCCGATATTTTGTTCCGAGCCAATATCCACAGCACCACAACACACAGTAGTCTGTTATTCCCTTTCTTCTTTATTGCACCCCTTCTTCTCAGGACTGTGGCAAATTATATTTTGTTTTTTGGTTCTATGCTGACAGTTTCTTCTATTGCACTTCCTGCTTGTCAAAAATTTAAATGCAGTATTAATCATTATCTTCAGTCTTCTTAATCATTTAGTGTTCTCTCTCCTTAATGTTTTTTTCTAGTTGCTTTATTAGGGTGAAATGATTATAACAAAAACGTTAAAATCTGTGTAAATTTATTTTTTATTTACCAAGAAACAAATATGAAATACTTAAATATGTGCTAGTTCATAATACAAAAGTACTTAAGGACACATGGCTGAGTTGTTAAAGGTGTTGGTTGGTTCCAGTGACTTGATCCAAAGAATTGTAAGTTCAATACCTGGCTACAGCAGTGGTGAACAAGTAACTTAGAGAGTTAAGTTAAAAGAAGATAACAACATGTAATCTGGAAGTGGCATTGCACATGGAATGAGAATGATATACCTCAGTGATTGAAATAAAGGGTTTGGTTCAAAATTCTTAGCAACTGAAAAAGGCCAGAATGTACAACAGCCAAAGCATCAAAAACATAGCAATTAAGATGAAGACAACAGTCCAAAAAGTGTAAATCTAAACTTATTTATAAATGGAATTTTGTCTGTGTGTCTGTGTGTCTGTGTGTGTATCCGTTACCTATAGGCTCTGAAACAGCTGAACTGATTTTCTTGAAAATTTACACAGTTGTACAATAAGCTTCTACGAGTGTTCTTAGCTAGGTTTTGTGTCGATGTACACCCGATAAATATCAAAAATCGATAATCGAAAAAATCGGGTTATAAAAGGAGTGGTCCGATTTTAATCAAATTTGATACACTCATAGACAAAGGCATAAGAAACGATATTCAGAAGTTTCAAGGTTGCAGTTCTTACAATAGTGCAGAAAATTTGATATCGATACCAGGAAATCAAAATTTGACTTACATCCATTCATTTTTCTTTCAGTCTACGGTTTCGCTTTAACTGGAAACAACTATTGCTTTTTAGTCTTTTGTGCCGACGTTCAAAGAGTCTGAGCTCCAGGAACATGGATTAGTTTTAAAGCTTTCATTACACCCGAGCAATGCCGGGCTATCCTGCTAGTAATGTAAAAGTCTATATGCTGTTCTAATTTTTTAATTTTAAACTTACAACTTATCACAATTTTTAAAAAAAAACATGTTTTTTTTCTGAAGCCTGACAGCATAATAGTAAATTGTATATACATTAAAAAAAACTTTAAATTTAATTTGCCTAAAATCTACAATATAGGAAAATTTTATTTTGAAGCATAATTATGAGAGAAAATTGTTTGACTAACATTTGCAAAAAGTTTTTTTTTTATCATTTAGAAAATATTACTAATCTTTAATTTACTTTAATGTAAATAAAAATATTTCAGATTTAAAAATGAGAGATTAGAATATGAGATCAGGTAAGTATGAATAATGAGTGAAAGGCAAATTATTATTTTTTTTTTTGCATTTTAACTCAGTAGGTTATGTATGTTTCATAAACACACAGACATATTTTTACATGAATGTTCAACCAATACAAGGCCTAAGAGCCACTTTAGGTAGAAAATGATTGTTAAAAGGAAAAACAAGGTACAAGGAATGTCAAAGAAAGGATAAGAGATGAATGGGAATCAAGTATATAGAAGATGGCAATTGACATAGCATTTAAACTTTTGGTGATTGTAGCTATGAGGGAAGCAATCAAACAGTAGGGAGTTTCACAAATGGGAAATGTGATAAAAGAATCTGTTAGAGTAGAAGAGACAGTTACATTTAAATATTTTAACAATAAAAGCGTGGGACCTTGATGGCAATCTAGTAGCATGAGTAAGTACATATGATAGGGGAACCAGAAAAAAAAGCTCGTCAGAGTTGTTGCCATGAAAATATTGTAGAAAAGACAAAGGGAAGCCACATCACGGCTTGATGTGTAACATTCTTTATTCCGTTATTAACATTTCACTATGTAATAGCATCATCAGAGCAATCTTTATGGAAGAAAACATTGACAAAAGAATAAAAAAATAAATATTTAACTAGTTTTCACAAACTCTATCTTAAATACTTTGATTATTTCATATCAGTCATCTAATCATATATATATATATATATATATATATATAAAATTCAGATAAAACTTAGAGAGGAGATAGCCATTTTCAACATGTCATTTTAAAAAACATGAAAAATAATTCTAACCCAATCTATATAAACCCCAATTCTAATCATCCACCATCTATTATAAAGCATATCCCATCATCATTAATACACACTCCTCAAATAAAGAAATATTCAATAAGCACAAAATAATTTATGATAAAATTTTTAAAGACAGTGGATATCAATTATCCAATATTAACTTTGTAGAAAAATTCAAGAGCTCAAAAAGAAAAAATAGAAACAGGAAAATCATACAGTATAACCCTCTTTTTAATCAGTTAGTTAACTTTAAACTGGGACATAAATTTCTTAAACTAATAGATAAGCATTTTCCCAAAAATAACCCCCTAGGCAAAATATTCAATAGGATTACAATAAAACTAAGCTATAGCTGCTCCAACAATCTAGAAAAAATAATTAAAGTACATAACAGTAAAATATTAAAAGCACACAACAAAAATAACTTCAACACTAATACCAGTCTGCCCCATAATAACGAATTTTGTAAGTGTAGAAACCTAAACCAATGCCCCATTCCTAATAAATGTTTAATGAAATCCCTAATATATATGTGTTCGATTTCATTCATGGAGAACCCCAAAGCTGAAAAAATTTATATTGGAAACACCATGAATGTATTTACAAGGCGTTTTTACAATCACCTCTCATCCTTCAATAACAAAGAAAAACAAAACATGACATCTCTTTCCAAACAATTTGAAAGTTAGAAAACAAAAATAAAACACCTAACGTTAAATGGAAAATCCTCAAACAAGCAAGAACAGCTAAATCAATAAAGGAAACATGTTTCCTTTGTCTTCAAGAAAAAATTGAAATCATTAAATACATGAATAGCAACAGACTTTTAAACCAGAGGCAGGAAACCACAGTAAACTGCAAACACATTAAAGAACTAATTTTACAATCAAGCTAAAAAATACTGCAGAAGCCAAAACTAGGATCTCCTTGTGACGATAAACCTTTATAGTACTAACAACACTCTTACATCAAATTTTACCTATTACACACCACAAACTATAATCTAATTTAAAGTTTTATAGAAAAAAGTAATTTCCTAAATTCAAAATTAAGGTTAAATATACAAAATTAGATTAATTATAAAAACAATGCTTAAATACAAAAATATTCTATAGTTGTAAAAATAAACATTAAGGATAAGTTCAATCCCATCCCTTCCCACTCTTTACACCTCCTTACTCTCCCCCTTTAATAAGCCCAAAGAATAAAGGCTAGCCAGGCGGCCATAAAATCTATACACCATTTTCTGATGTTAAATCTGTCTACAAAATTCCCCAACACTTTCATTAATCAATTTTATCCCCTACCCACACCACTTTCTTCAAAATTCTAATTTACAAGACTTATTCCCTTATCACTAACCCCCACCAACATCCCATACACAACTTGCCAAATATAAGAAAAGAGGCCTTCCATTCCTTTCCACACCACCTGATGAGACATTGTAAGTCCCATGTTGAAACAAAATGTACAATTTGTAGTGGATATCTATAAAAAAAATTTGTACATGTTCTAAAATATAATTTAAAATATATATATATATATATATATATATATATATATATATATATATATATATATATATATATGAGTTATTCTATGTCAAATCAATAAGGATTTAACCATCACCAACACAGATTTTTTTCAAATTTGGTACACTTATACAACTTCAAAATAGAAATTAAATGATACATATTTTACCTCTCCAGGGTTCATGAGATGTAAACCTTTGACCTTCACAAAAAAGGTGAATTTGGGAAAATAGGCACAAAGTCTAAGTTTAAATATCAATATCTCAGTTTTTTTTCATATCAGTCAGTTAAGTACCATACATGATACACACTTGGGCGATCATGTGTTGAAAAAAACATGACTGACTAGGCAGAAAATTTTCCCGATAGTAAGTAGACATTACTTTCTGGAGTAGTCTTGTTGCCAATTAAGGCTATAGAACCCAATCCATCCTGCTATTTAAACCATAGCTGGAGGGAGAAGTGATGGATTAGTACCTTTTCGAAGGGTATTTACACATAAGTGAATGCAATGAATTCAACTAGAATTTGAACTCAGCTCTCTCATTTCTCATTCTGAGCTGAAATCCACTGCACTTATATGAAACAGTTATAAGGATAAGTGACATATGTAAATAATTATTTTAAAAAGTGTCATGAATTAATGTTACGATAACAAAATAATTTGAAAATATGCAACAAGTGATGTTTGTTAATGACTAACAAACTTTTGTTGACATGGTACACTAAGTGCACAAAACAATCAAATTTTCATTTTTTTTAAATATATTTAAAAAAATTAAAATTTAATCTGAAAAAGTAATACATTGAAATGAATATTTAAGAATAGATTCTTAACATTTACAAAGAGATTAACAATCAAACCTATTGTCTGATAAAATGTTTATGCCACTTTTTCATATAAAAATCTATTTGTTGTATAATAAAAATGTAAACAAAGCTAAAAATGTGTTTATTTTCCATCAAATTGGTCAACATTTAACCACAAATAACATAAATTCTGTTGATTTTATTATCATAGTTCTAATGTGAATATTAATCAGCATTTAAAGAGCTTTCTAAAGATATACAACTTGACCATATTGGAAGATATGAAAAGGTTAGCATATAGTGGCAAATAGCTAAATCTGCCATTTTGAATTTAGCCCAACTCAGTAAAACCCTTGTAACTCAGGCCACAGTTAAAAGTTCACCACAAAATTTTTTATATATATAAAACAGACAAATTTGTTATCAAATTTTTAAAAAATTAGAGATAAACTTTTTGAGAGATTAAAGGTCAAATTTTAAGGACATGGTCAAATTATCTTATTTGACCTTTAAGTAAAAAAAGATCACATTTTAGATCTATGCAAGTACTTTAAAATGGTATATAATTTAGCTTTGTATATGAAAAAAACTTAGATATTGATATTTAAACTCAGACTTTGTGACTATTTTCCCAAATTTACCGTTTTGGCAAAAGTCAAAGTGTCATATGTTGGGAGCCCTTTAACCTAGAGATGTAAAATCAGTACCATACAATTTCTATCATGAAGCTCTATAAGTGTACCAGATTTTAAAAAATCTATGTTGTTGCTGGTCAGACCCTTGTTGCTTTTCACACACACACACACACACACACACACACACACACACACACACACACACACACTGTTATACATTGAGCATTTTTATTATTTCCCAACTAAAAATCTTTCTGATGAGAAATATACATATATATTCAACTATTTTGGGACATATAATCTGGACATATGTCTTTTTATTTTCTTTGTGATCCTCTTAAATTCTCTTATTAATTTCTTAATGTTGATATTAAATTTATTAAGGAAGGCTTTTTAAGTCCATAAGAGAATATAATAGGATCACAATAAAAATAAACATGTCCAGATTATCCAACCAAACATGCTTGAATGAAGATATGATGTCTTAATATACACACACACACACACACACACACACACACACACACACACACACACACACACACACACATACATATGAGATAGAATAGGGAACAAATAGGAAATGTTTAGTCAAGTTCGAATTCCAGTTGAATTCCTTGCATTCACTTATACACAAATGCCCTTAGGAAAAGTATTAATCCATCTCTTATCTTCAGTTATGGGTTAAATAATAGGACAGATTAGGTTCTATAGCCTTGGCTGGCAACCAGTCTACTGCAGAAAATAATGGCAACCTACTGCAAGATAATCTTCTGCCCAGTCAATTGTGTCTCTTTTGAGACATGATCATTCAAGTGTGCATCATGTATGGCACTTATCTGACTGATCCTATACATGTTATACTTTTCGTGGATGTGCATTGTGGTGCAGTATATATCGACTCGGAATGACAAATCAGGCAGCCGAGTTCAAATTCCAGTTGAATTCATGGCATTCACTTACACGCAAATACCCTTGGGAAAGGTATCTGTCTCTTCCCTCCAGTTATGGTTAAATAACAGGACAGATTTGATTCTATAGCCTTGGCTGGCAACCAGTCTGCCACAAAAAGCAATGGCAACCTACTGCAGGATAATCTTCTGCCCAGTCGATTGTGTCTCTTTCAAGACAGGATCGCCCAAAGTGTGTATCACGTATAGCACTTAACTTGTGGTGGTATCAACCGAGCAAAAGTGATGGACCAGATGTTTGCACTCCCACAACCAAAAAGCAAATGACCAAAACTTGACAGTGCGTAGCTGAATTCGTGCAGATGTTCCGGTTGAAAAATAAAAATTAATTAAATATTAAATTTTCAGTTCGCAAGCCTACACAAATTTTATTTATTGGCCAATGGGAAGCCCAGAATCAAATACGGATACAAATTCCCAAATGATCACCTGCCGATACAGAAAGCATCGCCAGACAGACCTACGCAGGCCGACACACACAGACTGACTCTAGAAAGAGGAGTGTAATCAGTATCCCCTTGACCTACGTCAAGCGGCTTACTATCCTAGCCTCCCTTCCCTCGCCTCTTATCTTTTGCTGTCTCAAAACTACTTACTGACCTAAGGAGTGAATACATCAAAGACATTCCTTACTTACAAAGCTCCCACATACCTAAGTATTAATTCTCTTTTCAGCATTTTATTGCCATGAACATTTTAACATCCATTGGACCTATACTTCAAGTATTACTTTAATTGTAAAAACCTTAATTGATATGTGTATATATAAAATGTTATTTTTCAACTCAATTTGCCTTTCTTGATTTATAATCATTTTATGACTTATAGTGGTCTATCTACAATGTGGCCAAATTCCGTCAATCTTCAACAATACACAACTATCCTTCACTAGAACGGACTCTCCACTATAAACTGGAAAAGAATGGATAACCTGCTATAAACTGACTGTTATAAATCTAATGTTTGCTTTTATTAATTTTTTTTTCTCCTCCATATTTAATTCTCTGAGGAAGCTTTAAAAGCAAAACATATTAAATTTTTATTTTTATAAACATTTCTTATTTGTTCCTTATCCCTGAATTATGTTGTATTTTTAAAATGAAGTTTCTACCTTTATTTTTCTTGAACAACAGTAATTAGATTGCTTCAACTATATAACAAGGATTGAGATAATTTTTTTTAACTATATAGATTATCACTCAGGATGATGAATATCTAAATAAAAATAAATAAATTTTAGAAAATTTATTGCGGAGTTGTAAAATTGCACCCAGCTCCGGGAAACCAAAACAAAATGTGATTTTTCTTAAATGTTAAAAAAAATCTTTATCTGGGGTTTTTTTTTTCTACTATTGAGTAAGAAGACCTTCAGATTACTATTTTTTGTTTTTTTTTGTTTTTTTTAAAGAAATCACATGGTATGACCACATTAGTTTTGGCTTTCATAGGGAGATTAACACACTAAAACGCAATTCAATTAACATAGCAAATTTGAAAATTAACCTTTAATAAAATTTTATATATTTTTAAATATTCGTGAAGTGTGCTTACATATTAATAACTAGTACTTATGAAATCAAAATTTGAAAAAGCATTATTTCTGGGCGTCGTGCTAAACAACCACACCATTCAGTCAGTCACTTAAGTGCCATACCCGACGCACGCTTAGGCGATCATGTCTCGAAAGAGACATGACTGACTGGGCAGAAGATTATCCCGCAGTAGGTTGCCATTTACTTGCTGTAGTAGACTGGTTGTCAACCAAGGCTATAGAACCCAATGTGTCCTGATATTTAACCCATAACTGGAGGGAAGAGACGGATTAATATCTTTTCTAAGGGTATTTGTGCATATGTGAACGCAAAGAATTCAACTGAACTTCGAACTCGGCACCCTGAGTCGATATCCACTGCTCCACATCGCACAACATTCATTCAGTCAGTTCAGTGCCATACATGATACACGCTTGGGCGATCATGTCTCGAAAGAGACATGACTGACTGGGCAGAAGATTATCCCGCAGTAGGTTGCCATTGCTTTCTGTGGTAGACTGGTTGCCGACCAAGGCTATAGAACCCAATCTGTCCTGTTATTTAATCCATAACTGGAAGGAATAGACGGATTACCTTTCCCAAATGTATTTGCGCGTAAATGAAGGCAATGAATTCAGTTCAAGTGAAATTCGAACTCGGCTAAACGATTTCTCGTTCCGAGCCGATATCCAATGCACCACAACGCACATTCATGAGTGAAAAATTTAATGACTACACAAAAGTGAAAACGTTTTACTTTTAAATGATTTTTTAAATATATCTAACTAAAGAACTTTTTAAGGTGGAGGAAACCTGAGAGCCCTAAAAGTTCAAATTCGAAACCCAAGTAGAGAGTATATAAAATTTTGTGGTTGCCTTCTTGTATAAGCTACGCTTGCAAACAATTTAATTTTTGTAGCAAGTTCGATCCTCACTAGCTGCCCAAGATAATTATGAATGACATTTACATGACATGCTAAGCTAAGCTTAGTAAATAACAGAACACCTGGTTCTAAATGCAATAGTTAACAAGCTTCTATCGCAAGTCATTGTAGTAAAAAAAAAAAGTAGTAAGTTAAAAAAATCCGTACGAGAGAGGGTACCTCACTTCATTTGCAGACGTACCAACCAAACCAAAGCTAAGCTTCTTAATCTTAATAAATAAAAAGAGTAAATAACTTGTAAAATTAAAGAATGAAGAACATTATTTTTAAAATAAAGTCGCTATTTTAATTTTGCTTTCTTTAACAGTTGATAAATACGAATTTAAATAATCCGACTGAAAAAAAAATCACAGTTAAAAATGGAGGCCCTTTTTCAGTTTTTTGATAGTAGCTTTTAATAAATTTTACAGTAACAATTTAAACTTAAATATATATATTAAACTTAATTATATTTTTAAAGTAAATAATTAAAAAAGCAGTTAATCTGTAATTAAAAAGTTCCAGACTAAAAATAGATCCACTTTGCCCCACCAAAGAGTATAAAAAAAAAAAAAACGTCAATAAGTCCTTTATAAATTATTTAAAAAAAAAATCAATGATAAAAAATAAAAATGAACATTTTCAAAATAAAAACAAAGACGTAACCATAAATTATTTCAAAATAAGAAAACATTTTCTGTTCGTGTCAGGACCCAGTTTAAAATAATTTTACACTGCAGTTTAACAAGTGAACCACGCCATCAAATAAAAAAAGTCCTTAAAAATGCACATCTTACCAATAAAATAATCTATTAAAAAATACAGTATTCTACAATGTTCGTAAAAAATACGGATACTTTTATAACAACTAAATAAATTATTATACACTACAGATATTTTTAAAATATGCAAATTTTATAAGCTATATGTTTGTGTGCACTGTGTAAGTGACTTAGTGTAGTGACTTTAGTGTATACGTTTTCAAATAGTTAATGTTTGTTACGGATGGACAGAGAGGCTGAAATCTAAAATATAATAATGTTTGTCTTACTTTCAAATCACTGGAACATTGTACACAAATAAATGCAACATATACGATAATTTTTATTCGAAATGTGAAGCAGACGAAAATTTAGTTCTCAATAACAAAAAACGAAATTACATTATTACAACTACTAAATGATAAAAATGTATTGTAAATTTTTCCTGTCCTTTTTTGCTCGCAGTGAAAATAATTACAATATTCATATATTTTTAGAAATTAATGCAAGCAATATTTGAATATGGATATTTACTGACAAAGTTGTCATATCTGCATTTCTCTTCTTATGTACCCTTTAAATAAAAATGAAAAAGAGGAGCTACAGTACACAGTACATGACATGACCGAACATCCATAGTACAAAAAATGCATCAGTTTTAATCTTTTGGGGTTTTCTTTTCTTTTCTTTTTAACCTTGGAAAAACATCGGAAATATGTTTTTAAAAACATTTTGCTTTTGTGTATATATAAAAATGTAAGTAAATCACCTGTTATGTCGTGTGTGTGCGTGATACTTGTCTCGTAAATACAGCTGAGATCCAAATCAAGACATCATATGATAGATGCGCCCCTGTGTAAGATAAGATATAAGTCGTATGTGTGTGTGTGTGTAAGAGAGAAGTTTACCGTGATTCATATTGCGAGTGTATTTTTTTAAAAATACTTTGGGGATGAATGAATGAATTTTTTTCTGCAAAATACAGGAAGTAATTTAAAAAAAAGATATGAGTACTCCCAATATTTTTAGATTTTAAAAGTGAAAAAAAAAGTTGTTTTTTTTTTCAGTTGTGGTTACGTGCCATTATTTTGCATTCCGTTTCTTTTTTAGTTACTAAACAAATTTAGTGTAAAAAATTAAAAAAGGTAATTATTTTTTTTCTTAAGTCTTACTTTTAGTTTTATTAGACAAAAGTCACAAATTCTAGCAAAAAAAATGACTCAGGCTCTTGCTTGTCAGTGTCAAGCTCAAGTAAAAAAAAACAATAATTTTATTAAGGTCCCTTTTTTTCAGTATTTTCATTGATTGCTTGAATAATAAATATTTTCAGTTTTTCACCATTCATTTATGAATTAAGTTAAAATTAAAAATGCAACAGATTATTTCGTTTTCGTTGTTTCTTAATTGGGTCGTATTTTTGATTTGCCTCATATTGCAACTAAATTTAAAATTTTTATCACATTTAAAGAGACGAATTTTCGTAATAAATACAACACGTTCCCAATACTTATTTTTAATCTTCTTATTGATAATTAATTACTTCTCAGCTAGATTGAGCACTCTTATTGCCCAAAATTCTGCTTACCTTGACATTAATGACTCAGAATGACATACTTTTAATTGCATCTGTTGTTATGGTTTTTAGTTGTAAGTTGTTTGTAGCGAAAAAGGGGCAAGAAATCACAAGTGTGATCAGTTTTTTAACGTTTATCTTTTTATTCAACTTTTTAACCAGATGAACAGAAAAATATCTTCTCTTAAATTAAAAAACATAATTGGATTTTTATTATTTTAAATAATTTATTTAATAATAATTTCGTTCAGTTTTTCTTCTCTGAAAAGTTTTTTTTTTTACAAACTTAGAGCGAACACGCAGAAGCCAAGTTGAAATTTGCAATTTGCTTTTAGTTTTAATTTTTTATGATGCAATGGTTTTTAATATGAAATAATAACTTATCTTAAATGCCCTCCAACCAAAGAAATGCGATACGTAAGGTTTTTAAAGAATGCATATTTAAAATAAAAATAAAAAATATAAAAGTTTTTTTTTTAATTTTTTAGTTTTAATTGTCAGCTAAAAAAATTTAATATTTCCAATAATCAAATTATCAAATTCAAATTAAAATCTTTTTTTTTTTTGCTATTTTTAAAAAAATCTTTTGGCCTTTCTTTTTAACATAATGACGATAAAACATTTTTTTTTTTCATCAAGTTTTCTTTAGAAGAGAGACTATTTTTTGGCATGATGTATCCTTTTTTTTCCTTTTTTTTCTTTTTTTTTTTTTTTTAGCGAATTTTTGGAAGTGGTTGCGGGAAGTTATATTGATCCGCAATTGAATGACGGAAGGTAACGAACAAAGCGAAGACTTACATATATATACTAAGTCTTCGCTTTGTTCGTTAATGCCTTCCGTTATTTTATATATATCCGTTTCAAGTTTATTTTTTGTTAAAGAAAAATACATAAACAAAATGTTAAGTGCTTTGCAAGCTCATGTAGAGTAAGAGAATATTGTTGTCCTGAAAAGAACGTGTTCTTGGTGGCCGAAGAGCGTGGATAGCTGGAGAAGGAAGCCTGTTGGAGCTGGAGAAGGAAGCCTGTTGGAGCTGGAGCTGGATGTTGACTGGAGCGATGCCAAGCTGGAAATGATGATGAAAACTACAACTGCCGATGATTGTATCCGTGGGCTTCTTCTTCGGCAACAGATACTAATTTTTGAGTCATCTACGGAACACCTCTTTATATCCTGACAACGCTGATTAAGCTTTTCCTTCCAGTTGCTTTTTAAAAAAAATATGTTAAGTTCTGACAAGATATGACAGAGGCACCGTCACTCAAAATGAGCAATCATAGTGAAAAAATACCCCAAACAAAAATAACTTTATGTATGTGTTTGAAAAATAACTTTATGTGTGTGTTTGGGTGTAACTGTAAGAAGCACTGAGGCAGAGTAGTTAATTTATTTTAAATTAAAATGTTTTTTTTAAATTAAATTTTTTTTTTTTAGTAGATAGAAAAAGTGATTCCAATTATATTTTTAAGTACTTTTTGTGAGGTTTTTTTTTTATCAATAATCATCATCATTTTTTTTATCAAATAATTATCATCATCTACACTACAACAATATAGCCTTGTAATCAATTCAGTTAGATTCTTGTGTAAGGATCCGGTTTTTTATTTTTAAATTTTATAAAATTTATATTCTTATCTACTGATTGATTTAACAATTTTTTTACTATTCAACAAGTACAAATTCAATCAGCCACACATATCAGGTAGGTTGTTGTGATGAACCCGATCTTCGAACAAATATATACAAAAAATGATTTTTATAATTCTAATTTTAATTAATCTAAAGTAAACAAAAAACAATATTTAAAAATCGAGAATGATTTTTTAAATCCAAACCAACTACAAAAAAAAGTATTTAAAAATTGTACCCAAAGAACTTTGTTTTTTCTTTAATTTAATTTAAAGATATATTTTTTTTAAATTAGACATCACAAACAAAAAAAATTATATAATTTTTTTTAGATCAAACTGGTACGTGCCTACCTCCATACATACGTACATCTCTAGGGCTTAGTGAAATAGCATCTAAGTGAGGCGTGAACACACTAACAAGCGACAATACAATTCAGTTTTATCGTCTTACCAAACTACAACTGTCAGCTTATTAGTCTGACACAAGGCAGCAATATTGGAGCATCCTTGGAAAGAAGCATAAATTTGTGTTGAAGCGTTACCATACACATGACTAGCGAGTGTGTCTGTTACAATATACACACTTAACGACACTAACAAAGCAACAATCAGTTTGAATAATTTGTACTTTAATTTGCGTACGTTCTGTAACAGGTGACCAATTGTAGTTAAGAAGTGTCATGTCTGGCACATGGCTACGGGAATGTGTATCTAACTTTATCAAAGGTCTGCAAGAAAAGTATTGAACTCTGTTTTTTTTTTAACAGCAGGTGTCCTCTCGTGTGCTTTATGATAAAAAATACACAGTTTTTTTGTGTTTTTCGCCTTTGCTTTTAGTTTTTGTTTTTTTTTTTTCAAGTTATTTAGAGCAAATCAAGGTCTTAAGTCTTATTATTTTAAATTAAAAAAGAATTATCATTTTTAAAGAGAATAATACATAATTAAAAATCGTGAAAAAAATAACAAATTTAAATTTAATTTTTCTATAAATAATTAGGTTTGTAAATTTTTACATATTTTCCAGAAACTCCACGCAATTCGCGGAAAAAATACGTCATTTAATTTATTTTTTTACGCAAAGTTAAATTCGCTCTCCAGGCAACATTACCAAGCACTTATCTACTAAAAAATCAATGCGTGTTAACTGTGAAATTAGAGAGGAATTATACAAACAAATTGTTTGCTTTTAAAATAACAAAACTTTTTTTTTTTTTACGCAAACAATTACAAATGAGTCAAGCAAGAAGATCAAAAAAAAAATTTGGGAGGATCTACCCAGAACTTCAAACTATCTGTTTGTCTATCTCAGCCTGCTATCTATCTATCCATCTAAGCCTGTTTTTATTGATATAAGCTTGTTCTTTATCTATTTAATTCACTACCTATCTATCTCATGTAGACAACGAGGATCGAACCCAGAAACATTGACCTGCAGAAACCTGCTCAATTGGTTTTCCGATAGGATTGCTTGATCCATGAACACGCATGCGCACTTTTATGTGCGTGTAAATATAAAATACAAATTTTAGAATCTAAAATCAATTTTTGATATTAGATCTGAGAAATTTACACGTTTATTTTAAAGCAGTAAAAAGAAATCTACATCTGTTTATTTATTTACCAATCAATCTTATCTTCAATTCTATATCCATTCTCATCATTCAACATCTAACTTAAACTTCAATTCATCTTTTAAATCTTTTCAAAATATATTAATTACGATTTAAATTCTACCCTTCGATCATAAATTCTATCTGTCCATCTATACACACACACACACACACACACACACACACACTCACACACACACATATAATTCCAGTGGTTCTCAACCGGGGTCAACATGGATCCCTGGGGGTTCATGTAACTGTTGTAACATTGCTGGGGATCCACACAAAAAATAATGAATTGTGGGGTCCACGGTGATATTTTAAGTGGCCCATAGAGCAATTTACTTTCGAATGGTTAGTATTATTGACTAAGAATGGAATTTTACACCATATTTAAATAAAAGTAGAAATATTCACAATATAGTGAGTCAAGTAAAAGAAAAAAAAACTTGACAATAATTACACACAGTATCGTAAAAATTTTAATGCCTTTCTTTCCCTAATAAAGCGTCAGATCTGTTTGGAATTTGGATGATCATTTTTTATGATTAGGATTTCTTTTCTTTTTTTCTTTTGACTATCATTCACTATCTATTTCACACGTAGGCTTTCTTTTATTTTTTTTATTTCCTTTTGACCTGGCTACTCACCCATTTAGAACCAACAGAAGGGGTCCATGTGGACCCCGGTTGAGAATCACCGGTCTCATGGCTATGAAGGTCTACCACAAAGATTAAGAAAAAGGGGTAAAAAAAAGGGTAAGATCTAATCTGTTCAGATTTGATATCTATATATTTTTTATAAATCTATCTATTCACTGTGTTCAGTGTTCATATCTGTCTTATATTCTTATTCTGGTCATCTCTATCTCAAAAGTCAAAAATGCTCATATCTACCTCTCAGTCTCAACCCGTTATCTATCTATCTATCTATCTATCTATCTATCTATCTCAGTCTGTTCATATCTATCTATTTATCTAGCTATCTGTCTATCTCAGTCTGTTCATATCTATCTATCTATTTATTTATCTATCTATCTATCTATCTCAGTCTGTTCTATCTATCTATCTATCTATCTATCTATCTATCTCAGTCTGTTCATATCTATCTATCTATCTATCTATCTATCTATCTCAGTCTGTTCTATCTATCTATCTATCTATCTATCTATCTCAGTCTGTTCTATCTATCTATCTATCTATCTATCTATCTATCTCAGTCTGTTCATATCTATCTATCTATCTATCTATCTATCTATCTCAGTCTGTTCATATCTATCTATCTATCTATCTATCTATCTATCTATCTCAGTCTGTTCATATCATCTATCTATCTATCTATCTATCTATCTATCTATCTATCTATGAGAAAATGAATGTAAAAAAAGAAAGAGCTTCGGGCATGAAAGACACTACAGTCAAAGACAGTCGATCCGTTTAGGTGCCGTGAAACCTAGGTGGTTCGAGCAGGCTCATTCAAACTGTATTTTATCTCAGCCTGTTATTTATACCTGTACTTTTTTCTATCTTTATATATACCTGTTCTATCTATCTATCTATCTATCTATCTATCTATCTATCTATCTATCTATCTGTCTATCTATCTATCTATCTCTATCTCATACTGTTCATATCTATCTATCTGTCTATCTATCTATCTATCTCTATCTCATACTGTTCATATCTATCTATCTATAAGAATCTATCTATCTATCTCATACTGTTCATATCTATCTATCTATCTATCTATCTATCTATCTATCTATCTCAGTCTGTTCATATCTATCTATCTATCTATCTATCTATCTATCTATCTCAGTCTGTTCATATCTATCTATCTATCTATCTATCTATCTATCTATCTATCTTTGGCACCTCGGCGTGGTGTATGATTAGCAATCTTGTCTTGATAGCTAGAACCTAACTACAACTGAGCGACGAGTTCAATCCTCATTGGGTACCTCCATACTTTCGACCTTGTGCCACATCCAAGAGGCGCTTGGAAAATCAACTATCAAACCTATGATGATTTAAATCCGTTCATCTTAGAAGTGTGTACTAACCTTTTTTATACGTAGCTTTTTTAACATGGTACCAATCAATATTCTATTTAATTCAACCTCCCTTCCACCCTCAAAGAGAGCGATAATGATTTTTATTCAATTATTGGGCGTTCATCGTTCTTAGAAAATTCCCTGCGAAGTTCAGGTAATTAACAGTTTCACTAAGTAATAAATAAAATGTTATTGTTTTTCAAAATGACACTTCTTGTACAACAAAGTTAAACATTTTTATGTTTTTAAACCCATTTTTTTTTTTTAATGTTTCCTTATTTTTTTAATTTTTACTTAAATTTTTTTCGGTAAAAATTTAAAAAAGCAAACTTTTTTGTTTTTTGGTTTGCAAAAAAGCAAAAAAAGTAAGTCGAAGTATCAGTATATACTTACTAGTAGGCAGGTCGTGTAACTATTAAGTGGGGTAGATAGACAGTACAGACTAACTTTGGGGTGGAGTAACTAAAAACTTAAAAAACAAAAAATAGAGATCAACAACAACAAAAAAATAAAACAATTTCTTGAGGTGAAAAGAAACAAAAAAAAACGATGACCTGACCTAGCTTAAAAAATAATTTTTTAAAAAGTGCCCTTTTCTTAGTTTTTCTACTTATTTTTTTTTTTTTTTTTACTTACAATGTGTCTCAATTTCTTTTCTTTTTTTTCTTTTTTTCTTAACAATTCCGTTTGTTTTTTCTGTTGTTTTTTTTTATATTTTCTTTTTTTAAATTACTTACCTCGGATAATTCATCGTCATCACTGGCGTTTATATCCGTGGGTAAAGAAGATGAAAGCTGCCCACAAGTGCTAGTTAGGTTAGGGGCTGGCCCCGAAACTGTCAAATTAGTTATCCTTGAAGCATTAGTACTACTACTACTAATATTCAAATTGTTATTATTAAAATTATAATTATTATTATTGTTATAACTGCTATTATTATCGATATTATTATTATTGTTATTATTATTATTACTGAACAATGTTAATACGGATCCTTCCCCTAATAAACGGGGTGTTGATGTTGTTGAGTTTGTACTCATGGGTCCAGCTGGGATTGCTTGACTAAGTCATATCACAACTAAAACCTGTACTAACGTCAGTAATAGTAGTAGTTATAGTAACCGGGCACTGTAGTAATAGTACGACTAAGAATAGTAGTAGTTGTAGTAGTAGTGTTTATAGTAGTAGTATTAGTGGAAATAAATAGATAAGTATTTTTTTATTTTATGTGCAAGAACTAGTGTTACTACTGCTTCAAATACCAGTTGCGGTCGTAAAAGCTTTTTTTTAAGTAGTGTAGTAGTAATAATAGACCTTGTAACTGCTTGCAACTTACTACTACTTAAATGCATCAATATAATGAATGTAGTAGTAGTAGTAGTAGTAGTAATGGTGATCGGGGTGGCGATAGTAGTAGTAACAGCAATAGTTATTCTGATTTAAGTAGTAATTAGGAATTGCGTTAATAAAAAAAATGGCTTTAAAGGACACTTGTCAATTTAGGGAATTTATTGGATGAAACCAAGTTTTACACAAAAAAAGCTTACATATCTGGATCAGTGGATTGCCCAGCTATGGAGGGCCTCAACTCAAAGAAAAAGACTGACATTGAAAAGAAATTTTTGTCTCTACATCCGCTCTCTCGACCTTTCTTTCTTTCTTTCTTTCTTTCTTTCTTTCTTTCTTTCTTCCTCCATTTCTTTCTTTCTTTCTTTCTTTCTTTCTCCATTTCTTTCTTTCTTTCTCCATTTCTTTCTTTCTCCCTCCCTTCAATTATTTCCCCTTTCATTTCTTTCTTCCTCCCTTTTTTCTTTCTTTCATTGATTCTTTCTCCCTCCTTTCCTCTCTTTCTTTTATTCTTTCTCCAGCCTTCTTTCTTTTCTAATACGGGTTGTTATCTTGTGATGTTATATATAGGCCCTTAGGCACAACGTTTCGGTTTTTCTCTAGCCGTTGTACTTTGAGGTCTTCGTCAGGTGTCTATCGTACGTAATTATTGCAGTAATTTCTCTTCTCAACAAAATTCTGTCCCACGATAAAATAAAAATCTAGCCAAGTCTAGCCACAAAAAAAAAGGCTCTCTAACTTTGGCTTCCTAGTAAAAGTAAATGTGACTATAAGTCGCTACAAAAGTGCAAAGTACTTGCGTTGCGAAAATATCACTGGAACAGCAGATGCACATCTCTCTTTTCTTTCTTTCTTTCTCTTCATTGAATGGAAGATGAACGTTCTTTTTGGGCAAGGAAGGAGGTCAGTTAACTTGAACAGCCAGTAAGGCTCGAAATTGCTAGCATTTTTTCTATTATTTTTTTAACGAAAATCAAGCTAACAATTCTTTTTTTTTTTTTTCAATTTAAGTATTACATTAAAAAGCCAATCACGTTTGTTCTTTTCTTCTTTTCCTTGTATACTAGTGCACTGCACACAACCACCTTAAGCCAAAAAAAAAAAAAATGAAAGTACCTCTGCCCGATCGTATTTTATCAAAATTGATATTGTTTAAAAAGCAGAACGGATGTTTCCTACAATTTAACATTAACAATCGTGCGGTTTGGATCGATGGAACGGAAGTTGTTTCTTCGAACTAATTAATTGTTACATTTATTTGATTTGTTTTATTTTAGTAGCAGAAGTGGTTTTTATGATTGCTACTTGTGGCCTGGACCGGATTATGACCTTTTGGGGATCCCTAAATTGAGGTCCTTAATGAAACTGACAACCCTAACCCTAACTCCCTCAAAGGAGCCATCCTCTAAAGTAAACTCGCCTGCATCAGGCTTGGATATTCTTCTTTGGATTTTTTTTTTTACTCGTGAGCGACATTTCTTGAAGTAAAAAAAAAAAAAAAAAAAAAAAAAAACTTATTGCAAATTCAAATAAACAAGATAGTTTTGTTTGTCAATAAAAAAAATATCCATCTTTAAAAAATGCCACTTTATATTGCAAACCAAATTAACACAGATTTCAACAACACAATCGTAGTTGAAAGAGTAATAAAAAAGAGAGATTTTTTTTTGTCACTTAGAGCATTTTAACAATAAAAAACAATCAAAAATCAAAATAAATGAGTTTGTCATCATATCAGTTTAAAGCTAATTAAAAGTTATAACATCTAGAAAATTAAAATCATTAAGCTTGAGGGGCCCTAGGCTGCAGCTTATCCTAGCCGAAAGAAAGGTTAACCAGCTGGCCCTGCTTGTGGTGGTGATGGTGGAATTAGTAACGGCAAAACAGGTGGATTGGATAAAAAAAGGGGGGATCTTTTCTTACAAAGTATTCAAAATAACTGTCTTTGTCTATTATTCCCGACTTTTTTGGATTTCCATGTATGGGAAAATATGAAACGTCCATGGAAGAGATATTCATTTTTGGGGGCGGTTAACACTAATACTCAGACTACTAAAACAGTAACACGATTCCCAAACACTCTCCGATAAAGATGTGGCTAGCGCTAGAAATTTAGTTATGTGCGTTCAATGGAGCAGTGTAGGCGCCCTTGTCTCACGCCACGTCGATGGAGAGAGAGAGAAAAAGGACGAATTTCAAAAATAAACAATGACTATACACTAAAAAGTACACACTCTCTCTTTCATCTGTATAAATGGCTGCTATAACCATTGTTAATAGAATACTGAAGACCTTTGCATGCCATTCTGGAAGATTTATGAGTAAAAATAAAAATCTACCGAAAAATGCTAACACTAAAAAACAGCTGCTTTCTACAAAAATTCAAACGTTAGTTGTTATTTTTAGTACAAACACATAGTCGTCGTGTTTTTGTTGTTGCATCACCCAGGGTACCTGTTTGGCGCATAATGAACAATTATTGAATTATGGTTTATTTGCCTTTAGGCTTAGAGAGAGATACCCTGTGAAGCAACTGTTACATTAACTAGGGTACCTAGAACTTAATTCCCGGACTTTTGTATCATAGGGTACATCGGTTTTAATTTTTAAAGCAATCCGCATCATGACGGGTACCTACCGCATGCCTGTCTATTTGATTAACAATTAATTACATCTATGACGCTTTAGGGAGGGAAAGGCGACTTCAGCCCCTCAATTTGTTTGCTTGAATTGAAAAGAAAACTAACTTCTCAGTGTATGACAACGCTGTTGAGCTGACCCGCAACATTTATCACAATCTCCTGCCATTAATTTTCAAAATAAATTTTTAAATAATTTTCTTTTGGTCGAAATATGAGGTTCTAAAATTTCGTTAAGTCCGATATGCGGAAAAATAGGTCTCATTTCAAAATAAGTGTAAACAAACAACTAAAAAGTATGTATTTTTATTTATAACCGTTTTTCAAAACTTTAAATTTTAAAGTTTAAAAACCAAAAAACGTTTCTTTTTCAAAACTTAAAAAAATGTTGTATTTTTTTTTGTTTTTTCAGATTACACATTCTTTTTTCAAAAACGTAAATAAAATGCTTACACTGTAACTTTACAGAATAATACTCACTAAAAAGTACTGACGAGTAAAAATCTAAGAAAAGTAAAAAAAAAAAAAATGAGTTTCGGCCGACCTGAAGAAGACTACCACCACTTTTAAATTTGTTGTTTTTCTTTTTTTTTTTTTTAAACTTTTTTCATCTGAGTCTTATCGGTTATTACTTAAAGTTTCCGATTATCAAAAAAAAAAAAATGAAAAAATTTCAATATTTCAACAAATTTGTTTTGGTGGGGGGCTCACTTTCTCATACAACGTTATGGTAAATCGATCCTCCATTTTGGAACCACTCGCGTTGGGGTCGCTTTGTTTTGTTTTTGTCTTTTTCAAGTTTTCTTCAGTTCTTACGATGGCGTCATCCTCAGAAATTCCAAGAATGGCTTTTTTTTATTCAAAAATTTCGCAAAGGATTCAATTGTTGAATATGCGCAAGCAAAAAAGTTAATTGCACAGGATCGATTTTTTCTATAAGGTTATATGAAAAACTGAGCCCCCCCCCCCTAAAATTGTTTAAATGTTAAAATTTGTACAAATTTTTTTGTCAATCGGAAAGTTTAGGGTTTATCGATAAGACTGCACTGAAAGAAGTAAAAACAAATTGATAATCAACCAATTTACAGGTAGTGGTAATGTCGTACCGATGAGTGATTCCAAAATGGAGGATCGATTTACTATAACTTGGTATGAAAAACTGAACCCCAACCTGAAATTGTTGGAATATTGAAATTTTTCCAAATTTTTTTTTTGTTTTTTTTTGTCAATCGGAATGTTTCGGAAAAAAGTCAAAAAAAAGAAAAAAAGAAAAACAACAAATTTAAAGGTGGTGGTAGTCTCCTTCAGGTCCGCCAATGTTTTTTTTTTTTTTATGATAATGAGATCAAATAGAAAAATATATAATCAGGAATCTTTAAAACTTAACATCTGATTTTTACTTTAACCTCCAGGTTCATCACTTTATTTTTCATCTCCCAACTTTTTATTTTCTTTATTTTTTTTTTATTTTTTTATTTTTTTTTTTTTTTTTGTAGCTCCCGACATTTTATTTTTTGTAACTCAATTCCTTAGGGTACCTGCCACGTGCATTTAACTAACATACAATGTGCAATGTAACATATTTTTCGGCCATAAAAATAAATATATATTTCTCTTGAAAATAGATCTTCGTTACTCATACCTTAGGTTACAATTTTTCTATCGTATGTATATCTGGGAAGATCAGCCGGTTACGTTACCATGGTTTCGACCTTTTCGGTATCAAAATCAAAACAGATCGCCTGACGAAAACCGAAAGGGTCGAAACCATGGTAGCGTAATCGACTGACCTTCCCTACCTGTATCTCTAAATGTTCTTGTGGGGGCTTCATGCTGCAAGGTTAATTTGGAATAATTTCACCTGGCACAAGGCCACTTCCAAAAGGAACTTTCTACCCAAATACTTACAAACCACCATTATTTTTATAAGCGTTGAAAATCAATCATTAAAGTGAAATGAAGTTGACAAAACATTAATTTTGCAACGGTACTGTGTGTATTAACAAATATTTAACAGGAATACATAATAAACATAGATATTGAATAATATGTGAAATTGGTTGTTTGAAATTGTCTCCCATAGACTATGTGAGAATTACTGTTATGGATTTTAACGTAAGTTTGAATGTTCATTATTGTTGAAAGAATTCTCAACGTGTTAAGAAAATTATGTAAGAAAATGTTCCAGAAAAGAATTGTTCAGATATGAAAGCTCATGAATAATGTTCATGGTATTAGTTGTGTAAAAGATAGAATCTGAATATCAGAGTTGGACTTTTAGTCTTGTTGAGTTTTGACATGGTGTGTGTTTAGGAAATGTCAGTGCCAACTATAATATTTTGTACACGTAAGTTAGACAAATAAAAGGCATCTAATTGCGTCCTGCAATAAGTGCGGGTTCGTGAAAGAATTATATGAGATTGAGGAACGCGACCCCGCGATACCATGGCGCTACCACGGGCAACTGCAATTGCTACCTGCCTTGTTTGGTATTTGAACTGGAACTGCTGCTACTGCTGTGTGTGGCACGTGTCTCTCTGCTATTTATACATCCCGGAAAAAAAAAACGCGGGAAAGCAAGATTATCACGTGATTGTCGCGTGTGTGTATGTACAATGAGTGAATGCAGCTGTAGATGAACTTTTTGAAAATACACATGATTCCACGTTCTTACCTGTCGAATCTTCGTCTTTTTTTAAATAATCATATCACCCCAAGCAAGGCATTTTATTGCCACTGTTTTGCAGGGGGCTACATAGGAGTAAAATTATGAGAAAGAGTGACAGGTTATAGGGGGTGTCAGGAAGTGGGTAAGAGAAGGATGAGAATACTGATGAGAGTGGAGTTGACGAAGAAAGGAACATGAGAGAGAGGATGCAGGCTAGTGAGATAGGAGATGACTATTGACATGTAAATTCTTGGAGATTGGAGCTATCGGTGAAGCAAATAAATTGAAGAGAATTCTTCAAATATGCATTGAGCACTTTCTAATTTAACTGTTTACTGGTCTAATTTAATTTCTGACCTATAACTGTTCAGTGTGTGTGTGTGTGTGTGTGTGTGTGTGTGTGTGTGTGTGTGTGTGTGTGTGTGTGTATGTGTGTGTGTGCAGGGCCGTAGCTGATGCTAAAAAACACCGGGCACAGCGAAAATTGCCCGGAAGTTGACAATGTGATGACGTCATCAGTGTCATCCGTTTCCAGAAACTATGATGTTTGCAGAATTTTTCGGCTATTCCAATGGAAATTAGGCACAGAACGTGAACCAAAGCAGGAAATCGGGTTCGGACTTTCTGAGCATAACCAGTCTTTTCTCCCAAAATTAATAAATAAACAGATTTTTACTGCGTTTATTCGGATGTTTTCTTCGTTTTTCTTTCTTTCTTTCTTTCTTTCTTTCTTTCTTTCTTCGTGAATTGTTTAGTTTGATTTCGAAGACATTTTTCCTTGCCCGGATTTTCACTATGATTGCACGGATCGGCCCGGACCCGTGCCCGATGTGCCCGGTAGTCAGATGCGGCCATGTGTGTGTGTGTGTGTGTGTGTGTGTGTGTGTGTGTGTGTGTGTGTGTGTGTGTGTGTGTTTCTACACATATTATTTTAAATTTGCCACTCGTTTTGTGGCTTGTTAATTATTTTTGTGACTGGTGTATGAGTAATTCTCGGGTAGTGGCCAAAGCAAGAGAGTGAAGAAAAAAAAGTCAGACCACCAAGAACTTTCTTTCACCCATCCCCCATCCCCCATCCACCCTTCATCCATCCTTCTCAAGTGAGAGACTGGCTGTTGAAAGTTGAAACTCGAGATCTTTTTTTTAGTCAAGCTTAAATATTTCCCTAAAGCACCATTGAAAACAAGTCAGGTTTGACCCTCCGCAGGGAAAAAAAAGTAAAACTGACAGACTGAAATTGAAGTATTCAGAAAGTCCCCCGCAGATCCCGCAATTGCGGGGGACGCAAGTTCTCTAGGGGCCGCAAAACCCCGGAAAGTTGCAAGGCTTCTTGGCCCCCGCAGATCTACATAGTAATGAAAAAAAAATAACAAATCAATTATTAGGATTAACTGGAAAATTATTTATAGTGATGTGCGTGGTGGTCCAGTGGATATCGGCTCGGAACAAGAAATCGGAAGAGCCGAGTTCGAATTCCAGTTGCATTCATTGCATTCACTTACGCACAAATACCTTTGGGAAAGGTATTAACCCGTCTCTTCCTTCCAGTTATGGGTTAAATAACAGGACAGATTGGTTTCTATAGCCTTGGCTGGCAACCAGTCTACCA
This sequence comes from Ascarosepion bandense, assembly GCA_037127315.1. NCBI lineage: Eukaryota > Metazoa > Mollusca > Cephalopoda > Sepiida > Sepiidae > Ascarosepion > Ascarosepion bandense. The sequence continues at coordinate 1,999,944 of JBBBDQ010000737.1, forward strand.
CAGAAAGCAATGGCAACATACTGCGAAATAATGTTCCGCCCAGTCAGTCATGTCTCTTTCGAGACATGATCGTATGGCACTTAACTGACTGACTGATGTTGAAATAGACATCTATCAACCCGTCTCGCTCTCTCTCTCTCTCTCTCTCTCTTTATATATATATATATATATATAATCTTTGATAGAAGCCTTACGACTCCAAAGAGGCCGCAAATCATTTTTAATTAAAAAAAATGAACTTGAGAGAGAAATAGATTATAGATATCTGTTTCAACATACTTACAAGAACATAACATATTTCTTCCGTTTTTTCGTGATCACGGAATATCTGCGAGAGTATGTTATTTTATTTAAAGTAACATTTATAATATTCTGGGTTCAGTATGTTCGGCGGGGGGGGGGGGGCGCTCAAGTTGCCTTCTGCGGGTAGAGGGACCGCAAGGCACATTCTGCGTGGTGGGGGGAGGGACGATGTTGCTAAGCATGGCACTGGTCCCCTGTAAGATACAGTGCCTTACGCCAGCCTTCTGTAGTAAATATTTAAATGTCTTCTCTTATTTTTTTCATTTTAATTTTTCTTATTTGTCTATATTTCCGAGATGAGATAGTATTTTACCACACTATATTATTCGGACTATTGTCCTCATCTTTGTTGCCATTTATACGACGTTTCAGCCGTTATACGCTTCGGCCTTCGTCAGGTGCTACGAATTTCGAACCGAACACTTTATTACGATCACTTGGGTATATCATTCTCATTCCTTGTGCGTTATAGACGTTGGTTAGTTCCAGTGATTTAACCCTAAAGACTCGTGTGTTCAATACCAGGCTACAGCAGTGGTGAACAGGTAACTTAGAGTCGGGTTACAGGGAGATAACTCATGACTACCAAAGAGACTTCGCACAAAGAATGAGAATGATATACCCCTGGTGATCGTGATAAAGGGTTCGGTTAGAAATTCCTAGTACCTGAAGATGGCCGGAGCGTACAACGGCTGAAACGTCGTACAAATGGCAACAAGGTTAGGACAACAGTCCGAATAGTGTTAATTTTTCTTGTTTTGTTTTTACCTTCTTTGTCTGTTGCTTGTCTCTGATGTTTTTACCTTATCCTTTTTTGTGTGTTTGGTGATCTCCATTGCTATTAGTATTAACAAAAAACTTCTTACTTCACCCACCCACAGTAATTGCTTAATTTAATGATGTGCTTTGGCAATCAATGATGAGAAATAAGTTTTACCATCCCGATTTCCCTGATCGCTTACAATCTTGACCCGTTCAAGTCTAGAATAAACCGTTATCTTCCCCTTCTATCCATATACTTGTACAGGCTGAACCATACTGTGAGAGATAAAAACAAAAACAAAAACAAAAAAACTCTTTCATTCGTCCTCAACACGAAATCTAAATTTCTCATCTTTAACTGTGGTGGTTAGAGTAAGACCAACAAAACAAACAGGCGTAGTAATCGCACTTAACATGATTTTTAAAAACTACGTTTTCTTTGTCTCTCAATTTCAACTCCAGTTCGAAGAAAAAAAATTTTTTTTCGTTTGTTTTGTTTTGTTTTGTTTTTTTGTTATACAGTTTAACCCGGATATAAGATAGTTGTCGGGACCGGATAAAAGTTCTCTTATATCCGGTTTTGGTCGATTTTATGTACATTACCACAGGCTCTAATTTGGAACAATATAATTATCTCTTATATCCGGGTTTCTCTTATATCTGGGTTATACTGTAGTAGCAATTAATAGTAGTAGTATCAGCAGATTGGAAAAGACACCGTGTCGTTTCTACCCTGTAGTTAATTTTTAATTAAAAAGAAAAAACAAACCTACATTTTAGATAAAGCTCTTCAGTGTGGATATCGGCTCAGAACGAGAAACCGGGTAGCCGAGTTCGAATTCCAGCTGAATCCATTGCATTCACTTACGCGCAAATACCCTTGGGAAAGGTATTAATCCGTCTCTTCCTTCCAGTTATGGGTTAAATAGCAGGACAGATTGGATTCTATAGCCTTAGTCGGCAACCAGTCTACCGCAGAAAGCAATGGCAATCTACTTCTGCCCAGTCAGTCATGTCTCTTCGAGACATGATCGTCCAAGCGTGTATCACGTATGGCACCTAAACTGACTGACTTCAGTGTGTGAGAGCTGTGATGATATGAGAAAAAAATCTATATTCTCTTTGCCAGGAACCCATTCAATGAGTCTGTTGAGGAAAATTCCATGAATCACCGTTTGACACAAAATGAGACAAGATTGTTGCGATGTTCAAATAAAAAAGTATGATATTCATATTTAAAACTAAGAAACGCAAATGAAATCATAACTAAAATTACTTATCGTGAAATGAAATTTAGAAAGTTCTTTTCAATTTAAAAGTTAGTCATCGAAAATGAGTGATGTACCTAGTGAGAAAGTTCTCTTTAAATGTAATGAAATAAACACTAGTAGTCGTCCAGTTAGAAAGAGATAAAGTGGAATTAGGAGACAAGATTAAAGAGAGTGCGTAGCTAGTTTGATGGACAGGACGACAAGATCGACTGGTGCTTCTTGAATTTTGTCAGTTCTTCAGGTGAGCTGAACGAATGTTTGGCTTTTATGTACTCGTATAGGCTCCGGAAGACCATGTTTATTCATTGGTGGGAGCCGAACCGACTGGCTGCTTGTCTTTATTAAACTGAGAATTTAATGCTTGAAACCCGGAAAGCTGTACGAAGCCTTAGCGCCGTGCGTTCATAATTGGCATTGCTCCCAAGATTTCATACAGTTCACTTCCGTTTACTCTCTAGTCTACAAATACACCGTCTCCCTGAAAGTCAGTAATTAATATACCATTTCAAAGTGTTTGGGCCAAGTAACCCTTAGCAACTGAAATGTGGTTCTACAGAGGGATGCTGCGAATATCATGGATCGAGCATGTGAGCAATGATGAGGTCTTGGAAATGATGGAAACAAAAAGGAAATTAATACTGAGCATCAGGAAGCGACAGCTGAAGTTCTTGGGACACGCAATGAGAAAGAAGGGCTTGGAGAATCTGATACGAACAGGCCAGATAGAGGGGAAAAGAGACAGGGGAAAGCAACGGATAACATATTTGAAGGACCTAATAAGGTGGATGACGGAACGAGGATTGCATGGTGTAACAGGAGAAGGCGTGCTAAGAGTCACCATGGATAGGGAAACGTGGAAAGCCATGATCGCCTATGTCCTGAAGGGACAGGGCACATAGAAGAAGAAGAACCCTTCTTCCCGATATAGCAGCGCGATGTTGCTGGCTTGTTTCCGTTATCGAGTCACTCTGGGGTGACTTGTTATTTGGATGTGGTGATTGTGATAGCGTTGTTGGTTGTGATGCTCATGATGCATTTCCATTATCAACATTCACTGGCTTGATCCTATCCACTCATATGTTCTCTGTGTGTCCGTTGCGCAAAACGGTAAATTATTTGTCTGTCTTATATTAGATAATGTAAGGACCGCTGTAGGATGGGGCCAGTGGTCATTTCGTAGAAATACGTTTTTGTAAATGTGTACATCCTTCGGAATATAAGTTTAAGGCATCTCGACGTGGTGTAATGGTTAACAAGCTTGTCTCGCTAGAACCTATTACAACCGAGTAGTTAGTTCGATCCTCACTGGGTACACCATACTTTCGGCCTTTTGGGCACCTCGACGTGGTGTAATGGTTAACAAGCTTGTCTCGCTAGAACCTATTACAACCGAGTAGTTAGTTCGATCCTCACTGGGTACACCATACTTTCGGCCTTTTGGGCACCTCGACGTGGTGTAATGGTTAACAAGCTTGTCTCGCTAGAACCTATTACAACCGAGTAGTTAGTTCGATCCTCACTGGGTACACCATACTTTCGGCCTTTTGGGCACCTCGACGTGGTGTAATGGTTAGCAAGCTTGTCTCGCTAGAACCTATTACAACCGAGTAGTTAGTTCGATCCTCACTGGGTACACCATACTTTCGGCCTTTTGGGCACCTCGACGTGGTGTAATGGTTAACAAGCTTGTCTCGCTAGAACCTATTACAACCGAGTAGTTAGTTCGATCCTCACTGGGTACACCATACTTTCGGCCTTTTGGGTACCGCGACGTGGTGTAATGGTTAACAAGTTTGTCTCTCTAGAACCTATTACAACTGAGTAGTGAGTTCGATCCTCACTGGGTACACCATACTTTCGGCCGTTTGGGCACCTCGACGTGGTGTAATGGTTAACAAGTTTGTCTCGCTAGAACCTATTACAACCGCGTAGTGAGTACGATCCTCACTGAGTACACCATACTTTCGGCCTTTTGTGCACCTCGACGTGGTGTAATGGTTAACAAGTTTGTCTCGCTAGAACCTATTACAACTGAGTAGTTAGTTCGATCCTCACTGGGTACACCATACTTTCGGCCTTTTGTGCACCTCGACGTGGTGTAATGGTTAATAAGTTTGTCTCGCTAGAACCTATTACAACTGAGTAGTTAGTTCGATCCTCACTGGGTACACCATACTTTCGGCCTTTTGTGCACCTCGACGTGGTGTAATGGTTAATAAGTTTGTCTCGCTAGAACCTATTACAACTGAGTAGTTAGTTCGATCCTCACTGGGTACACCATGCTTTCGGCCTTTTGGGCACCTCGACGTGGTGTAATGGTTAACAAGCTTGTCTCTCTAGAACCTATTACAACCGAGTAGTTAGTTCGATCCTCACTGGGTACACCATGCTTTCGGCCTTTTGGGCACCTCGACGTGGTGTAATGGTTAACAAGCTTGTCTCGCTAGAACCTATTACAACCGAGTAGTTAGTTCGATCCTCACTGGGTACACCATACTTTCGGCCTTTTGGGTACCGCGACGTGGTGTAATGGTTAACAAGTTTGTCTCTCTAGAACCTATTACAACTGAGTAGTGAGTTCGATCCTCACTGGGTACACCATACTTTCGGCCGTTTGGGCACCTCGACGTGGTGTAATGGTTAACAAGTTTGTCTCGCTAGAACCTATTACAACCGCGTAGTGAGTACGATCCTCACTGAGTACACCATACTTTCGGCCTTTTGTGCACCTCGACGTGGTGTAATGGTTAATAAGTTTGTCTCGCTAGAACCTATTACAACTGAGTAGTGAGTTCGATCCTCACTGGGTACACCATGCTTTCGGCCTTTTGGGCACCTCGACGTGGTGTAATGGTTAACAAGCTTGTCTCGCTAGAACCTATTACAATCGTGTAGTGAGTTCGATCCTCACTGGGTAAACCATACTTTCGGCCTTTTATGCACCTCGACGTGGTGTAATGGTTAACAAGCTTGTCTCGCTAGAACCTATTACAACCGAGTAGTGAGTTCGATCCTCACTGGGTACACCATACTTTCGGCCTTTTGTGCACCTCGACGTGGTGTAATGGTTAACAAGTTTGTCTCGCTAGAACCTATTACAACTGAGTAGTGAGTTCGATCCTCACTGGGTACACCATACTTTCGGCCTTTTGGGCACCTCGACGTGATGTAATGGTTAACAAGTTAGTCTCTCTAGAACCTATTACAACCGAGTAGTGAGTTCGATCCTCACTGGGTACACCATACTTTCGGCCTTTTATGCACCTCGACGTGGTGTAATGGTTAACAAGCTTGTCTCGCTAGAACCTATTACAACCGAGTAGTGAGTTCGATCCTCACTGGGTAAACCATACTTTCGGCCTTTTGTGCACCGCGACGTGGTGTAATGGTTAACAAGTTTGTCTCTCTAGAACCTATTACAACTGAGTAGTGAGTTCGATCCTCACTGGGTACACCATACTTTCGGCCTTTTGGGCACCTCGACGTGATGTAATGGTTAACAAGTTAGTCTCTCTAGAACCTATTACAACCGAGTAGTGAGTTCGATCCTCACTGGGTAAACCATACTTTCGGCGTTCTGGGCACCTCGACGTGGTGTAATGGTTAACAAGTTTGTCTCTCTAAAACATATTACAACTGAGTAGTGAGTTCGATCCTCACTGGGTAAACCATACTTTCGGTCTTTTGGGCACCTCGACGTGGTGTAATGGTTAACAAGTTTGTCTCTCTAGAACCTATTACAACTGAGTAGTGAGTTCGATCCTCACTGGGTACACCATACTTTCGGCCTTTTGGGCACCTCGACGTGGTGTAGTGGTTAACAAGTTTGTCTCGCTAGAACCTATTACAACCGAGTAGTGAGTACGATCCTCACTGGGTAAACCATACTTTCGGCCTTTTGGGCACCTCGACGTAGTGTAATGGTTAACAAGCTTGCCCGCTAGAACCTATTACAACCGAGTAGTGAGTTCGATCCTCACTGGGTACACCATACTTTCGGCCTTTTGGGCACCTCGACGTGGTGTAATGGTTAACAAGCTTGTCTCGCTAGAACCTATTACAACCGAGTAGTGAGTTCGATCCTCACTGGGTACACCATACTTTCGGCCTTTTATGCACCTCGACGTGGTGTAATGGTTAACAAGCTTGTCTCGCTAGAACCTATTACAACCGAGTAGTGAGTTCGATCCTCACTGGGTAAACCATACTTTCGGTCTTTTGGGCACCTCGACGTGGTGTAATGGTTAAAAAGTTTGTCTCTCTAGAACCTATTACAACCGAGTAGTGAGTTCGATCCTCACTGGGTACACCATACTTTCGGCCTTTTATGCACCTCGACGTGGTGTAATGGTTAACAAGCTTGTCTCGCTAGAACCTATTACAACCGAGTAGTGAGTTCGATCCTCACTGGGTAAACCATACTTTCGGCCTTTTGTGCACCGCGACGTGGTGTAATGGTTAACAAGTTTGTCTCTCTAGAACCTATTACAACTGAGTAGTGAGTTCGATCCTCACTGGGTACACCATACTTTCGGCCTTTTGGGCACCTCGACGTGATGTAATGGTTAACAAGTTAGTCTCTCTAGAACCTATTACAACCGAGTAGTGAGTTCGATCCTCACTGGGTAAACCATACTTTCGGCGTTCTGGGCACCTCGACGTGGTGTAATGGTTAACAAGTTTGTCTCTCTAAAACATATTACAACTGAGTAGTGAGTTCGATCCTCACTGGGTAAACCATACTTTCGGTCTTTTGGGCACCTCGACGTGGTGTAATGGTTAACAAGTTTGTCTCTCTAGAACCTATTACAACTGAGTAGTGAGTTCGATCCTCACTGGGTACACCATACTTTCGGCCTTTTGGGCACCTCGACGTGGTGTAGTGGTTAACAAGTTTGTTTCGCTAGAACCTATTACAACCGAGTAGTGAGTACGATCCTCACTGGGTAAACTATACTTTCGGCCTTTTGGGCACCTCGACGTGGTGTAATGGTTAACAAGCTTGTCTCGCTAGAACCTATTACAACCGAGTAGTGAGTTCGATCCTCACTGGGTACACCATACTTTCGGCCTTTTGGGCACCTCGACGTGGTGTAATGGTTAACAAGCTTGTCTCGCTAGAACCTATTACAACCGAGTAGTGAGTTCGATCCTCACTGGGTACACCATACTTTCGGCCTTTTATGCACCTCGACGTGGTGTAATGGTTAACAAGCTTGTCTCGCTAGAACCTATTACAACCGAGTAGTGAGTTCGATCCTCACTGGGTAAACCATACTTTCGGTCTTTTGGGCACCTCGACGTGGTGTAATGGTTAACAAGTTTGTCTCTCTAGAACCTATTACAACCGAGTAGTGAGTTCGATCCTCACTGGGTACACCATACTTTCGGCCTTTTATGCACCTCGACGTGGTGTAATGGTTACCAAGCTTGTCTCGCTAGAACCTATTACAACCGAGTAGTGAGTTCGATCCTCACTGGGTAAACCATACTTTCGGCCTTTTGTGCACCGCGACGTGGTGTAATGGTTAACAAGTTTGTCTCTCTAGAACCTATTACAACTGAGTAGTGAGTTCGATCCTCACTGGGTACACCATACTTTCGGCCTTTTGGGCACCTCGACGTGATGTAATGGTTAACAAGTTAGTTTCTCTAGAACCTATTACAACCGAGTAGTGAGTTCGATCCTCACTGGGTAAACCATACTTTCGGCGTTCTGGGCACCTCGACGTGGTGTAATGGTTAACAAGTTTGTCTCTCTAAAACATATTACAACTGAGTAGTGAGTTCGATCCTCACTGGGTAAACCATACTTTCGGTCTTTTGGGCACCTCGACGTGGTGTAATAGTTAACAAGTTTGTCTCGCTAGAACCTATTACAACCGAGTAGTGAGTTCGATCCTCACTGGGTAAACCATATTTTCGGCCTTTTGGGCACCTCGACGTGGTGTAATGGTTAACAAGTTTGTCTCTCTAGAACCTATTACAACTGAGTAGTGAGTTCGATCCTCACTGGGTAAACCATACTTTCGGCCTTTTGGACACCTCGACGTGGTGTAATTGTTAACAAGCTTGTCTCTCTAGAACCTATTACAACCGAGTAGTGAGTTCGATCCTCACTGGGTAAACCATACTTTCGGCCTTTTGGGCACCTCGACGTGATGTAATGGTTAACAAGCTTGTCTCGCTAGAACCTATTACAACTGTGTAGTGAGTTCGATCCTCACTGGGTAAACCATACTTTCGGCCTTTTGGGCATCTTGACGTGGTGTAATGATTAACAAGTTTGTCTCTCTAGAACCTATAACAACTGAGTAGTGAGTTCGATCCTCACTGGGTACACGATACTTTCGGCTTTGTACCACATCTAAGCAGTGCTTAGGCAATCAACTTTTGAGTGGCATTGAGATTTTGAGGGGATCGACCTGCATGCGTCCGTCGTTCACTTTGTCGGACTCTCTGTCTTTGATCGGAGAGGATCCCAGACGAGGTTCCGCCGAAGGGTAGAGTCTCATTTGAAGAACAGCAGACAAGAATTTTTGTCCGAGCTTACGTGCTCGGTTTTACCCACCTTGATTGACCTTGTGCCGCATCTACTTCGGGCTTCTGCTCACGTTAGGAGGTCGTCAATAATTCAGAATATAAGTTTGAGTGGTAACTTGCCTAGCTGTATCACAACATATCATTCAATTGCTAAAGGGAGCTGGTAATTGAAATACTTGGAGTGATGTCCCTTGTGTCGTTAAATACATGATAATGTCTTTCCTGTTCCTATGTTATAGATTAGATTCAAAGTTTATATCAGGGATCAGCAACTCAATCAATCACGCGGGCTGGATCCTGTTATAATGACGGGTCGCGTGCTGGACGAAGGCCATTGATGAAAAATTAAGGAAAATTACATATGCAGACCCCTGACAACCTAAATATTTAAAATCATAATGAAAATAAACATTGAGACATCAGAAAAACAAAATAAAATCTAAAATTAAAAAACACTTAACAAAAATTACTTTTCCTCGAGAAACTTCAAAATCCTTCAATGTGAAAAAAATCAACCAAAGTGAAATGGATGAAATTATGACGTCCCTAAAAATTATTTTTTTTTTATATATGCGGGAATCAAAAATTGCAATATATCTTATATTTTATGGGTTTTCTTTCAATTTTCAAACAAATTACTAAAACGAAACGAAATCCTAAATTTATTTCATTTTGAAAAAGCAAATAGGAAGAGCACTGATTACATTTATTTGAATTTTATTTCGGTATTTTAAACATTTCTAATTTTATTCAGTTTATTTGCAGAGTCTCAGAACAAAAAATCGGAGAGCCGAGTTCGAATTCCAGCCGAATTCATTGCCTTCACTTACGCGCAAATACCCTTGGGAAAGGTATTAATTCGTCTATTCCTTCCAGTTATGGGTTAAATAACAGGACAAATTGTGTTCTATAGCCTTGGTCGGCAACCAGTCTCCTGCAGAAAGCAATGGCAACCTACTGCGGGATAATCTTCTACCCACTCAGTTATGTCTTTTTCGAGAAATGATCGCCCAAGCGTGTATCACGTATGGCACTTAACTGACTGAATTAAGCTTTAAAAAGCGTGACATATGGCCCGGATCGAGCCAGGACGCATGCAAAAAATCAGTGAAAGACTCTTGTTTGAAAAGAGGAGGAGTATGATAAGATAAGAACATGGCCCATTGAAAGATTCCGGCAACTTACATAGGGTAGGTGGCAGGGGTAAGCGATGGGGGATCGCTGTTGGAGGAATGAACTAGAAAGCTGACTGACAACACTGTCCCTTTGAAGGTGTTCCCGCCTAACGTCTGTCGCCGGTCGGTCGGTCAAATCAGCTCTCAGTTTTTGTTTTATGTTTATTTTTTTACGCAGAAATGGAGGTGATTGGGTTTTGATCGCGTTTTTGCGGTTATAGTATTCAAATTCGGTTGGGTGGATCAGACGAAGATAACAGGAAGCCATTTGTTGAATTCGAAATCCTCATCTCTCAGAGCTAATGTTGGGTGTTGTAGTTCTAGATAGTGTGTCTGCTACAATGTCGTCCGCGGGCCGCAGGTTGCCAACCCTTGGTTTATATGAACAGAGCTAATGTTGGGTGTTGTAGTTCTAGATAGTGTGTCTGCTACAATGTCGTCTGTATCATGTATGTGCTCGATATTTGATGTAAACCGATAATCAGTCAAGTCATCTTAATTCTCTAAAAGATTTTTTTGCTGAATGTAATGGTTTATTTATGGCATATGATCTCTCTCTCTCTCTCTCTCTCTCTCTCTGTGTGTGTGTGTGTGTGTGCGTGCGTGTGTGTGTGTGTGTGTGTGTGTGTGTGGTACAGTGGATATCGGCTCCGAACGAGAAATCGGAAAGCTGGGTTCGAATTCTAGTTGAATTCGTTGAATTCATTTACACGCAATTACTCTTGGGAAAGGTATTAATCTGTCTCTTTTCCCTATGGGCTAAATACTGGACAGATTGGGTTTTATAACCTTGGTTGGCAACCAGTCTACTGCAGAAACTAATAACAGCCTAGTTTGGGAAAATCTTCTGCCCAGTCAATCATGTGTCTTTGGAGACATGATCGCCTAAGCGTGTATCACGTATGGCACTTAAGTGACTGATCCGTATAAACTGAGGAATTTCTACCTTTTAATATGTGTTGCGAGTTCTTGATATCAAGGTAGACAGCTAAAAGTTCCTGAGAAAAAAGTAATGTAGTTTATATGGGCTGGAATTAATTTTGACGAATAACAAGAAATGGGTTGAGAAATGTTTTTTAACCTGTTGTAGCATTGCTCCGACTGCAACTGCTGATGCATCCGTTCTAAGGGTCAGCTTGACAATGTCCATCAGTCTTGTAAAAATTGTACTTTTGTGAAATTAATTATAGTGTGTTTGGCACTATAGCATTAAAATTGTTCTGCATTTAGAGAAATGTTCTAGTTATTTCATTTGAATAAAGTTGTAAGTGAAGCGAGAATGTGTGAACATTTAGGTATATAGTTCCTGTAAAAATTGATGAGACCGACAGATCTTCTTATGTAATATATTAACTTGAACGGCTGAGCTAGTTGACAGGTACATCTGGCAGTGAATGAGGTCAGCAAAACACAAGGGTGGTTGATAGATATATCTAGCCGTGGATGGTGTCAACAAGTGCAACAACAACAACAACAAATACAAACAACAACCGGCTTGAAAGGTGATGACCGGGAAGGATATAATTGACAGATACATCCGGTCATAGATAAAATTCAACCGGGGACAAGGGTGGCGGACAGATATATCAGGCCGTTGATGACGTCAACAAAGCGACAACCCAAAAAGCAAAAATGCGTGTGAGTTTGGGGCTATGTAACGCTTGGGGTTTTTGGCTGAAGACACAGGGAACTCTCGCTGGTTTCCGACTCCCGACAGCCCCTTCGTGTGCGCAACTCTCTCTGACTGTTCTGCTGTTCCACACAAGCGTCACCGACGAAGAACAAAAATATAAAATTATATTTTCATACATATGTGTTCCTCGTTGTGCTTCCAGAGCCAGCATAATATACTGCACTTGATTGTTTGACTGAATTTGGTGTTGGTAGGTTGATGATGGCATCTATTTTTTCTTGAATAGGGGTAACGCATTCTTTTGAAATTGTGTATCCAAGAAAATTAAGTTTGTTAACTCCAATGAGGCACCTTGCGAAACTGATCCTTAGTCCATACTGCATAAGTCTACTAAGTACTTCTCGTAGATGTTGGTCATGCTCTTTGTCGTTGCTAGCTATTTAATAAGTCATCCACGTAGGCGAAAACGAAGGGTAGCCCTGTTAAAACTTCGTTTATGAACCTCTGGAATGTTTGTGCGTTAATGCGTAGCCCAAACGGCATTTTAATGAACCCAAACAGTCCAAAGGGAGTGATTACCACAGTCTTGTGTATATCGTCATCAGCGACGACTGGTATTTAGCAATATTATAATCTTCCTAAAACCAGATTTTCTTCTGATTCATGTTACAAAACTTTCCACCACTAGCCGGATGTAAACACTCCGAAACCCAAGGCTGAACTAAAAATTTCGTTAACTGCACATAGGCTCCGCACATAGTTTTCGCTTCACTTACTCAAAAAAAAAAAAAAAATATATATATATATATATATATATATATATATATACAATCCAGAATTTTCACAAATAGTACCCACTCCCGTCTAAAGAAACAAAGAAAAATTGAAGCCGATCTGAACTAAGAAAAACTATAAAAATCCATCGAAGGGACTTCTTCGGTAGTCGGTCAGCACACCAGCCACGATTTACAACGCTCGCTTCGACAGACCTCTCATCTCCATAAAGCACCCGCTAAAGGCCGTCGCCACAGTAATTCACAACTCACTCTCCCTATCCTACCGTACGCCTCCGCGGACGACTTTTAATGACTCTTCTTATCGCTTTCTTTCAATGAAAAACATTCACACCGATTTACTAAATCCATTAAATCGCTGAAAAAAAAAAAACACCATAGTATGAAAACAAAAAAGCCACAAACTTAATAAAAACAAACTTTTTCCATCAAAATGTTTGTTCTTTTTAAGAGGAAAAATCAAAGTATATTTTTAATTATTTAAAAAAAAATGAATCCCTTCTAAGACGTTCGAAATTTTGGTATGATTTTCGTTAGCAGGTAACCAAATCGTTACGAGAGTTTACAATGGAAAACGTAATATTATATAACTTGTATTTTTTTTTTTTTTGTTCCGGTGACAATCACATTAATTTGGAAATTCTTGCAAAAATGAAATAATTGTCAGAATTTAATGAAACTTTCAGAACATATTAACAAATGATGAAATTGTTGTTGGAATTATTATTTTTTTAAAAATCTTACAGTATTTACATTATTCGGACTATTGTCCTCATCTTTGTTGCCATTTGTACGACGCTTCAGCCGTTGTACGATCCGGCCTTCTTCAGGTGCTAGAAAATTCGAACCGAACCCTTTATTATAATCACTGGGGAATATCATCCTCATTCCTTGCGTAAAGCCGCGATTGGAAGTTATGAGTTATCTCCCTCTAACACTGCAAGTTACTTGCTCGGCAGGATGAAGGCTTAGCAATGGGCTCGCCATTATCACCATCACTGGCTAACATACACATGGAATACTTTGAAGAGATGGCATTAGAATCTACAGTTCTAAAGCCAACTCTATGGCTGAAATACGTTGGTGACGCCTTCATGCCCTGGCCACACAATGCAACCGTTGAATAGTTGTTTGTCCGGCTTTCTGCAGGTATTTTTTTTTTTTTTTGTGCTGCATATCAAATTTCTTAATGCAGACTCCCCAGCTATGTCTACATCTTAGTCGACTGTGAACAGATTAACAACACTTTTGTTTTCAGGATCAATAATCACAACGTGGGCAGGAAGCAGATTTAAACCAGCAGACCGGTCGACTAACCTAGGGATGTTCAGGGGAACTACAGCCACCCCCTTGAGTTCGATTAAGACCGAGTAAACACCTCAACCCAAAGAGGAAAACGCTGGAGGTTGAGGAACTAGAGAGTAAGCGTTATAATTGCTATTTTGCCTATATTTCAGTTCGAAATTCCTAGCACCTGAAGAAGGACGGAGTGTACAACGGCCGAAACGTCGTACAAATGGTAACAAAGATGAGGACAATTGTCCGAATAATACAAATAGCATTAAATTTGCTAATTTTTCAAAAATAATGCGTCACATATGTATATTTTATTTTGCAAGATTTTTACCGAGAATTAACTTTTGTTTACAAATGTGTCGGTCGCTCAAAAATGACCGAATAATTGAAAAATTCAAAACATAACTGAAAACTTTTAGATTCCAATCATTATAACTTCTGTTTGAAAAACACCAGAGTATTTTGCTTACTGAAAATAGTAAATTTAATCATTTAGCTTTTAATTCAAACTAAAATAAAACTTTCAAGAAAACTTTTTTTTTATTTTAAAAAATTCGATTTAAAAGTTAGTTTGTAACGCGGGTATACCAGAGCCATGGCTTGTTGTCCCTTTTAATCAGGCTCGATCCTGGTCTGAGAATAAGCCTTCAGCCCATAACTCGTCGGTCGTTGATGGCGTTGACACAGCTGCTGGTTTTTGGGTTGACCTCTTCAACTGTAATCTCCCTTACCCACGTTGGGATTTCGATCTGAAGAGAGTTAAGCCAATTTATCACTGGGGTATCTCAGCCAAGCTAAACCAAGTTGAATACGCGCGAACAATTGTGGAAATAAAACGGCACCAATTTTGGAAATAAAATGAACGAGGCCTACATAATCAATAGATAGTATTTATATACAAAAAATAAAAAATAATTACAGTTCTTCTTTTTCTTTTCTTTTTCCCAACCCGTTTCTAATAATTGGCGACGGAACGAAAATTTCGGCCAGTTTCTCTAAGACGAGCCAGACTTGATAATCAGGTAACTGGTAAATTCAAACATTATTGTTTGTACTTTGCTAAAATGTTCGTCGGTGTTTTCTTATTATTATTATCATCAGTTTAGCACAAGGGCTTCGTCGGGGTTATTCTCTTCTTCAGCAGATAATTTGGTTATTATTACTTCAGACTTTGATTGACAACTGGTAACTTCAAACTCCAGGTAGCCACTGCGGGTGGCGGCAGCGGCAGCCTCTCATTCTATCTTCAACTGCAACTGACGGGGAACTCTCTGGAACTGACTTCATCTCCGAGCGGCGCTCACGGAAACTGACGGGAACTGAACTGCGGGTGGTGACAGGCTGCGACGGTAACTAACTGGGAACTCACTTCATCTCCGGGCGGCGCTGGAATTGACTTTATCCCCTGTGGGCTCTCGTATTCATGGGTTCTTTTTTTTTACTGGTATGGTGAGGACGAATAAGGGGTGTTATGCAAATATCTTAAAATTCAACCAGTCCTCTATTTTCTGCTTCATACTTATAATCATGGAAGGTTCTTCCTCTCCTCTTCGGAGGACCTATTACATGACGTCAACCTTTCTGACGTCTTACTTTTCTTTATGTCTATTTCTCACTTCCAGAGTTATTTTTTATCCATTGTTCCATATCTAAGGACCTCTTCACCTTAGCACTGGAATTTGCCACACACTACTCGGACCTAACTAAGGACGAATATAATATTATAATGGCTGCCATGACATCTGTTCTTATCCATAACCAAGAACAATGGATAAAAAATAACTCTGTAAACCAATTTGACATTACAATGGGTGCGTTGGACTCTGCAGAGTCCCCCGATCTCATCGGCTTATTTACACCATATAATCTCACTGCACACCAAGACATAAACACACAAGACATAGGGCTATATAGAGACGACGGTCTCATGATAGTACAAAACTCCACACACTTTAAAACAGACAAAATAAGAAAACTTATCCACAGAGAATTTAAAGAATTTAAAAGTAATAGTTAACACAAATTTAAAAGTAGTAAACTTCCTCGATGTAACATTAGATTTAGTTAACAATAATTATCAATCATACACAAAACCCAACGAATACCCGCTATACATCCACCCAAAGTCAAACCACCCCCTAGTATAATCAAACATATACCCTCCTCCATAGAATATAGAATTAGTCAAAACTCGTCCAGTGAAGAAATATTTAACAAACACAAAATCTCTCCAAGTCCCTAAAAAAAGCGGCTACAAAAACCAAAACATCCAACACATAACAAACTATAACCATAACAGAAAAAATAAAAATAGAAAAATCATTTGGTACACACCTCCTTTCAACCAAATGATAAACACCAAGCTAGGACAAAAGTTCCTGAACTTAATCAAAAAATATTTCCCCACAAATAACCCTCTCAGTAAAATCTTCAACAAAAATACACTTAAACTAAGCTACAGTTGCACAAACAACCTAGAAAAAATCATAACAAACCATAACAAGTATATCCTAAATCAACACGCAGATCAGAATAAAATCGACTACCAAAATACAATAAAAGACAACAATAAAAACATGTGTTATTGTAGAAACCCTAGCAACTGCCCATTACAAAATAAATGTAAAATAAACTCAATAATCTATCAATGCAACATAACATCAACTGAAAATCCAACTATAAATAAAGGGTATATCGAATCAACTAAGAACACTTTAAAGCAGCGCTGGTACATGCACTTAACTTCATTCAAAAACAACTTATACCAAAACCAAACATCCCTTTCTACATACTTTTGGGAGCTAAAGGGTTCAAAACAGAAACCCAAAATAAAATGGAAAATCCTAGAAAAAACTAGATCTTGCAACTCACTTGACGACGTCTGCCCTTTATGTTTAAGTGCAAAGCTACACATTCTAAAGTACCCCAACTGTAGCGAACTATTAAACCGTAGAGACAAATTAGCAGTATTATGCAAACATCGCAAATATTTCTCGTTAAAATTTAAATAAACAAAAAAGCACCCCACTCACACGACCCCCCCCAAAAAATGCAATAAATACACATAATCAACCCTATTAATAAATAGAACAAAAAAACGTAGAAATAAAAGACAACGAACCCCACACCACACCAACAATAAGTCCAGCTACCTGTAAATGGTAGAAAAATATAAGAAACTATCGACACTGCAAAAAGGAAAAAACAAACAAACACAAAAACCATATATCCCAATACAAAATAACCTAAACTAAACGAAAAAGTGACCAGCCCAAATCTAAATAACACATATCCTCCTCTAAACCAAATAGCAGCACCTTAAGAACCATAAAAAATCGACTAGACCATCCAAAAATCACACACCACTCATATCATTAACAACGACGCCACTACTACCACATCCAGACAAGATAAATAGGAAACCTGTCCTGAACTAAGCCACCTCTCCCAACACCTAACTCTAAGACTACAATAAGGCCAACAGAATCCAAATAAGCTCCCAACCCCACTTCCACCTAAAAAAAGCATATTCACCACAAATAAACCGTTTTTCACCAGATAATTTTCATTCCAACTTCATCACCCGATGAGAAGCAACCAAAAAACAAGGTTAGCTTTGAAACGCGAAAATTTTTATTTAGTGATACTATGAATTTATAAACCATTGTAACAACCATTATATGTCTACGACTGAATCGTGTTGAATACACTGGTTCTCGTCTGATCATCGAAGTTTAGGTCAGTACTTATATGGGTGACCATGTGGGGATACCAAGTGCTCTAAACGTAAGGAACAAGAATGGTCCACCGGCCCTCCAGGTTTGGGGGTTGGGCGTAGGGCTGACAACCCTGCCCCATAAAAAAAAAAACAGTTTGTTACTGAAACAGTAACAAAAGATTACTGCCCTACACACCATTGGGTGTAAAAAGGGGTGAGATTATATATATCTTTTAACTTGTTTTTCACCCGGAAGATTTGCGTAGATGTGCACATACTCATTCTATTTTAAGTCGTTGAGGAGATAACTTCCTGCTCACTACAGGTCCTTTCACCATATGTCGAAATAACAGATTTATTTGCAGCTTGTAGGGTTAATGTAGAGGTAGTGTTTGTCCGTTTTTTTTTGGGGTTTTTTTTCTTGTTTTTCGGTGTAAATGGTATGACACTAACCTGCGTGTCTGTATCTATGAGGAAGTTCATCTTAGTGAGGATGTCATTGATGTAGACCTTTTTTATATTGTTTGTCCAGTAAATGTGGTCGCATTTATTGACTAGATGAGCTGTGTGTGTGTGTGTTTTTTTAAAACTAGCATGGCTTATTGCATTTCTGAGCGTTGCTAATGAATTTCTTATGGTCCCAACGGTGTACGTCTTTTGAATTAGACCTGCGAGCTTCTGTTTATGGCGTTTCGTTGAGCTGTGTCTTTGCCTTGAACGGGATTTAATACTGATGCATTAAATTTGGTTATTGCTACTACAGCTTCCTTGAGTGGTGTTAACTCAACTCCGTGTTGTTGTTTTTTTAGATCGATTGTGGTAACCTCAGTCAGTCAGATGTGCGTTGTGGTGCAGTCGATATCGGCTTGGAACGAGAAATTGGAGAGCCGAGTTCGAATTCCAGTTGAATTCGTTGCATTCACTTACACCCAAATACACTTGGGAAAGGTATTAATCTGTCTCTTCCCTCCGGTCATGAGTTAAATAACAGGACAGATAAGATTCTATAGCTTGGGCTGGCAATCAGTCTACCGCAGAAAGTAATGGCAACCTACTGCGGGAAAATCATCTGCCTAGTCAATTATGTCTCTTTCGGGACATGATCGCCCAAGTGTGTATCACGTATGGCACTTAACTGACTGACTGAAAGTAATATTTGGAAACATACTTAAAGCTGATACTGAGCATAAAGTGGGGGATCACTTTTCTGTTGTTATGAAGTAATAAACTGATCCCCCATTAATTACTACTTCATAATATATTCTAATACATATTTTCTCCCTTTAGCTATGAGCCAAATAACAGGACAGTTTGGGTTCTATAGCCTTGGCCAACAACCAGTCTACCGCAGAAAGTAATGGTAACCTATTGCGGAAAAATCATCTGCCTAGTCAGTCATCTCTTTCAAGACATGATCGTCTAAGCGTGTATCACGTATGGCACTTAACTGACTGACTGTGGTAACCTGCCACTTTCCGTGTTATGAATTCTGTCAGCGACATCAACTGCTAACCAAGGTTTTCATCTTCTAGCATAGGCGATAAGATTTTCGTTGTAAGTAATTTTTATCTATCCACATCCTTTTTAGAATAGAATTGGCCATGAAATTGCCTCCGAGTAGCGACCTCATGTGGCGTAGTAATTGAGAGAGTGTTCTGTTACCAAGTTCTACATTGTTAAATTAAATCGCGTAGCATGTTTTCTTTAGACTTTCCAATCTGTTTGTTTAATGCTTGGTGTAAAAGTGACATATGGACAGTTTAAGTCCGTCACTTCTACGGCTATTTCAGTGGGTATTTTTTCGACAAGGTAGCAAGATCGTAAATAGGGGTCGTTCATATAGTACGTACGCACGTAGGGTGGAGGGGATCACCAAAAAGCGTATGTCTGCGCACGAGGGAGGTTGGGTCCGAGGTCAAATACGCACGCATGAAAAAAATGCTGATTTTTAAAAGTTTGATAAGCGAAAAAAATTTCATTTACAGAAGGAAAAAAAAAAGGTCTTCAAGCTGAATAAATTTATTTGGTTGTAGACGCTGTTCTAAATTCTTGTTTTGAAATGAACCGAAGCAAGTCTGGGAAACAATGTTCGCATCGGGGGGTGAAGTCCAGAAAAAGTCCAGAAAAAGTCCAGAACAAACTAGAGAAGACGATGGCGAAAAATTGAATGACGAATTGTTTTAGTTGAAAAGTAAGGGCTTCTCAAGTCAATCGCTAAGACCTTTTTGAAATTTTGTAAAATAGAGGTGGTTGAGCACAAACAAAAAGTACCCATGCATACAAGTGGGGGGAATTAAAATATTCGAAATTTGTGCGTACATACTATGTGAATAACCCCATGCTGAGTTGTAATTTTTTTGGCGTTAAAAATTACTTGCTGCGAATCTCATGGATCGAGCATGTGAGCAATGATGAGGTCTTGGAAATGATGGAAACAAAAAGGAAATTTATAATGAGCATCAGGAAGAGACAGCAGAAATTCCTGGGACACGCAATGAGGAAGGAGGGCCTGGAGAACCTGATACTAACATGCCAAATAGAGGGAAAAAGAGACAGGGGAAAGCAACGCATAACATATTTGAAGGACCTAATCAGGTGGATAACGGAACGAGGATTGCATGGTGTAACAGGAGAAGGCGTGCTCAGAGCCACTAGGGATAGGGAAACGTGGAAAGCCATGATCACCTACGTCCTGAAGGGACAGGGCACATAGAAGAAGAAGTAAAAAAACATAGCGGAATTGAATGCTGAAAGATACAACATGATCTCCATTAGGTTGCGTGATTTTGTGATAATTCAGTTGGATTCGTGGGCTGCTAATATGACGTGGCATCTCTTGTGGGAACCAGAAAAATGTTGTGTTCGTGTCGCCGTTCACAAGTTGTTAGGATGCAGATGACGCAGTGTTCATTTCTCGTCCGATTGTCACCATTTTGGAGGGAAATATTCCCAGGGTCACCGTTTGAATAGACAAAATGAGAGAAAAGACTTTCGCAGTGTTCAAATAAAATAGTCGGTACCTTTGTGGTGCAGTGGATATCGGCGCGGAACGAGAAACCGGGGAACCGGGGAACCGGGGAACCGGGGAACCGAGTTCGAATTCCAGTTGAATTCATTGCATTCACTTACGCACAAATACCCTTAGGAAAGGTATTAATCCGTCTCTTCCTTCCAGTTATGGGTTAAATAACAGGACAGATTGGGTTCTATAGCCTTGGCTGGCAACCAATCTACCGCAGAAAGCAATGGCAACTGTGGGATAATCTTCTGCCCAGTCAGCCATGTCTCTTTCGAGACATGATCGCCCAAAAGCGTTTATCACGTATGGCACTTAACTGACTGACCTTCACTAAATTTGCCTAAAAAACGGCATAGAATGAAAAAAACTTAATAAAAAAATAACTTTTTCCACCAATATGTTTATGTTATTCTTAAAAAGAAAGATTAAAGTATTTGTTAATTATTTTTTACATTTTTAACCTTTTTAACACGTTTGAAATTTTGGTAAAAAATTTTGTGTTGATTTTAGTTGGTAGGGGGGTAACTAAATCGTTACAAGAGTTTACAATGGAAAATAACATAACTCTTTTTTTCGGTAAAAAATCATATTAATTTGGAAATTCTTGCAAAAATCAAATAATTGTAGGATTTTAATGAAACTTTCAGGACTTATTCACAAATGAATAAAATTATTTTTGAAATTATTATTTTTAAAAAATCTTGGTAAAAATATTTTTATTTACAATACATCTGTTACCCCACTCCATTTTAAAGTTTTTGAATTGGGAAATTGGTTTTATTTGTTAAACGCAGGACCCAAAGGGCAATGTAAATCATTTTTCTTTTTAAATTTTGCCTTTATTTCCGAAAATCTGCTCCCAATAGTAAAATCAAAAATGCACTAAAACTGTGACATTATTTAATTTGATAAGCTTTTAATTGCTTTAATAAATAATATATATTAAAGACATTATAGCTTGAAGAAAAAAAATTCGATTAATAATGAAATTTTAAAAGAATTGTTTTTCTTTTTTTAATTATATAACTTATAAAGTTTCAAAAATATTTTTAAAATACTTCAAAGATTTGTTTGGGTTGGGTTATTAAGTTACTAAGGGAAGATTATATTTACTAATCGAAAATTGAAAAGTTTAATACAAATCGTCGTGCCTTCGTATTTTTTAAATATGTGTGTGTGTGTGTGTGTGTGTGTGTGTGTGTGTGTGTGTGTGTGTGTGTGTGTGTGTGTGTGAAGTATTCTTTTGTATGGTAATTTCTATGTGTTCATTAAAAGGTTTTTTACGATTTCTTCCCCTTACATAGAAATATTTGTACAATTATGTCACTTGTGATCACCATAGACACTTATCTTATCTTGGTTGTCGTCACATGTCAAATCATACAGGAAAGGTCAGAAAGATCAATATTCCATGATTAAGAAATAGTTTAGTCTAAATTTAATTCTAAGTAAGTAATATTTGTGTAAATCAGATTAATTTAACATTAAATTTGTTAATTTTCTAAAAAAGTGTTACAGATGTCACAGATGTATATTTTATTTTTGCAAGATTTTTAAAACCTAGAGTTAACTTTTCTTTACAAATGTGTCGATCACTCAAAAAATGACTGAAAATTTGAATTGTCTCTGCTAATTTCGTTGTGCAAATACCCTACAGCACTATAAACTGGTGTGAATGTGGACCCGTGTTTTGATAAGTGAGACTGGAATAGAACGTTTATTACGTATGCATAATGCCGATGAAGATAATATAAATAGTGTAATACTTGCTTTTAATTTTAAATGAATAATAAATGGCAATGATTTATATTTAATTTGAATATTTTTTTTTACATATTTAAGATGTCTTCCTTCCTCGCATTTCTCAAAAGAAAGCCCTATAAGCCTCCCTGCTTGTGTCTTAGGGGCATACAATCAAGGAGTTGACCCCGAATATCACCAAACCTCTGCACACCACTGATTATATTTTGAAGCTCTTTGAAAATAATTTACACTTAGTCTGCAGGATCTACTAGATCATTAAGAAAGCACACATTACTACTACTACTACAACTACTACCATGGCCGTATCTGACTACCGGGCACGGGTCCGGGCACACCGGGCACGGGTCCGAGCACAGCAGGCACACCGGGCACACCGGGCACGGGTCCGGACTGATCCGTGCAATCATAGTGAAAATCCGGGCGAGGAAAAATGTCTTCGTCAGAAATCAAACAAAACAATTCACGAAGAAAGAAAGAAAGAAAGAAACAAACAAACAAACAAACAAACAAACAAAAACGAAGAAAACATCTGAATGTAAAAATCTGTTTGTTTATTTATTAATTTTGGGAGAAAAGACTGGTTATACTCAGAAAATCCGAACCCGATTTCCTGCTTTCGTTCACATTCTGTGCCTAATTTCCATTGGAATAGCCGAAAAAATCCGCAAAAATCATAGTTTCTGGAAACGGATGACACTGATGACGTCATCACATTGTCAACTAATAAATCCGGGCAGTTTTCTCTGTGCCCGGTGTTTTTTTAGCATCATCTACGGCCCTGACTACTACTACTATTAAATATCGAGTGTTTAAGTGGTACTCAAACATATGATTCACTCGCTGTACTGCTCCAGTAATACTTGACTCCTCCTGATATCCATTAGCTTTACTTACAAGATGCAAATGAGGCCAAAAAGGGAGTACTGCTGCTATGAGGACAGAAGCTACTCACTCTTCACTTTTCACTCTCGATAGAGTCAAAAATGTGTCTCCGCGTCCTTTGGGGTGATAAATTAGTTTCCACCCGCCAATCTCTTTCTCACAGACGAAACCTCGCAAGTCTTTCGTTGCCCTACAGCTATTTCCACAGAAACTGTTTAGGCGAACTACATTCTTTAGTTTGACCAGTTCTGACCTTTGCAGCTAAAATTTAAAATTTTGAAAGGGATAATAAAAGGAGCTATCTCTTTACCATTCAAAGCTCAACCTTGAACTTAAAACTCTAATTAATCCGATACTTTGATTGGCTAACAGCCATCCAACAGGACCCCTTCTTGGGAGCACGCGGTAAACCCGATCTTGAAATCTTCCTTTTTTGCAACAGCCATGGTGAGCACGCGTTTATTGGGGCCGTCGTTTTTACGTTAACTGAGTACGGAAGCCACGAAGCTGCAAATTCCACTTATTCCTTGCAGTTAAGTCCGCAATATATAAATTATATTTGCAAGCCTTCTTTTTATCTATTGTACATACACCATTTTCTGTACATTAAACCGGTTGAATTGTTGTTGAGTTGCTTGTCTTCTTCACGTGTGTCCGGCTTTGCCTTTGTGGAATTTAACCGCAACCGATGAAAATCTTCTTTATAAAAACGGGCCAGGCCATTCACATTGTAGCGAACCATCATCATTCCCTTCGTATTCCATTGGTGAGATGTAAGTTCCATTCAAGCAGTTCCTTCCCACGAATTGCTGCTCTATGGAACCGACTCTCAAGAAGATGCTTCTCTGATCACTACAATCTTAACTAGCTCAGGTCTCGGGTTAATTTCACTATATACCCACTAAATTGTGACTCTTACTCTGTAACCCTCTACTTAGAATGGCTCTTGGGCCTTGTACATGGTGAACATCAGTAAATTTTATTTTCATTTTCTGCATTATCAACGCGGCGTTGCCTATATACAGAATTGAACAAGAAATTGAATGGCCTAATTAGAACCTTATCGGAGTCAAAATATAATGTGAATGATCCCCTGGATCCGTCACTTCTCCAGTAAGGAATGGGTAGGGAGAAATCCCTGGTGTGTGTCGGATCCCCATAGAAGAAATGTCGTATAAATTTATACATTGTCTCGTTTTTTTTTTATTATTACCATAAACGTTATTTTTAATGGTTACATGCGCTATCAACGTGGCCGAGTTAGTAAAGACACGTTTTGACCATAGAAACAGTTTCCTTGATAAAAATAAAGGTACAAGTTCAATTCCTGCCGGAGACACAAACTTTCTTCAGTAGAACTTCTCAGGCAAGTCGGTTGTTATTAATTTCATTGATTTGGTTTTATTTTTTATAATTTCACCTCAAGCAAGGCAGGACGGCTTCTCGGGTGCGCAGAAAAAACAAACAAACAAGGTACAGAGGATGTTGAAGAAAAGATAAGAGATGGATGAGAATCAATGAGTTAGAAGCTGGCAATTGACGCTGCATTTAAATTTTTGGAGATTATAGCTATTGTGCAAACGGAAGTGAGTTCCACAAACGGGAAATGCGAGAAAAAAAATTGTTAGAGTAGAAGAGCTGGTAACTATTTCGACGGTAAAAGAGTGGGACCTTAATGCCAATCTAGTATCACGAGTAAAAATATGTGGCCAAGAACCCAGGGGAAAACAACAGCAAAACAAAACTACACCTCAAATACGTGTACTCACTAAAAATAAGATTTATATTAAAAAGAATCATTGTCTCACGTATACGTTTAGTAAATAAATAAACATTTAATCGTCTTTTTTTTCTTTTTGTTGTTGTTGCTAATTTGCGTTTTTTTTTTGTGTGTGTGTGTGTGTGTGTGTGTGTGTGTGTGTGTGTGTGTGTGTGTGTGCGCGCGCACATTCTTTTGAGAGAAGTGTGAATCGGTCATTTAAGTGCCATATGTGATGCACCCTTGGGCAGTTAGGTCTTTTTCGATCCATAACTGCCTACGCAGAAGATTTTCCGTAGTAGGTTTGAATTTGTTTCTGTGGTAGACTGATTGCCAACGAAGGCTATACAGCTTAATTTGTCCTGCTATTTAACCCATAGTTGGTAGGAGAAGTAATGGATTGATACCTTTCCCAAGGGCATTTGCGCCTAAGTGAATGCAACGAATTCCACTGGAATTCGAACTCGGATCTCTGATTTCTCATTACGGGAATACACATTCCGAAAGAAGTGTATTTTTAAGAAAACCAGGCGGTTGTTGAAAGAAATTGTTATATGTGTATATCTTGTGGATATATTAGTGAAAAAAAAATCGTTTGAGATTTGTTAAAGATCCATTTTGAATTTATGGAAAAATATGCTTCCATATTTACTGACCAAGGAGAGATGTGGTCTCAAGCGCTTATAAAAACGAGGATGGAGCCTTATGGGACACTTTTTTTTTTAATAAAAGAACTCCAGTTAGCAAATAACTCCAGAAAGCATTTACACATCACAGAGAAAGCAGCTGGCCTTTAAACGTTGTGAAAGCATTTTGAAAAGAAAGCAAGCAGTTACAAAACACCTGCAGAGAGCCGAAAGAATTTTGATGTTCCCAAGTAAAAATTCTCCAGTTGTTGGGGGAACAAATAACACAAAGAAAACATATATATATATATATATATATATATATATATATATATATATATATATATATTTTAAAAAAGAAGACATTTCAAAATATTGCTATATCTCCTAGAAATGCCTGTGGGATAATTTTTTTTTTATTTTTATTTTTTTCTCAAAAGTTGATTGCAACTTTGTTTTTCTGCTTTTCTAGAACGACAAATCGGGGTGCCAAGTTCAAATTCCAGTTGAATTCATTGCATTCACTTACGCACAAATACCCTTGGGAAAGGTATTAATCCGTCTCTTCCCTCCAGTTATGGGTTAAATAATAGGACAGATTAGATTCTATAGCCTTGGCTGGCAACCAGTCAACCACAGAAAGCAATGACAACCTACTGCGGGATAATCTTCTGCCCAGTCAGTCATGTCTCTTTCCAGACATGATTGCCCAAAGCGTGTATCACGTATGGCACTTAACTGACTGAACTACATCGTGTATTTGGCCCAAGAATTTATGAGTTAATTTTTCATAAACTCGGTTTGTGCTACCATTCAAGTAGATAAATGCTCTTATTTTCAGCTAAACTCGACTTTCAGAGTGGGCAAGGGTTAATTACTGTCACTCGTGTTATCCCTAAGAGGAAAAAGGTGTTTGAGGTATTTTTCCCTATCCCCATGTGCGTTTGGGATATTTTAACATAACTTTTGTTTTTGTGTTTTATTAATGTTTACCTAATGCAATGCCAAAGAGCCACTCCAGCTAAAGGTTTACTGAATTATGAATTGGTTTGCTTTTTATGGCTCATCAACTCTTTGTGGGTTGGGAATACTAAGTGCTATAAGCTTGGATGTGCAGGTGGTAAAATAGATAATAGCTCAGAATTGATAATCAGAGAGCCTAGTTTCAATTCCTGCTGGTTCCATTGTATGCACTTAAATACAAATACTCTTGAGGAAGGTAGGAATTCATATCTTCTCTCCCCTATCTATAGGTCAATTAGTAAGACTTGTACCACTAAACAATTATATTTGAAAAGAAAAAATCTTACAATCTAAAAACTAGATTTTTGGGCTTTAAATAACCTGCAATAGGCTAATAAGAAAACAAATCAATCAAATACGGATTTATTTATACAGGCATGTCTTTTAGAATTATTTACATTCTCTGATCTGTAAATGTATAGAAACTAACATGGCCACAAAATGAGGGATCATTTTCTATGTTGATTGTAATATAGAATTGATCCCCTCCACTTTATATCCACATTATGATTCCTTGTTTTGTTGATAAGCCATAGAAAACAAATCAATCAATCAAACACTGATTAGCTACGCAGGCATGTCTTTTAGATTTATTATTCTCTAATATATAAATGTATAGAAGCTAACGTGTCCACAAAATGAGGGATCCTTTTATATATTGATTGTCAAATAGAATTGATCCCCACTTTATATCCACATTATGATTTCTTGTCTATTGATAAGCCATAGAAACAAATCCATCAATCAAACACTACAATTGGCATGTCTTTTAGATTTATTATTCTCAATATATAAATGTATAGAAGCTAACGTGTCCACAAAAATGATCCTTTTATATATTGATTGTCAAATAGAATTGATCCCCCACTTTATATCCACATTATGATTTCTTGTCTATTGATAAGCCATAGAAAACAAATCAATCAAACACTGATTAGCTACGCAGGCATGTCTTTTAGATTTATTATTCTCTAATATATAAATGTATAGAAGCTAACGTTCACAAAATGAGGGATCCTTTTATATATTGATTGTCAATGAATTGATCCCCCCACTTTATATCCACATTATGATTTCTTGTCTATTGATAAGCCATAGAAAACAAATCAATCAATCAAACACTGATTAGCTACGCAGGCATGTCTTTTAGATTTATTATTCTCTAATATATAAATGTATAGAAGCTAACGTGTCCACAAAATGAGGGATCCTTTTTATATATTGATTGTCAAATAGAATTGATCCCACTTTATATCCATATTATGATTTCTTGTCTATTGATAAGCATTTTTCATAGAAAACAAATCAATCAATCAAACACTGATTAGCTACGCAGGCAAGTCTTTAGATTTATTATTCTCTAATATGTCAAAATAGAAGCTAACGTGTCCACAAAATGAGGGACTTTATATATTGATTGTCAAATAGAATTGATCTCCACTTTATATCCACATTATGATTCCTTGTTTGTTGATAAGCCATAGAAAAACAAATCCATCAATCAAACACTGATTAGCTACGCAGGCATGTCTTTTAGATTTATTATTCTCTAATATATAAATGTATAGAAGCTAACGTGTTCACAAAATGAGGGATCCCTTTTATATATTGATTGTCAAATAGAAT
Organism: Ascarosepion bandense; assembly: GCA_037127315.1. Lineage (NCBI taxonomy): Eukaryota > Metazoa > Mollusca > Cephalopoda > Sepiida > Sepiidae > Ascarosepion > Ascarosepion bandense. The sequence continues at coordinate 2,028,138 of JBBBDQ010000737.1, forward strand.
TGATCCCCCACTTTATATCCACATTATGATTTCTTGTCTATTGATAGTTTCATAGAAAACAAATCAATCAATCAAACACTGATTAGCTATGCAGGCATGTCTTTTAGATTTATTATTCTCTAATATATAAATGTATAGAAGCTAACGTGTCCACAAAATGAGGGATCCTTTTATATTGATTGTCAAATAGAATTGATCCCCCACTTTATATCCACATTATGATTTCTTGTCTATTGATAAGCCATAGAAAAACAAATCAATCAATCAAACACTGATTAGCTACGCAGGCATGTCTTTTAGATTTATTATTCTCTAATATATAAATGTATAGAAGCTAACGTGTCCACAAAATGAGGGATCCTTTATATATTGATTGTCAACTAGAATTGATCCCCCACTTTATATCCACATTATGATTTCTTGTCTATTGATAAGCCATAGAAAACAAATCCATCAATCAAATACTGATTAGCTACGCAGACATGTCTTTTAGATTTATTATTCTCTAATATATAAATGTATAGAAGCTAACGTGTCCACAAAATGAGGGATCCTTTTATATATTGATTGTCAAATAGAATTGATCCCCCACTTTATATCCACATTATGATTTCTTGTCTATTGATAAGCCATAGAAAACAAATCAATCAATCAAACACTGATTAGCTACGCAGGCATGTCTTTTAGATTTATTATTCTCTAATATATAAATGTATAGAAGCTAACGTGTCCACAAAATGAGGGATCCTTTTATATATTGATTGTCAAATAGAATTGATCCCCCACTTTATATCCACATTATGATTTCTTGTCTATTGATAAGCCATAGAAAATAAATCAATCAATCAAACACTGATTAGCTACGCAGGCATGTCTTTTAGATTTATTATTCTCTAATATATAAATGTATAGAAGCTAACGTGTCCACAAAATGAGGGATCCTTTTATATATTGATTGTCAACTAGAATTGATCCCCCACTTTATATCCACATTATGATTCCTTGTTTGTTGATAAGCCATAGAAAACAAATCCATCAATCAAACACTGATTAGCTACGCAGGCATGTCTTTTAGATTTATTATTCTCTAATATATAAATGTATAGAAGCTAACGTGTCCATAAAATGAGGGATCCTTTTATATATTGATTGTCAAATAGAATTGATCCCCCACTTTATATCCACATTATGATTTCTTGTCTATTGATAAGCCATAGAAAACAAATCCATCAATCAAACACTGATTAGCTACACCGGCATGTCTTTTAGATTTATTATTCTCTAATATATAAATGTATAGAAGTTAACGTGTCCACAAAATGAGGGATCCTTTTATATATTGATTGTCAAATAGAATTGATCCCCCACTTTATATCCACATTATGATTTCTTGTCTATTGATAAGCCATAGAAAACAAATCCATCAATCAAATACTGATTAGCTACGCAGACATGTCTTTTAGATTTATTATTCTCTAATATATAAATGTATAGAAGTTAACGTGTCCACAAAATGAGGGATCCTTTTATATATTGATTGTCAAATAGAATTGATCCCCCACTTTATATCCACATTATGATTTCTTGTCTATTGATAAGCCATAGAAAACAAATCAATCAATCAAACACTGATTAGCTACGCAGGCATATCTTTTAGATTTATTATTCTCTAATATATAAATGTATAGAAGCTAACGTGTCCACAAAATGAGGGATCCTTTTATATATTGATTGTCAAATAGAATTGATCCCCCACTTTATATCCACATTATGATTTCTTGTCTATTGATAAGCCATAGAAAACAAATCCATCAATCAAATACTGATTAGCTACGCAGGCATGTCTTTTAGATTTATTATTCTCTGATATATAAATGTATAGAAGCTAACGTGTCCACAAAATGAGGTATCCTTTTATATATTGATTGTCAAATAGAATTGATCCCCCACTTTATATCCACATTATGATTCCTTGTTTGTTGATAAGCCATAGAAAACAAATCCATCAATCAAACACTGATTAGCTACACCGGCATTTCTTTTAGATTTATTATTCTCTAATATATAAATGTATAGAAGCTAACGTGTCCACAAAATGAGGGATCCTTTTATATATTGATTGTCAAATAGAATTGATCCCCCACTTTATATCCACATTATGATTTCTTGTCTATTGATAAGCCATAGAAAACAAATCCATCAATCAAATACTGATTAGCTACGCAGGCATGTCTTTTAGATTTATTATTCTCTGATATATAAATGTATAGAAGCTAACGTGTCCACAAAATGAGGTATCCTTTTATATATTGATTGTCAAATAGAATTGATCCCCCACTTTATATCCACATTATGATTTCTTGTCTATTGATAAGCCATAGAAAACAAATCCATCAATCAAATACTGATTAGCTACGCAGGCATGTCTTTTAGATTTATTATTCTCTGATATATAAATGTATAGAAGTTAACGTGTCCACAAAATGAGGGATCCTTTTATATATTGATTGTCAAATAGAATTGATCCCCCACTTTATACCCACATTATGATTTCTTGTCTATTGATAAGCCATAGAAAACAAATCCATCAATCAAATACTGATTAGCTACACCGGCATGTCTTTTAGATTTATTTACATTCTCTAGAATATAAAAGTATAGCAACTACCATGGCCACAAAGTGAGGGGTCAGCTGAAACATTGATTGTAATATAAAATTGATCACCTATTTTATATCTACAATATAATTTCTTGTTTATCGAATTCTGATCAGAATGAATCAGTCTCTAATCAGCTATGGGGTAATTAGTAAAATTTCTATCACTAAATCACTATTATCTAAAAACAAAAATTTACAATGTAAAAAATATTTTCTGGTTTGAATAACCTGCAAAGGGATGATAAACCTTAAAAAACGAATCAGTTAAGTTTTTGTGAGTTATTTGAGACAAAAACAACATTTTGGATTTTGAGAAAGATTCCTCATTTTTTTTTTTTTTTTTTTGTGAGGAAATATTTCATTGACACCTTTTTAAAAATAGCATTGATTTTTCCTGATATAAGTCCAACTATTCAACCCATAGCTGGAGGAGGAAACAAGCATATGACATGTAAGCGAATATAACAAACGTGACTGGAACCCGCCTATCCATTTTCTTATACCGAGGCCCGCTGTACATTACACCACCCGTACATCCACAATTCTGAACGAGGTGCGTGGTATAGACATAAGAGGGGGAAGTAGGAAGTTAAGATTATGAGGATAAAGAGGATACATAACGACTGACTCTGGGGATGAAGAGGTTAAGATTGTTGTTTTCAGAGAAGCATCCACGTGGGAGTCTGTTCCACAAAATAGCAAAGAAACTTTTTGAGTGAAACTTCTTTTTACAAATGGAATACGAAACAAATGAGTGGAACTTCCTTCTTACAAATGGAATATGAAACAAAAGATTGAAACTTCTTTCTTACAAATGGAATACGAAACAAATAACTGAAACTTCTTTTTTACAAATAGAATATGAAACAAATGAGTGAAACTTCTTTTTTACAAATGGAATACAAAACAAATGAGTGAAAACTTCTTTCTTACAAATGAAATATGAAACAAATGAGTGAAACTTCTTTCTTACAAATGGAATATGAAACAAATGAGTGAAACTTCTTTCTTACAAATGGAATATGAAACAAATGAGTGGAACTTCTTTCTTACATATGGAATATGAAACAAATGAGTGAAACTTCTTTCTTACAAATGGAATACGAAACAAATGAGTGGAACTTCTTTCTTACATATGGAATATGAAACAAACGATTGACACTTCTTTCTTCCAAATGGAATATGAAACAAATGACTGAAACTTTTTTTACAAATTGAATATGAAACAAATAAGAGGAATTTCAACATTACGAATGGAATATGAAACAAATGCGTGAAACTTCTTTCTTTCAAACCAATACGAAACAAATGAGGGTGGCTCAACGCTGTAAATGTAGCAAGGAGGGTTGTAGCTGTAAAAGTTTAAACTATTGGAATTAAAGAATAGAACTTGTCAGAACATTTGCTATGGAAATAGAGTAGTTGTAAATTTGCAACATTGCATCTGTGAGAAAGGGGTTATCAGTTTGAAAATTATTCATTACCCACAAGGCCTTGTAAATGACTTTGAACTCAAAACCACACAAACTACACAAAGTTAAATAAATGTTTAATAAATATCACTCAATACAAGGCTGTAGAGCCGCTCAAGGTAGATGATAAATAAACGGGTGTTAGGAGATGAAGATTATGTGGATAAGGTAAAAAGACGACGACTGACTCTTAATTCGTAAAGGTCAGTATTGTGAAGGTCAATATTGAAGTGGTCAAGGAAGCTTCCAGCAAAGGTAATGTTGCAAGAAAAATTAAATCAGTTTTCGACAAGTTGTTACCAAGTTAAAAAAACAAAAAAAAAAAAACAGATAACAAAAAGGGCCCTAAATTTTTCAAGATTGGCAAAAAGGTGTTTTTCAGAAAGTATAAAGAAGTGAAAGAAATGTGGGAAGACAGCGAACTGGAAAGACGATAAACTCTACCAGCCATAATTATTAGGCTACCCCAGTTTTTTTTTAATGATGTATTTCATACTTTCTTTTGTTGTTTTTTTTTTTTGTTTTTTTTAATCATATCACCCTAAGCAAGGCGAAAACGCCACTGATGCGCAGGGGGCTACGTAAGAGAGAAAAGATTGGAAAAGAGAAAAACCGGAAACCACAACCTAAACAGGAAACAAGAGATGAGCCTCTTCACCTGTTCAATAGACGTGGGTGGAGTATGAACCGGGCGATAGTTTAGACTATCTACTCCAATTGAAAAAAATAAAAAAAAAAAAACAGAGTGAAAAGATTGGAGAAGAGAAAAACCGGAAACCACAACCTGAACAGGAAACAAGGGATAAGCCTCTTCACCTGTTCAATAGATGTTGGTGGAGTGTTAACCGGGCGATACTTTAGACTATCTACTCCAATTGAAAAAAAATAAAAATAAAAAAAAACAGAGTGAAAAGATTGGAGAAGAGAAAAACCGGAAACCACAACCTGTTATTATTACTTTGCAAGATTTCACAAGGCAAATAGCGACAAGCGTGTGTGTGCGTGTGTGTCCCCGTTACCTACAGACACCGAAATGGCTGAACCGATTTTCTTGAAAATTTACACAGTTGTACTATGAGTGTCTGCGAGTGTTCTTAGCTAGGTTTTGTGTCAAGGTACCCCCGATAAACATTGAAAATCGATAATCGAAAAAATCGGGTTATAGAAGGAGTGGTCCGATTTTAATCAAATTTGATACACTCATAAACAAAGACATAAGAAACGATACTCAGAAGTTTCAAGGTTGCAGTTCTTACAATAGTGCAGAAAACCGATTATATATATATATATATATATATATAAAAGGCAAGATATTTGTATGTGTGTGTCTGTTTATCTGTCTGTATATCCTTTATACAAATCCACAATTTTTATCCGATTCTCACCAAACTTCACACAAATATTCTTTAGACTGAGTCTGAGCTCCAGGACCATGGATTAGTTTGAAAGCTTTCATTACGCCCGAGCAGCACTGGGCTATATTGCTAGTTTAATATAAAATGTGAGAGTTGTGAGAAATGATTTGGTCAATGATGGGAAAGGAGGAATTAAATATTAGAGACAGATCACTGCAAAGCCCGACACTCTCACTCAATAACAGAGACAGAGCGTATTTAACGCATAGTCAATATAAATATACCTTCATATACACAAACTGTGATTCTAGTAACAATGACAATATTTTTATCTTAATTTTACCCAAAGCAAGGCAATTAAGCCACTAAGATGCAAGAAGTTACAGAGTGTTAAAGAATATGAAAAAATAACGATTAAGCTTACAGAACAATAACAGAACAAGAACAAAGACAAAAGTTAATGTTTAATATTGCATTTAAATTTTTGAAGATCAATGTTGACTGGAAAGAAAGAATCTGGAAGCGAGTTTCACAAACAAGAGGTGTAAGAAAAGAATTGGTCAACACAGAATTATAGATAATCTAGCCAATTCAATTTTAAAGTAACAAAATTTTCCCACCAATCTAGTATTACACTTTGCTTTAATGTAGGCATCCCCCAAGGATAAACTCAGTATTTATGCTTATAACAAACTCATTTCTATTTGTCTGTATTTTGGAACTGAGGTATTGTAATTGTTTACATGGTTCAGACTGTTGGTCTAATCTTTGTTGCAATATTCACGTTTTAGCTGTTGAATGATCTGACATTCTTCAGGATCTAGTTATATTTCCTAGATGGGGTATTGTAATTATTTACATTGTTTGGACTGTTGATAATTACAATACCCCATCTAGGAAATATAACTAGATCCTGAAGAATGTCAGATCATTCAACAGCCAAAACGTAAATATTGCAACAAAGATTAGGCCAACAGTCCGAACAATGTAAATTATTACAATACTTCATCTCCGAAATATAGACTGATATTGAAGGTGAATATGGCAATAAAGATGAGGCCAACAGTCCGAACAATGTAAACAGTGTAAATATTTACAATGCCTCATCTCAAAAATATAGACAGATATAAATGGTTTTGTTAAAAGCATAGGTACTGAGTTGAGTCCTGGGGTGATGCCTACATTAAAGCAAAATGATCGAAAAGAGAAGCTTCTTTAAGGTCACTCTTCTACCAGCATAGATACTGAGTCAAGACTTAATGCCATCAAGAAGGTCGTTTATGAAAATTAGAAACAACATAGGTCTGAGGAAAGACCCCTGGATGATGCCTGCATTAAAGCAAAATGATCTGGAAGAGTAGCTGTTTAAGGCAACTTTCATTTCACGATTTAACAAGAAAAACTGAATCAGTTCAAAAATTAATCCAGAAATACCATAGCCTTTCAACTTATGAAGGAGGCCAATATGATGTAAGGTTAAAATTAGTTCTCTCAGATGATTAAAATAGAATATTTTCTTTTGGATGCCTTCAAACTAACAAGTCATTTATTGCCTCAGTTAACAACAGAGTGTCAGTTATTTTTGAGATCAGCTGCCATTTTGACCTTATTGAACTGTTACTATTGAGACAAGAGTAAATAGCTGTGTTATTACCAAACTGACATCAGGAAAGACATTGATAAAAATGTAGGTCCAGGGATAAATGCTTGGGAGACTTCTCCTCCTCTTCATGTGCTGTGTCCCTTCAGGACGTGGGCGATCATGGACTTCCACGTGGCTCTGTCTCTTGTCGCTCTCAATAATTTTTCTCTTGATATCGCTTCCAAGCCCTTCTCCGTCAACTATTTTCTCGGACCTAACAAGTACGTCTCGCACTGTTTTCCCCTGTCTTTTCTTCCATTTATCCTACCTGTGAGTATTAAGTTCTCCAGGCCTTCCTTCCTCATTATGTGTCCCCGGAACCTCATTTGTCTCTTCCTGATGTTTATTATCAGTTTTCTTCTCATTTGCATCCTTTCCAACACCTCATCGTTGCACAGGTGCACTGTCCATGGTATCCTCAGCATCCTTCTGTAAAACCACATTTCTGCTGCCTCAAGCCTCTCCTTCAGCTTTGACGAGATCATCCAGCATTCACTTCCATACATAATGAGAGATATCACGCAGCAATCCAGCACTATTCTTTATTTTTAATGAGATTTTCCTATATTTCAGTACTTGGGCTAGCTTCTGAAAGCGTCTTTGGCCATGCCGATGTGTCTTTGGATCTCCGTGCCACATTTTCCATCCTGTCAAAACACTTCCCAAAGTATACAAAAAAATCTGAAAGTGTGGCCAGACATTCATGACAAATTTCATTTCTAGACTTTATAAGAAAGATTGAATTAGTTCAAAAATTTATAGAGAAATATAACCATTCAACTCGTAAAGAAGACCACCATATCAAACCCTATCAAAGGCCTTCAAGATATTCGAAGCAACAGCCCAAACTTCACCATTCTGACCTTCAGCAATGATCGTTAATACATCATCGGCTGACCTAGAGAAGTGAAAAGCATATTGCTTACCTGAATGAAACACCTGTATGGTGAGATGCTTCATCAATTCAGAGTTAATTAGAAGCCTTAGAGATTTGCCAATAGAGGGAGAAAGGCTAAACAAAAATGAATCTTGTGTCCTACAGGCAAGAGGTGGTGGTTCTTACCTAGTTTTGTCCTTGTTAACGTTATAGCTGTTAAATCATTGCGAATGAGTGGGTGGACAGCTCAACAGACTTACAACAACTAAAAAAATAAAAACTGATGTTAAAGTAATTCATGTGAAAAAAAGTAAAAAAAAAATCAATCAATCAATCAATCAATCATAAAGCGGATTGAGAGAAAAAGAAAGAATCATGTGTCACTAAGAATCAAATGAAACACACCACATGCAATTTGTCCGATAATTGGAAGTGTGCAATGAAAGTCGGGCTGTCAGGGAGTGACATCTTGTCCTTCATTGTATTGCAGGTTCTAACTCTAAAAGGTTACTGCGTGAGTAATCATCAAAACGGAGATTGGGAATAATAGTATATCAACAAATACAAGACTTGCACGCTGCATGAAATAGATACACTGCTAGTCAGTGTAATCACTCTACTCTTCCCTTTACTCCAATAGTGTTCACGTATTTAAGAGGATAGGAACATACTATTACTGTATATAGGTAGGTATACAACATTGAGGGAAATTATTACTTGGGAGTGCCCATCTCCTCTCCAACTATTATCTAAAACAATACACGGTAGCAGATGTGAAGAAAAATTCCTTATTAGGTAACATTGTGTTGCCATTAGAAACTGGGCTCTGAGTGCATGACACCTTGTCTGTAATTGGGTTGTGGGAGATAAGAGAAATCATTACTTGGCAGCGCCCATCTCTTCTTTAACAATTATCTAACAATATATAGTTTAGGTCAGGTGTTCTCAACTTTTACCAGATCATTGACTCCCCAAAGCTATTTTTGATGTAAGCTAATTGATAATCCCTCACCAAAAAATGATGAGAAATATTAATCATAATATAATTGTGACTTCTTTTACTATGTGCCCTGTCCCTTCAGGACGTAGGCGATCATGGCTTTTCACGTTTCACTATCCCTGGTGGCTCTTAGCACGCCTTCTCCTGTTACACCATGCAACCCTCGTTCCGTCATCCACCTGATTAGGTCCTTCAAATGTGTTATCCGTTGCTTTCCCCTGTCTCTTTTTCTCTCTATCTGGCCTGTTAGTATCAGATTCTCCAAGCCCTCCTTCCTCATTGTGTGTTCCAGGAACTTCAGCTGTCTCTTCCTGATGCTCAGTATTAATTTCCTTTTCGTTTCCATCATTTCAAAGACCACATCATTGCTCACATGCTTGATCCATGAGACTCGCAGCATCCTTCTGTAGAACCACATTTTAGTTGCTCCAAGTGTTTTCTTCATATTTGATGATATTGTCCAGCATTCACTGCCATATTGAAGGACAGACAGGACATAGCAATTCAGTACTCTCTTTCTTGTTTCTAGCGAAATTGTCCTGTTTCTCAATACTTTACTCAGCATCTGGAATGCTTCCTTGTGCCTTTGGATCTTAGGAATATAAATGTATAGAAGATGCTGTGACCACAAAGTGAGGGGTCAGTTTATATATTTGTTGTAATATGGAATTGATCCCCCACTTTATATCCAGCATGCTAAATTAGAACCACATTTTGGTTGCTTCAAGTTTTTCCTTCAACTTTGATGGTATTGTCCAGCATTCACTGCCATATTGAAGGACGGACAGCACATAGCAATCCAGTACTCTCTTCCTTGTTTCTAGCGAAATTGTCCTGTTTCTTAATACTTTACTCAGCTTCTGGAATGCTTCCTTGTGCCTTTGGATCTCAGGAAGATAAATGTATAGAAGATGCTGTGACCACAAAGTGAGGGGTTAGTTTATATATTTGTTGTAATATGGAATTGATCCCCCACTTTATATCCAGCATGCTAAATTAGAACCACATTTTGGTTGCTTCAAGTTTTTCCTTCAACTTTGATGGTATTGTCCAGCATTCACTGCCATATTGAAGGATGGACAACACATAGCAATCCAGTACTCTCTTCCTTGTTTCTAGTGAAATTGTCCTGTTTCTTAATACCTTACTCAACTTCTGGAATGCTTCTTTTGCTATGCCAATTCGCCTTCAGATTGTGCCTAATCAACACTAAAAAAATTTCTACATGTAAATGCAAAAGAAAAATTAAATTAATTAAAATAAGACTTTATTCTAAATTTAAATGAAGAAAAGGACTAATTGAGATTGATGATTGTCTGTTAAAAATTCAATGTCAATGTCTCCAAGTGAAATAACGTCAAACCTGTTTCTTTACTTTCACAAAATATGATTAACAATACTAAATCCAGTTTCGACAAGATATGAGGTCAGAAAATGCAAAAGGATTTTCAACATTTGTAACCACAAATTAAGATATAGTGATTATGCAGTATTTCACTGCCAAAATTCAGATAATGTTTCATTTTTTTTAACTTAATTTGAAATTTATCTTTACATTTTCTCTCCTGGATATTATCATGTGCACCATGAGGATCACAATCAAATGGGTCAATCATCCATGGCTGAATAGTGAAGTTAAATAAATCATCAAATCTGATTTCTAAATCATTTTTCAAAGCAGACAGATGGTCATGATAAGTACCAACATCTAAAGCAAAGGGTTTTCAACCTTTTCCATGTCATCAATCCCCAAAAGCTACTTTTGATGTAAGCTAATTAATAATCACCCACCAAAAAAATGATAAATATTAATTATAACATAATTGTGACTAATCAACACTAACAAAAAATTGTGACTAATCAACACTAACAAAAATTGTGACTAATCAACACTAACAAAAAAAAATGATAAATATTAAAAAAATATTAAAAAAAATAAATATTAAAAAAAAAATGATAAATATTAATTATAACATAATTGTGACTAATCAACACTAACAAAAAATTGTGACTAATCAACACTAACAAAAAATTGTGACTAATCAACACTAACAAAAAAAAATGATAAATATTAAAAAAATATTAAAAAAAAATATTAAAAAAAAAATGATAAATATTAATTATAACATAATTGTGACTAATCAACACTAACAAAAAATTGTGACTAATCAACACTAACAAAAAATTGTGACTAATCAACACTAACAAAAAATTGTGACTAATCAACACTAACAAAAAAAAAATAGTTCATGTAAATGCTAAAGATAAACAAATTAAAATAAGAAAAGTTGGTTTCACTTGTGAGCACAGTGGATGATCAAATAAAGCACTTTTCCCCCATAAAATTTGATTTTTGCCCCAAGGGGGCGAGTCGCCCCCAGGTTGAGAAATACTGGTTTAGGTAAGGCAGAAAAAGTTTTTTGGGCCAAGGATGGAATACCATTATAGACAGAACTCTCAGGTTGTGACCACTTGTCTTTTATTTATTTTGATGAACAGATCAAATTATTACTTAACATAAAATATATTTCATTTTAATAATGCAGATTTTGTTTTTTTCTCAAATAAAATCATTTTTCTTGATTACTGGTGCAATATGTAAATATAAATTTTCACAAATCGTCTGACATGTTTTCCAGTCTGTCACATATCATCTAAATTTAATTTTACATATATTATGTCAGATGACATTATTCAAGTCCATGCTTTCACAATAAAGCTGGTATTATGCAACCAACGTTAGTCAGAAAACAGAATGCATAGTTGTCAACAAGAGAAAAAGCCCTAGATGTTATTAATGAATAGGATATGTCAAAATCAAATACAAAAGTTAAAAATCACTGACATGACATTTTTTTAAATTTTTTATTATAATCATATCGCCCCAAGCAAGGCAGTCTATTGCCACTGGTACGCAAGGGGTTACATAGGAGAAAGAGTAACAAGTTACAGGGCATGTCAGGAAGCGGGTAAGAGTAGGGTTAAGATACTGAAAGTGGAGTGGACAGAGTAAAGAGCATGAGAGAGAAAATGCAAGTTAGCAAGATAGGAGATGACTATTGACTTTACTCTTAAACTCTTAGAGACTGTAGCTGTCGAGGAAGCAAGTAAATGGAAGGAAAGTGCGAGAAAAGAAGCTGATGGAGTAGATGGCCTTGCTCTGTCTTTTCTATAAATATTTCCATGGTAATTGTTCTGATGAGCTTTCCTCCTTGGTGCCTCGATGACACATGACGTGGCCTCTCTCTGTCTTTTCTCCAAATACTTTCATGAATTTACATGTGTTACTAGATGTGCAAGTGCTTTGTTGTGTAATGGATATTAACTTAGAATGGAAAATCGAAAAGCCGAGTTTGATTTCTAGTTGAATTTGTTGCATTAACTTATGCGCAAACACCCCTGGGAAAAATATGAATCCATCTCTTCTCCCTCCAGCTATGAGTTGAATAGTATAACGAATTGGGTTGTGTAGCCTTGGTTGGCAACCAGTCTACTGTAGAAAGAAATGGAAATTCTTTGACCTGGTCAGTTATGGATTGAAAGAGACATGATTGCCAAAGCGTGCATCGTGTAGAGTACTTAACTGGCTAACTGACCTCAGATGCAGTTAAATAGGGTTGTTAATGTTAAAACTCGATAAGCATATTGCATGAGAGTTGAATGTGTGTTTTTAGTTGAATCTGTGTGGCTGATTATTGAATTGGTGTCATTGCCAGAAATATGGAACGAGTGCCAATATTTTGGCTAGAAAATGTCTAAGTTTAGATTAGGAATTGGAAAAGAGGAAATTACAAGAATCAATTGCAAATAAAACCAGACAGAAAAAAAAAGATTATATCTTTTTCTGTGTATGTTTTCATATGAAATAAAAAGCTCAAAATTTGAGTGTCTGCTTAAAAACATGGTCATTAAAATTATATAGAGTTTGAGTTTTGTTTAATAGCATATCAACCTCTGTGGGTTATTTAATGCCAAAAGGTGGGGTTTTAAGGTATTTTTTTTAATGTTCAGTTATAGGGAGAAGGTTGATTTACTCAGATTTTAATGAACATTTTTTGTTTTTATTCTTTTTCATTTTAGAAAACTGAAAATGTCATCTAGTTTTGTATTCAAAAATGTGTTATGGTAATAATCTTTCTTCAAAAATGTATATTTTTATGTATATATCTCAATAAAAGTGTATTTTTATACTTTCATAGTGTTTTGACTCCAGTTTGTGGGTTAACTATTTACCCATAGCTGGGACCCTAACAGATGCTACCACTCCGGATCAGGGTGGACCTGGGAACAACAGCAATTAAGAAGTGGTTCCATGCTTCTCACAACCTCCCAATTAGAGGTCTTGCAGCCAGATGCAGTTTATCGTCATGCCCAGGGCCTAAATATATAGAGAGTTAGTTGTCTGCCTTCATGTGTATGTGTGTGTGTGTGTGTGTGTGTGTGTAAATATAAACTCTGGCCTCAAATGTGGTTTTATTATTAACTAGCAGTATAGTCCAGCATTGCTCAGGTGTAATGAAAGCTTTAAAACTAATCCATAGTCCTGGAGCTCAGACTCAGCCTAAAGAATATTTGTGTGAAGTTTGGTGAGAATCGGATAAAAATTGTGGATTTGTATAAAGGACATAGATAGTTCTTATGTCTTTGTTTATGAGTGTATCAAATTTGATTAAAATCGGACCACTCCTCCTATAACTGGATTTTTTAAATTATCAATTTTCGATATTTATCAGGGGTACCTTGACACAAAACCTAGCTAAGAACACTCGCAGACGCTTATGGTACAACTGTGTCAATTTTCAAGAAAATCGGTTCAGCCATTTCGGAGTCTATAGATAATGGACATACACACACAGACAAAGTTCCATTTATAAATAAGTTTAGATATCAACGAGCATGAGTCATATATCTTTCCCAACTTAATGATTTTTGCTTAATGGTGAAAAACAAATTTGCATATTACATAAAAATATGAAATTAAATAAATGTGGTTTTTGCATTTGTAACGACCTGCATGCATCTTACATCTTGTCTATCAAGCATGAACTGCTAACTAATTTGCATATTAAAAATTTAAAAAAAAAATCAAATTAAAATTTTAAATCAAAATTTTCTAAAAAAACTGATTTAAAAATTTTTTTGTTGAATTACGGTAAGCCTGTGACACAATGGCAGGGACAGCCACATAAAAGAGCAAAAAATCATTTCATCTTGATCTCAAATGTTTTTGCATTATGGCCAGCAGACGGAGGGTGAGGTTAAGTGGAGTTTTATTAATAGCATGCACCTCTTTGCCAAAGTGGAAGAAGAAAATAAATAAGTGAGAAAAAGCATTTGCAGTCAAGCGACAAAAAAGTGGACACAAAATATTTCCAGTTTCTGGTCTATATTAAATCACACTTGGGATTGTGCAAGCCAATTGTAGTCTGCCATTTGAAGTATTTTTTTGTTAATGTGGTTATTCATATGTACCTATGTAAAACCTCTGCTTCATTATAAAGACAAACCGAAGTACAATATTGGAGCAGCTAACATACCAGATGACTCCTTAAAATTGTCTTCTTAAAATCGAATGGAGTGAAGGTCAACTTGTCATCATGGCATTGCAAATTTTGAACAGAATTGCCTCCAACATTTGGATGCACTCCATTTGGGAACTAAAACTCAATCTTCCATGCCAATTTCTTCATTTGTGGGCAATTTTTAATTTATTTTACAAATCCAAGGCTGACTTGAAAACTCACACCTCAACATAAACACCCAAAATCTGGGTCTACATTGGAAGCTTCTGACTCCCAAACAGACGATTTCAGATGCTCCTTTGGCAAATCCAAGGCAGATTTGTTGGTGCACATACAAACATAAAACTTGACGTTGTATCAAAACCAAACGATTTGAACCCACATACATCGAAATTGATGAGAGAGCCTATCATTTTATATATATTATTGTAATTACACATCGGTGTATATTTATATTTAAATTATAATTCTACCTTTATAGCTTGATGTATGTAATTTGCTTTGATGTGTTTCTACCTTTTTTGTCTATGAGTGTATATAGTTTCTATCTAATCATGTATATGCTTTGGTTTTATATATATATATATATATAATTTTTAATCGTCTATTGAACAGGTGAAGAGGCTCATCCCTTGTTCATTGTTTAGGATGTGGTTTCCGGCTTTCTCTTTTCCAATCTTTTCACTCTTTTCTTTTCTTTTTTTTTTTCAATTGGAGTAGCTAAACTATTGCCCAGTTCACACTCCACCCACGTCTATTGAACAGGTGAAGAGGCTCATCACTTGTTCCTTGTTTAGGATGTGGTTTCCGGCTTTCTCTTTTCCAATCTTTTCACTCTTTTCTTTTCTTTTTTTTTTCAATTGGAGTAGCTAAACTATTGCCCGGTTCACACTCCACCCACGTCTATTGAACAGGTGAAGAGGCTCATCCCTTGTTCCTTGTTTAGGATGTGGTTTCCGGTTTCTTTTCTTTTCCAATCTTTTCACTCCTACGTAGCCCCCCTGCGCTTCAGTGGCGTTACCGCCTTGCTTGGGGTGATATGATTAAAAAAAAAAAAAAATCTCACCTAGAAGCAAGGCAAGGCTGCCATGAATGCACAGGGGGTTACATTGAGAGAAAACATTGGGTACAGGGGGTATTAAAGAATGGATAAATGATGAAAAAGTTTTACCGGGATTCATTACTGCTGGCCATAATCTTAACAACATGAGATACGATATAATTGACAATAATTATGTACGTAAAGATACAAGAAAGGAAGAACAAAGATTGTGTTGTGTTGAGATTATCTATTTTGAAAATTAGTTTTGACTTGATCCAAACTCATCACCGACAGAATACATCACCAATTATCTTAGTTACCAAACAAAGCCTTTTTATATTTTATCCTTTAATAATAAAGTACAGAAGCAGCAAATCCCTCTTTAAATCTGTTTGGTATATAAAAAAGACAATAAACCCTTACTGTAAAATGGTAAACATAAAAAATAGCTAGACCCTGTAAATCCTAACCCAAGCCCTATTTCTTGCGTTTACAAGAATTACAAATTATCCAGTTTATTAAATTAAACCTGGCGAGATTATCTATTTTGAAAATTAGTTTTAACCTGATCTGGGCACTCATCACCGGCAAAATACATAACCAACTATCTCAATTTTTTTTTTTTTTAATCATATCACCCAGGGCAAGGCGATAAAGCCACTGGTGTGCAGGGGGCTACGTAAGAGTGAAAAGATTGGAAAAGAGAAAGCTGGAAACCACATCCTAAACAGGGAACAAGGGATGAGCCTCTACACCTGTTCAATAGACGTGGGTGGAGTGTGAACTGGGCGAAAGTTCAGTCTATCTACTCCAATTGAAAAAGAAAATAAGGAAAAGTGAAGAGATTGGAAAGAGAGAAAGCCGGAAACCACATCCTAAACAGGGAACAAGGGATGAGCCTCTACGCCTGTTCAAAGAACTTTTGTATTTTTTTATCTTTGATGGATTATAGATTTATTAGACCAAAAGAGAATATAAGCTACTGACACTAATTCTACAGATATCATTTCTATTTGTTTTTATAATTATTTCACTCCAAGCAAGGCAGAAATGCCACTGGTTCACAGGGATTTACGGTGAGAGAATAAAATAGCTAAATGGGATGTCGAAGAAAAGTCCAGAGATGGATAGGAAGCAAGTTGATAAAAGGTGGCAACTGACATTGCATTTAAATTTTTGGGGACTGTCGCTATCAGGGAAGCAAGTAAACAAAAAGGAGTTCCACAGGCAGAAAGTGCGAGGAAAGAAACTTTTGGTGTAGAAGTAGCGGTTATATTGAACTATTTCGATGGTAAAAGGGTGGGATTTAGACGCCAATTTACTAGCAAAATGAAATTCACGTGGAAAAAGCTTGTCAGAGCAGTTGCCATGAAAATATTTCTAGAAAGGTTTTGTGGAGTAGTTTTCGCATTGAAGGTTATAATCGGTTGCTAATTGACTTAACGCACCCAAAATGTTAGGAACTTGGTAATCTTCCACTGAAAGCTGACTCCTTAGTATTCGCCTAACTGCAGACTAATATCAACTGCCTAGTAGTTCTACTGAACTCCAGTAGAACTCTAAGAAGAACTCCTATGAACTCCCCCCTCCGTTAACTTCCTGTTAACTCTTATTAATATAGGTGGGAGAGCCTATTATCTGAGGAATAGGTGTATTTCCCTATAACAAAAAAACAGAAGGAAGCCATGTCATGTTGGTGAGAAAGTGAATGAAGTCGAGATATCAAGTCGGGGTGATTCTATTGCAGATCCTTCTTTGGATTTTGTCACGAACCTCAAGTGCAGGAGCACTCAACCAGATATTTAATGCACAGATGAACGGTAGATTTATAAATAAAGATCATTTTCCTTGGCTGTCTGGATGTGCGTTGTGGTGCAATCGATATTGGCTCGGAATGAGAAATTGGGGAGCTGAATTCAAATTCCAGTTGATATTCCTTGCATTCACTTACGTGCAAATACTCTTCAGAAAAGTATTAATCTATCTTTTCCCTCCAGTTATAGGTTAAATAACAGGACAGATCAGGTTCTATAGCCTTGGCTGGCAACCAGTCTACCGCAGAAAGTAATGGCAACCTACTGCAGAATAATCATGCCCAGTCAGTCATGTCTCTTTCGAGACATGATCACCCAAGCGTGTATCACATATGGCACTTAACTAGGCGTTGGGTACTTTAATTTATTGCTTAGGTATGCGGGAAAATATACCCGCAATAAAAGAAGTTTTCTAAAGGAGAGTTTTTTTCTCATGACCCTTCCACCCATGTATTGAATACTGCTGCCACATCTGGTTGAATGCCCCTGCTATTCTCCTCGCGGTTCTTGACAAAATACAATGGAGAATCTGTAATGTGATTGATACCGACTTGGCTGACCGCCTGCAGTCACTCTCTCACCAGCATGATGTGGCCTCCCTGTGCCTCTTCTATAAATACTTTCATGGCTTCTGCTCCAATGAACTTAGATCACTGGTGCCCCCTAGGTACAAATTTGCACGAGATACTAGATTAGCAACTAGGTCCCACCCCTTTTACAGTGAAACCGATAAAATGTAATCGCAATTTCTACTACAACAGCTTCTTTTCTCGCACTTCCCGCCTGTGGAATTCCCTTCTGCATACTTGCTTCCCCGACAGCTACAATCTCCAGGAGTTTAAATGTAAGGTCACTAGACACCTAACACACTAACTCGCACCCATTCTCTCAAACACTCTTCCTATGTACCTCCATACTCGTCTATTACCCTCCTTCTGACATTTCCTAGATCTAATCGCTCTCTCAGCACCTTCCCCTATGTAACACCCTGCGCTATAGTGGCAGTGGAATGCCTTGCTTGGGGTGAAATGATTAAAAAAAAAAAATCTCCCTTAGCAATTTAATAAAACCTAAATATATGAAACTGAATTTATATATTTCTTTGTTCTTGAGAATTGGTAACAAAATAAAAAACACTATTATTTATTAGAATGTTTGGCAAAATATTGGCTAATTGCCAATCGACTTAAACTTTATAAAAAAGTCAAATAAGGATTTCCCTATATTTGGTTTACATATTTTAATAATTTAGTAAATGTTTATAAATTTATAAACAAATAATTGTTTCCACATTTATTTCTTTATTAATTGTTAAATGACAAATATTGCATTTCATTAGTTTTAATTGTATTGGCTTTTAGAATGTTGTTGATGTAACATTATACTTGAAAATAATCTAACAAATGAGGTTTCATATTCTTGTTATAAATTCCCATTCATCATATGTTTAGATTTTATTACAATTCACTTTTTAAAACAATAAACATTGCCGAAGAGTCACTTCAGCATTGTTTATTAAAAGAAAAAGTGGTGTCATGGGGGAAAAAACCATCCTTTTGACACAGCATTTTTTTTGCAGCCATGAAATTCTGTCTTTTTTTTTTTTTTTATTCCTGAGTTTGGGATTTTCCCTTTACTAAAGATTTTACCTTTTGATAGTTAGTCTGCTGGTAACACCAACACTTTTTATATATATATATATATATATATATATATATTCCGGCAGGTTAGGAAGCGAATGGAGTCTAAGCCGTACTGATGAGCTGTAATACAGCGAAACAGATCTGTCTGTGGATGACTATGACTATAGTATATGTGTGTGTATATATATATATATATATAGTCATCCACAGATAGATCTGTTTCACTGTATCACAGCTCATTAGTACAGTTAGACATCCGATAGCTAGGGTAAATTTAATAAACTGGATAATTTGTAATCCTTGTAAATATAAGTAACAGGCCTTGTGTAAGGATTTACAGATTCTAGCTATTTTAAATATTTTCCATTTTACAGTAGGGGTTTATTGACTTCTTTTAAAAGCCAAACATATTTAAAGAGGAATTTGCTACTTCTGTACTTATAATTAAAGGATAAAATATTTTGATACCATCAAGATTTGAAAATGTGTAATATATATATATATATATATCAAAAATTTGAAAATGTGTAATATATATATATATATCCCCTGATGAGATGCTATAAATAGCAGCGAAACAAATGTTTTTATTATAAACTTTAATAATAAACATATTACTACAATATTGCTCTACTATGTATCAAGCTCTGTTAAAAGATAAATGCTACGAACTGTGGAGTGTTATTTATCAGTTCTTACTACTACTTATATATATATATATATATATATATATATACTAGCAGTATAGCCCAGCATTGCTCGGGTGTAATGAAAACTTTAAAACTAATCCATGGTCCTGGAGCTCAGACTCTTTGGACGTTGGCACGAAAGTCTAAAAAGCAATAGTTGTTTCCAATTAAAGCGAAACCGTAGACTGAAAGAAAAATGAATGGATGCAAGTCAAATTTTGATTTCCTGGTAACGATATCAAATCTTCTGCACTATTGTAAGAACTGCAACCTTAAAACTTCTGAATATCGTTTCTTATATCTTTGTCTATGAGTGTATCAAATTTGATTAAAATTGGACCACTCCTTCTATAACCCGATTTTTTCGATTATCGATATTTATCGGGGGTACTTCGACACAAAATCTAGCTAAAAACACTCACAGATGCTTATAGTAAAACTGTAATTTTTCAAGAAAATCGGTTCAGTCATTTTGGAGTCTATAGGTAACGGATACAGACATACACACAGACAGACAACGTTCCATTTATAAATAAATAAGTTTATATATATATATATATATATATATATATATATATATATATATATATTAGTTATCCACAGACAGATCTGTTTTACTGTATCACAGTCATCAGTATGGTTAGATACTTGATCGCTTCTAGCCAGGATTGAAACCCAACCAAATTAACGTCAGTCAGCAATTCTACCTCTGAACTATGAGCACTCGGTAGAGGAAGGTGGACTTTAGCATGTTATATTCAATGTAAACACATACCAGTCGCTGTGAGTGTTCAAATTCATTACTGAATGAACGATGCGTAGATACGTAAGTAGGTACTGTTTTTTCAAAGTCTACTATTCCTTCATAGTGCTTGATCGGGGTGTGAGACTGTAAATAGTGTTTAATAAACACGATGTGTGTGTGTGTGTGTATATATATATATATTAGTTTTAGTGCAAAGAATTTGTCACTTTAACTGAGCAGGTTCATGCTTACTTTGAAGTTTCATGAGGACACTGTTATGATGCCTTCACTCATGCAACAAGATATAAACAAATACAAAACTCCAATTTACAGAAACATTCTCTTCCACAACTCATGAAAACTTGAAGAAGTTAAGATTGTAGTGATCTGGAAAACATCGACTTGGGAGTTTGTTCTACAAAACAGCATTTCTTACAATGAATCTGTTTAAGTGAAATTTCTAACTAATGGAATATGAAGGGAACAGGAAATGATTCATGCCAGTGAATGAGGCATGGAAGGTCATAGTTTTGAAGGTCAAATGCTTTTATGAGAAGACTGAGATGTCAACAAAGAAAAGAATTAAAATATCCAACTGGTTTTCATGCATTCCATCTTACATACCTCTTTTTTAATGCTTTATATCAATTTATAAACATGGATTATATAAACAGTAAGAGAAATTTCAGAAGTGTATTATTAATCTCATTCTTTTCGTTTTTTATCCAATTTTGACCAGCCTATTCTTGTCATTAGGTGCAAAACTAGTATAGAAAGAGTGGTTAGATCTCTTTTTATTTGGGGGGGGGAGAAAGAAAAGGCTGCTTCTCTACCTCCATCTCTAGATCTCGTTTTTCTTTGTAAAACTTCATTTTCTCCTGATACAAATATTTTCCAGTGACAAATGGAAATATCTTGTATTGTTTTAAATTTACCCTTTGTGTAAATTTAGATAGATGCAACCATTTAAATTAATACAAGTGAAAGTTTTAAAGTGACTTTTGAAATATGAGGCTTATGAAAAAAAAAAAAATTAAAAAATATCTCAAAACATGACAAAAAAAAAAAAAAAAAAAAAAAAAAAAAAGAAAATATTTTTAAAAACTTGTCTTTTAATTTCAAAATGGTTTAAATTTTCTTGCTGCTTTCATTAAAGCAATTTTCTGTTTGTCTTCTTCAAATTTTTGTCGCAAAAGAGCAATACCTGTTGGGGAGGAAAAAGAAAAAAAATATTATTTAAAGATAATTTATCAAAGGAAAAAGTAAAATTAACAATATATAAACAAGTAGACGTTAACATTTTTTACGTAGTTTGGACTGTTGTACCCATCTTTATTTCCATTTTTACAATGTTTTGGTGTGAAATTCCTAATATTTGAAGAATGCCAGAGCATACAATGGATAAAATGTCGTAAATATGGCAATAAAAATGAAAACAACAGTCTGAACAATATAAATACTACCTCGTCACAAAAGTATATACAAACAAGTGGATATGTTGGAGCTACCAGAGTAAACCTTGAAAACACCATAACCACAGCTCATTACTGATGATGAAGCTTTTAAGAAGTACAATATATCTGTCCAGTAGCTTACTCACATTTTGTTATTTAATCTCTGGATATATCAGTAAAATATGTCCGGGGGGGGGGGGAGTATGGTTTATATTCCATTTGGTAATCTGTTTTTCTTTTATGTACCTTGTCCCTTCAGGACATAGGCGATCATGGCTTTCCACGTCTCCCTATCCCTGGTGGCTCTTTGTACGCTTTCTCCTGTAACGTCTCTCAGCCTCCATTCTGTCATCCACCTGCTCAGGCCTTTTAAATATGTTATCCGCTGCTTTCCTCTGTCTCTTTTTCCCTCTATCTGGCCTGTTAGTATCAGGTTCTCCAAGCCCTCCTTCCTCATTGCATTTCCCAGGAATTTTATTTGTCTCTTCCTGATGCTCAATATTAATTTCCTTTTCATCATTTTCAAATACTGATGTAAAATTAACTGGTTTTGAAGCAGAATGAGTTGTTAACCATTACAATTAACTGGTTTTGAAGCAGAATGAGTTGTTAACCATTACAATTAACTGGTTTTGAAGCAGAATGAGTTGTTAACCATTACAATTAACTGGTTTTGAAGCAGAATGAGTTGTTAACCATTACAATTAACTGGTTTTGAAGCAGAATGAGTTGTTAACCATTACAATTAACTGGTTTTGAAGCAGAATGAGTTGTTAACCATTACAATTAACTGGTTTTGAAGCAGAATGAGTTGTTAACCATTACAATTAACTGGTTTTGAAGCAGAATGAGTTGTTAACCATTACAATTAACTGGTTTTGAAGCAGAATGAGTTGTTAACCATTACAATTAACTGGTTTTGAAGCAGAATGAGTTGTTAACCATTACAATTAACTGGTTTTGAAGCAGAATGAGTTGTTAACCATTACAATTAACTGGTTTTGAAGCAGAATGAGTTGTTAACCATTACAATTAACTGGTTTTGAAGCAGAATGAGTTGTTAACCATTACAATTAACTGGTTTTGAAGCAGAATGAGTTGTTAACCATTACAATTAACTGGTTTTGAAGCAGAATGAGTTGTTAACCATTACAATTAACTGGTTTTGAAGCAGAATGAGTTGTTAACCATTACAATTAACTGGTTTTGAAGCAGAATGAGTTGTTAACCATTACAATTAACTGGTTTTGAAGCAGAATGAGTTGTTAACCATTACAATTAACTGGTTTTGAAGCAGAATGAGTTGTTAACCATTACAATTAACTGGTTTTGAAGCAGAATGAGTTGTTAACCATTACAATTAACTGGTTTTGAAGCAGAATGAGTTGTTAACCATTACAATTAACTGGTTTTGAAGCAGAATGAGTTGTTAACCATTACAATTAACTGGTTTTGAAGCAGAATGAGTTGTTAACCATTACAATTAACTGGTTTTGAAGCAGAATGAGTTGTTAACCATTACAATTAGTACAGATGACAAAATGGAAACAATGTCTTCAGACAATAGAAAAAAAATTTACTTTCTGTTTGTTGATGATATTTATTTTTGATAAAAATATAGTTTTAAGGTTTGCATGAAATATATATTGTAACAAAGTTGTGGAACTCATAGGTTTTTAACCTGTTGTTCATGCATTTACTTTTATAAAGAGTGCTCAATACAAATGTAGAGCGTTATATTGTAATAGTTGTTACAATGGTTTATAAATTCATAGTATCACTACACAAAAATTTTTGTGTTTCAAAGCTAACCGTGTATTTTGGTCGCCTCTTCTTCGGGTGATCAAGTTGGTATCAAGTTGGTTGAGGCGACCAAAATACACGGTTAGCTTCGAAACACAAAAATTTTTGTGTAGTGATACTATGAATTTATAAACCATTGTAACAACTATTACAATATATATATATATATATATAGTGTATCGAGGCAGCAAGTAATTTTCTAAACATATGCTGTTAAATAGAAGAGACAATGAATGTCTATTATGTTTAATCATGAGCCATTCTAAACGTATTTTTGCTTTAATTTCAGTTGAAAATAAAGACAAAAATTCTCCAACATTTGGATAATTATTTATTGATTTGCTTCTAAGCTTTCGGCTCACATGAGCCATCTTCAGAGAGGTTGTTTAGACTGAAATATTATAACATCCACCATCACCAACAATTTTATTTTGTGTTGACATAAAACTCCGCTTGGCAACGGCATATTTAACAGCATATGTTTAGAAAATATATATATATATATATATATATATATATATAGTGAATTACTAAACATAGCTTAGATGTGACACAAGGATGCAAGTATAGAGCACTCAATGAGGATTTAACCCACAACTCAGTTGTAATTAGTTTAGTGTGGCAAGTTTGCTAACCATTACACCATTTACATATATTAAGTAAAATGAACTTTTCAGTTATCTGACCCTGATTGAATTATATTCAGGCATGTTTACTGGTTAGTGACTTGAAAGTATTGAGAGATTTGATTATTTTTAAGCAAAGGGGAAAAGATATTAGAAAGAATTTGAGTTTTCGGCATATCAACCTCTGTGGGTTATTTAATGCCAAAAAGGTGGGGTTTTCAGGTATTTTTTTAATGTTTGGTTATAATGAGAAGGTTAATTTAGCCAGATTTTGATGAATTTTTTTTTTTATTTTAGAAAACAGAAGACGTCTTCTAGTTTTGTATTAGAAAATGTATTGTTGGTAATAATTTCTTCCTTCAAAAAAGTTTATTTTTATACTTTCATAGTGTTTTGACCCAAGTTTGGGGTTAACTATTTGCCCATAGCTGGGATCCTAACAGATGCTACCACTCAGGGTCAGGGTGAACCTAAGAACAACAGCAATTAAGAGGTGGTTCCATGCTCCTCACAACCTCCCAATCAGAGGCCTTGCTGCCGAATGCAGTTTATTGTCATACCCAGGACTATATTCGGAAAAGAAAAATATAAGATAGTGGTTAAACAGATTAGAGTCTGGTGGGGGGAAAAAGTCCAGTTTAAAAATATTAATCTGAACTCATAAAATGCTTAATTTAAGCTTAGTAAGATTTGGTATGTGCGTTGTGGTACAGTGGATATCGGCTCAGAACGAGAAATCGGGGAGCCAAGTTCGAATTCCAGCCGAACTCATTGCATTCACTTACGTGCAAATACCCCTGGGAAAGGTAAAAAATCTGTCTATTCCTTCCAGTTTTGGGTTAAATAACAGGACAGATTGGGTTCTATAGCCTTGGTCGGCAACCAGTCTACCGCAGAAAGCAATGGCAACCTACTGCGGGATAATGTTCTGCCCAGTCAGTCATGTCTCTTTCGAGACCTGATCGCCCAAGCGTGTATCGCGTATGGCACTTAACTGACTAAAGATTTGATATAACTGACAACTGTGGCCCAACTCCACAACACTGAGGAAGTTGACATGACATGACTAATGAGTTTACCAAGAGTCCACAGGAATTTGGGTCACTCTAAAGTTTGTTTATTTAGAGATCTACTTGCAATATTTACTTTAATTTCAATACAGTTTTGGAAAGTTAAAAATCCAGGTGAAAATTGTAATGCACTATTGTTGGCCATCTGGTCTTTCTAACAAGGGGTTCTTTGAGAAGCCAATTAATCAGGTCCTGTTTAGGCCCCGAAATCTAGATAAGCAAAATACGCATGGACAGAAATGAAGCATGGGGGAGAACTGTCAAAGTGAGAGCAGAGAGGACATTCTTGCTGCCAATGAAGTCAATTACTATAAATATGTTAGCCCTCACTCATCTTAAAACATACACGTCTCAAGTGTTTGCAAGAATGAAATAGGTAAGAATTAGCTGCTGTTCAATTTTTATACATTTCATCCATAATAAAATTTTCTTTTTTTTTATAATCATATTGCCCCAAGCAAGGCATTTTACTGCCAGTTTTGCAGGGGGGTTACATAGGGGGAAAGTTATAAGAAAGAGTGACAGGTTATAGGAGGTGTCAGGAAGTTGGTAAGAGAAGGATGATTGTAGCCATAAAGTGAGGAATCAGTTTATATATTGATTGTAATGTAGAATTGATCCCCCACTTTATATCCACATTATAATAGTATAGTTTTTTTTTTTTTTTAATAATCATATTGCCCAAGCAAGGCATTTTACTGCCACTGTTTTGCAGGGGGTTACATAGGGGGAAAGTTATGAGAAAGAGTGACAGGTTATAGGGGGTAAGAGAAGGATGAGAATACTGATGAGAGTGGAGTGGATGGAGAAAGGAGCAAGAGAGAGAGGATACAGGTTAGTGAGATAGGAGATGACTATTGACTTTATATTTAAATTCTTGGAGATTGTAGCTGTCAGGAAAGCAAGTAAACAGAAGGGAATTCCACAGGTGGGAAATGCGAGAAAAGAAGCTACTGGAGTAGAATTTGCATTTACATTTTATTGATTTCACAGTAAAAGGGTAAGACCTGGTTGCTAATCTTAAATTTTCTTCATATAACCCCAAATTAATGTCATAAGATTAATTTTCAGGTTTTATTTTTATGTAACTTCTCTTTAAGACAAAAACCCTCCACGACCCTTGTCTCATGCCTTTCACCTGATGAAAATTGTACTTCTGATACGAACCCAGTTTATACCAGGGTTAGCAAGACATTTCTTAATGTACATTTTTGACCGCCACAGTAATTGAAATATGAGTTGAAATATTTTGGTATCATTGTCTGCTGGAATTTGTCACTCGACTTCAGTTCAAAGTTTACTGTTTTGTAAGTTGGCCAGGCTATTCTTTTTTGTATTTTATGTTAATTTTCTTTTTGCCATTATTAAGTAAGGAACTGCATTTTGCCTCTAACTGTTACAGTACATTTGCCTTTCAGCATTTAGCAGTGGTCCTATCTGCGGAAAAAAATCCTTTCTTTCCGTCAGTTAAAAAAATGTGTTCGCCATTTTCTGGACAGCCAAAGGGTTATTTATTTCGTCTTTACATGGTCTTTTAAACTTGCTAGAGAATGTTCTGTAAATTAGTTTAGCTTTGAAGGCTTCTTTTGACTTTAACTAAGTTATAACTTAGTAAAAGGGAAGAAGAAGAAAGAGAAAAAAAAAAATTTACTTTTTCATTTTTTTTTTTTCTAATTGGAGTAGATAGACTAAACTATCGCCTGGTTCACACTCCACCCTCGTCTATTGAACAGGTGAAGAGGCTCACCCCTGTTTAGGATGTGGTTTCCGGTTTTCTCTCTTCCAATCTTCTCACTGTTTTTTCTTTTTTTTTTTTTTCTAATTGGAGTAGATAGACTAAACTATTGCCTGGTTCACACTCCACCCTCGTCTATTGAACAGGTGAAGAGGCTCACCCCTGTTTAGGATGTGGTTTCCGGTTTTCTCTTTTCCAACCTTCTCACTCTTTTTTTTTCTTTTTTTCAATTGGAGTATATAGACTAAACTATCGCCCGGTTCACATTCCACCCTTGTCTATTGAACATGTGAAGAGGCTCATCCCTTGTTCCCTGTTTAGGATGTGGTTTCTTTTCCAATCTCTTCACTCTTACGTATCCCCCTGCACATCAGTGGCGTTACCGCCTTGCACGGGGTGATATGATAAAAAAAAACAAAAAACAAAACAAGACTAAACAAGAACACTAAATAAACATTAAGCAGATACTGCACTCTGATCTGAGGTAGAAACACCTAATGTTCATGAACGCATACAAGCAGAATAGAAAATAAATCATTAGGTATCCTCAAGCTTGGTTAACAGATTATTCATTAAAACAAGTTAGCGAGTTCAATTTTCACTGGGGTGTGCCAAATATGCAAACTTTGTATTAGACAAAGCAAGGATTCATAAGAAAAAGTGAGGAAGAGAAAAAGTGAAGAAAAGAAAAAGGGGGAGAAAAAATAGGAAAAAAGGAAAAAAAGAGAAAAAGGAGGAGAAAAAAGAAAAATGCTTACGATTTTGTTGGGTTTCTTTATGTTGGAATGTGTAAAAATCTAACAGCTCCTAAAAGAGGAAAGAAAAAGGATTTTTGGCTGAGGCTGGACTGCATTGAGGATTATATTTGACATTACGAGTGATTATTTATTAAATGATTTAAACAAAATACAAATAGTTTGCAATGCATTTTTAAAATAAGTGAATTTATTTTATAGAAAACATAGGCAATCAAATTTTTTCAAATTTCAAAAATGGAAAGCATCAGCAAACCATTTTATTATGAAAAGAATGACAAGCATTTAGATAAAATTTTACAAAAATTCACATTCATTTTTCATGAAATATGGAGTCCTCCACCCAAAAACCATGAGCTATATATATATATATATATATATATATATATACACACACACACACACATCTATGTAGAAATCATTAGCCAGCCACATTTTTTTTTATTGTAACAAACATTAACCAGAATTGTTTTAACTTTTTGGTGATTAGACTAGCCAGTGGCTGTGGCTTTCATTGTAAGGCTACCGGGTTGGTAACTTGCTGGCTGCTTCTACATCTGATTGATCATTAGGAGCCTGAACTCTTTGGTAGTGCTTAGAAAGACTGCTCTGATCAGCAGTCGAATAATAGTGGACTATGTTGATCATGCTAAAGGTACCAATGTTGTTGGTATTCAGACATTAAATTTTTCCATTACCAATCTCCTTATTCCGATTGTGAATTTCCCTATTTGTTTCGCTAGCAAAACTAAGCAATAGACTTTTCAACTGGATTCTCTAAACCACCACTCACTCTTCAATCAATTGGAGGTGCTAACATCCTCTGCTGATAAAGCTGAATGCTTTGCCCATAAATTCTCCTCAAACTCTACTCTTGACTCATCCAAAGTACTCCTGCCTAACTTCCCATTTTGAACTGAGTCTCTGTTGAGTGATATGCATAACACATCACTCAATAAATCCTGGACCTAACTAACAAAACAACAACTTTTAGGCAAAATTTGACTTTACTCATTAACAGTCTCTTTCTAGAGTGATACACCAATTCCAACACTTCTCTAACAATTCGATGCATTTTTTTTTGTAGAACAATTTGTCTTTGGCCTCAAAGTACACTTCAGTTTCCGATATTATTTCTTCATTGAAGCCAAATCTCTTTCCCTGTAGCTTCTTTTGAGGTCTTCAAACAGCCAGTAGTCGCTGGGGGCTAAATCTGGAGAATAGGGTGGATGCGGAAACAATTAGAAGTGAAATTAATGTAGTTTTGCCATCGTTGAGATCGACTTGTGACACGGTGTATTGTCTTGGTGAAAGATCATTTTTTTCTTCTTCTTTTATGGCCGTATTTTGGCAGTTTCTTTCTTCAAACGCACCATTAATGTTATATAATATTCGCTATTGATGATTATTCATTTCTCAAGATAATCGATGAAAAAAATACCTTGCGCATCCCAAAATACAGAGGCCTAAACCTTGCCTGCTGATGTTTGCATCTTTGATCACTTTGGACAGCTTTCACCTGCTGCTGTCCACTCAGCTAACTACCGAATTGACTCTGGAGTGAAGTCCATTGTTACATATTTATCTAAAAACTCCTTGTTGCATTGAAACAGTTGCAAACAATTCTCTGAATTGTTGACGCATTGTTTTTGATCAACTGTGAGCAAATGTGGCACCCACTTGGAACATAGCTTTCCCATTAACAAATGTTCATGCGAAACAGTTAATACACTGCCTTCTGATATATTCATCTCCTCTGCTATCTCATGCAACGTCAATTTATGATCGGCCAAAACAAGTTTGTGTGAATTTTTGTTGCTGTTTTCTGGGACAACTGCTGATTTTGGGTGACCTGAGCATTCAGCATCATTTGTCTGTACAACCGCATTTAAAGTCAGCATACCATGTCTTAATCGTTGTTTCTGATGTAGCAGAGTCTGAATAACTTATCAAGCTATTGCTTTGCTTGAACAGTATTTTTTCCCCATCAGAAAGCAATGCTTTATCAACATACTAAATTCAGATTTTCCATTGTTTTGAAAATTTGCAACAATAGCTTCACTTAAATAACTGTAATTTGTAAACTAATAATCTGATTAGACCCAAATTTTGTCACATGCCATTTGAAGTTAGTAAATATCATATTTATTTTTAATTAGTAGCGCCATCTATATGTCATGCTTGGGACTTATTGAGAGATGTGTTCTAATTCCTTCAATGGTTTCTTCTATCATTTCTACCCTAGATCTCCAAAAAGCATGTGAACCTGATGGTATCCTTGTAATAGTCATTAAGAAAAGTGCTCTTGAACTGGCTCATGTTCTCTTTAAACTGTATAATAAATGCCTCACTGCCTCCTGCTTTCCTGCCTGTTGGAAGTCACTATCTGTTCCAGTTTTTTAAGAAATCTGGTGAGACATTTGACCTTTCTAACTATTGGCATTAGTCTTCTACTTCTTTTTGGAAAACTCCAAGAGGCCCTAATCAATGCTGAATTCGTTCATCATCTCTTATCGCAAGGCCTTTTCTTGGACAAGCAATATGGCTTTTTGTTTCTGCAGGTAAAAACAGTGAAGCTTGGATTGTAGCACTGGACACCTCAAAAGCTTTTGACAAAGCTCGGCATACAGGTCTTCTCAAGAATCTGAAAAACTACAGTGTC
Organism: Ascarosepion bandense; assembly: GCA_037127315.1. Taxonomy (NCBI): domain Eukaryota; kingdom Metazoa; phylum Mollusca; class Cephalopoda; order Sepiida; family Sepiidae; genus Ascarosepion; species Ascarosepion bandense. The sequence goes on from JBBBDQ010000737.1 coordinate 2,058,703, forward strand.
TTCAGACACATTTTTTAGCTGATCCAGTTTTTTCTATGAAATCGTGAAATGAAAGTTATCCTGAACAGCCACGTGTCATTTGTACTAATGCAGGTGTCCCCCAAGGTTCCAATCCATGGTCTTACATGGGTTTTAATTTTCATTAAAGACCTTCCCAGTGACATCAACTCTCATCTTGGCATCTATGCTAACAATACAACCATTTACTCCTACTTTGTTGGGCTGATCAGCCTTACTATCAAAGTCAAAATGGCAGCTGATGGATCAAGACCATCGTTAAGTGGGGCAAAAGATGGTGTGTTCCTTTTAATGCCTTTAAAACTAAACTTCTCTCCATTAATCATCTGAGAGACCCCACCTCTCTGCCTTCTATCAACATGGCTGATGCTAACCTCCAGGGAAATGACCCATTGTGCCTTCTCAGACTAACATTTTCAGCTGATATAAAGTGGAAAGACTATATTGAATCCATTGCAAGGTCAGCTGCTATCCTGACAATTTTTCTCTCTAGACTTTTGTTGTTTCTCAGGTTCCACCAACTGCTGTTGTTGTTGGATCTTTACCCCAGAAGCCAATATTTTCAGAATGCTTTTACTTATCTACACACACCTAAGAGACAAAATTTAAACCTAAAGTAGTTCAAATTCCTTTCGTCACTGGTGTCGAGTGCTGTAAAGCAACAAGTATTTTTTTTCTCTACTTGCTCTACTCAGTATGATTTGCAATATTCTCATCACTCCTGTTATAACTTGTACGAGTTTCAATTTGCGGCCACTGTTATAACTCATTTTCTGGCAATTATATGTCATGCTCAGGCTACTTGCTGCGACGTCTCTAAGAGATACACTAGGCCGACTGCAACCAACTTTTTTTTACACTCACTTGGAGTTATTTATTTAAGCATTCAGACTAATTCATTTGTGTTATTTTATGTCTTATTTACTCCACATGTAATATGAATATACTCCTGTGTCTGGCTAAGTCATGTTTAGAACTCCAAATTCATCTATGTCCGAGACATATTTTATATATATATATTTTTTTTTCTTTATTTATGCATTTATCTTAATTGTAAAATTTATTTTCTTAATTTTAGGTATTTATAATAATCCTAATTTTAAACGTGCACCAGCATTATTGCTTCGAATTCTTTGCTATTCAGTCTAATATAATCATAATTGTGCCAATGATTGGTCCTTGAAAAAGCATTGGCTGAAAGGCAGCCTAGGTCCAAATATTATTATTAAAAAAAAAAATTATGTTTATTCTGATCAATATATATATAATTCAATTACTTCCAAATGAGAAAAAAAAGCTTCCTAAAATAATGTTCATTTTGCAATAAAAACAAAAAAAAATCGGAGAGAGAGAGTGAAAGAAGAGTGGAATTAATCAGAAATTCTTCACGTCATTAGGATTAAAAAAAGAAAAAAAAAAAAGAAGAAAAATACGCCTCACCTTAATTTCTTTCTTCTTTTTATCACGTCTTCTAAATCGTTTTTTGTTGTTTTTATTTAGAACTGCCTTCACCTTTGAATGTCGAGACACAGTTGTCCACCCTTCAGAATCAACCATTTCTGCAGTTAATTTGCTCTTGAGTTCTTTCTGGGGACAGAAAAAATGGATTCAAAATACATTTGAACTCTGAAGTACATCAACATTACTATGAGTCAAAGCAGTCACGGTATGTTAATACATTTAATTAGGAATCTGCAATGTACATATACATGTCTAACAATACTCTTTTAACACTTCAGATGCTATTTTTTTTTATCAATTCACCCCAAGCAAGGCAATAATGACACAAAAATACAAAGGGGCTACTGAGAGTGAAAGAGAATGAGAAGACTTTAAAAGGAAGTAGAAACCCAATCCAAAACAGAAAACGAGGGATAAACCTATACTCTTGTTTAAAAGATTAGGGAGGAGTGAGATCACTTATATAGCCAAACTTTGACAATACATCAGCCTTTACTCGTAGCCCAGGCAGGTTATTTCAGAGTTGTGAAAGACAGAGCTCAAAATGATGGTTTAAATTTTTTGAAAATTTACAGGATAATTCTTTGACCATTTTTTTCAAATTTTGTGTTGGATCCGGGGCTAGTAACCTTGAATTTTGATGACATCACCACTTGAATATATTGATAGTGATCCATGCAAGGACATCACTGACGACACCCTCTAGCGCTCCCACTACGGTGCGTATGTTAAAATCATTTTCCTGTTAAGCAGTGACTTTCGGGAAAGACTGAATGACAATTCAGGAATAGTCTGAATGACAAATTGGAAAGACAATTAACGGTAGGAGAGACTACAAAATATTACATGCTTGGGCTAGCAACCCAGCATGTAAAAATGAAAAGCGCGACAGACACAATTACAAGTAAATACCCCCAAGGGATCCTGAGAGGGAGGGAGAATGAGATCCCTAATTGGACAGACACACTGGTTACGAACCATGGCTTACCTCATCAATCAAACTTAATGTGCCCCTGTGGCAGGAAATGCAAAAATATACGCGGCCTGAAGATACATCAGATGAAAATGAAATGTATGGCACGTACTGACAATCTGCAACGCACAGGATACCCTCCTGGTGAGACGCAGGAAGAGCAAGGCCAGGATATACACCACAGTACCCAGTCCTTCCAAGCAGGGGTCAATATGTCCAGCAACATAACATCAAGTAATTTTTGGTAAAAGATCAAATGGCCTGCAGTCGCTGATACAAAATCTTGGCAAGCTTTTGATTCAGACGTCAGCGAGATTCTGACACTGATTTTGAAAGGCTCCGTTGATAAACAACTGGAAATTATGAGCAAAATAATTGTAAGCTTTGGAGCAGAATGATTTGGAAACAGTGAAGAAAAAAAGTGGCGAACAGAACCGTGAATCGAAGAGAAATTCGAATTAAAAAATACAGAGCAGAGATAAAATCACTAAAAAAGCAATACAAGAATGCAAAGCCCAAAGAAAAAGAAGCCTTAAGAGAACTGAGAGACTCGATCCGATCGGATTTAAAAGCATTACGAAGAGCAGAATGGCACTGCCGGAGGAGGAAAGAGAGGGCACAGAAAAGAGCAGCCTTCATATCCAATCCTTTCGAATTTATCAAACTATTACTGGGTGAATCTTGCAGTGGAACGCTACAAAGTAGCACAGAGGAAATAAATGCTTTTCTCAAAGACTCATTAAGCAACTCCTACCAGCAGCAACAACTTGGCGAAAACCATCTACTTCTTATCCCAGATCCTCCTTCAATTGATCTCAACATAGGACTACCTAGCTTGGTTGAGTTGCAACTAATGCTTAAAAAAGCTTGGTCAAGCTCCGCTCCAGGCCTGAATGGAGTCCAGTACTTAGTTTATAAAAGATGCCCTAAAATACAACATATCCTATGGAAGTTACTGAAGGTCATTTGGAAGAGAGGGAAGACAGCAGACCAGTGGAAGTATTCCGAGGGGATATGGATCCCCAAAGTAGAAAACGCCAAGGAAATCAACCAATTCAGATGCATATCGCTGTTGAATGTTGAAGGAAAAATTTTCTTCAGCTTACTAAATAGTAGGTTGTCAAAATATTTAGCAAGAAATAATTACATTGACACCTCTCTTCAAAAAGGAGGAGTTCCAGGTATGCCAGGATGTATGGAACATATAGGGGTCATTACCCAACTACTGAAAGATGCAAAGGAAAATAAGGGAGATATTGCAGTCCTCTGGTTGGACCTCAAGAATGCTTATGGGTCAATTCCCCATCGTCTGGTAGAAGAAGCTTTAATCCGGTACCATATACCCACTGCTATCACCAAACTGATTTTAAATTACTATGAAGACTTTAAAATGAGGGCAGTAACAAAGACTGCAACTTCAGCATGGCATAATCTTGAAAGAGGGATTATAACAGGCTGCACCATTTCAGCGACTCTCTTCGCATTATCTATGAATATGCTGATAAAAGCTGCTGAAGTGGAATGTCGAGGGCCAGTCACCAGATCCGGTGTAAGGCAACCACCGATTCGTGCATATATGGATGACATGACTATAACCAGCACGTCCGTCATTGGGGCAAGGTGGTTGCTGAAGGGCATCGAAAAACTCATCAACTGGGCGAGAATGAGTTTTAACACTTCCAAATCACGATCCTTAGTAATGAAAAAAAGGTAAGCTTTTGGAAAACGAAAGATTTAAGCTCTTTGGAGATGACATACCAACAATACATCAAAAGCCTGTAAAGAGCTTGGGGAAGCAGTTCGATGAAACCCTAAAAGATTCAAGATTCGTAATATCACAAAAGAGAATCTAGAAGGATGGCTAATTAGGGTTGATAAGTCTGGCTTACCTGGCAGATATAAAGCTTGGATTTATCAACACGTCATTCTTCCAAAAATACTCTGGCCTGTAACTATCTACGATTTCACTTCCTCCATGGTAGAACTTATGGAACAAAGTATAACATCACGACTATGTAGGTGGTTAGGTTTGCCAAGATCCCTATGCAGCGCAGCGTTATATGGGAAAACAAACGCACTGAAACCCCCATTCAAAAGCTTGTATGAAGAATTTAAAGTAGCTAAAGTGAGAGCCACAATCCAGTACGAGTGCTCGAAAGATCCCAAAGTAGCTGGCGCGGGAATATCAGTATATACAGGTAAAAAATGGAATGCCATGAAAGAAGTGAATACAGCAAAAGAATCCGAGAAAAGGCAATACTAGGGACCGTAGCCACTGGACGCGCGGGCCTCGGGTTTTTCCTCTCAGAAAAATATGACAAACTGCAAGGAAAAAAGAAAAGTCATCTTTTGCAGGAAGAAATCAGAAATGGCAAAGAGGAAAAACGAATGGCAAAGAGGAAAAACGAATAGCAATCCAAGTTGGGATGACACAGCAAGGGGCAGGGACCAAATGGAGCTCTATGTTGAGTCGCCAAATTAAATGGTCCGAAATATGGCACGGTGACTCCAGATTACAATTTCTGATTCGGGCAGTATATGATGCCCTGCCAAGCCCGACAAACCTACAATTATGGTATAAATCCGAGTCGCCAAATTGTCATTTTGTGGGCGCAAAAGTACATTAAAACATATCCTGAGTAGCTGTAAATCTGCACTGGCTGATGGGCGTTACAGATGGCGTCACGATGTAATTCTAAAAGAGATCGTGGAAATAGTGCAAAATGCTATCAAAGATAATGTTTATAACCCAGATGCAAGGCTGATAAAATTCATTAAAGCAGGCACGAAAATCCCCAAAAACCGAAAGGTAATTCCAAACCTGTTATCTCCAGCAACAGACTGGGAACTAAGGGCCGATATAGGCTCGAGATTGAAATTCCCAGAGCAAATTGCCACCACAAAACTTCGCCCAGACATAGTTTTGTGGGAACTGACAGTCCACTGGGAAGAAAACGCAAAAGAAGCCCACGAAAGGAAAAAGTTAAAATATGACGAACTGCTGGAGAGTTGCAGGGTTAAAGGCTGGAGGGCTAGCTGCAATCCCATAGAAGTAGGAACTAGAGGATTTGCAGCAAGATCATTAAGCAAAGCATTAACAGATATTGGGATAGTGGGAGAAAAAAAAAAAGGAAAGCACTCAAGTCCATAACTGATACAGCGGAAAAAACAGCCAATTGGTTATGGATCAAAAGGGCAAGTACCTGGATTTCAAAAACAAACTGTTAGATAAAATTCCCCGAAATTCTGCATTTCTGAGTTCTCTTCATTTTTTTTTTTTTTTTAATAATAGTAAATAAGAGAAAAGGCATATATAAGTTTTTAAATTAATGTATTTAATTGTAATTAAGGTTTTTACTTGTACACAATTTATTATATATTTAGGTGTGTTTTAAAGGAATTTACATACTTTTGTACATACATATATATATATATATATAATATATTTACTTTCCTATTTTTTAATGTATACATATTTGTAGATACTTGTAATTAAAAACGGAATTTCTCTCTTTTGATAAATTCTTAAACGAATTTTTATCCTTGTTTTTTTTTTTTTAAGAAGTGACATAACTATATATTTGTAGATTTTTTTTTTTTTTAGTAATAGCCATATGACCATTAAATTGCTCAATATATTTTAGGATGAGTTCATGTTTGGTTTGCCACTTGATGTAAATTGGCTCTGTCTGTCGCCAATCGAAAGCGTTTCTAAGACTTCGTACGGGGGCCCAAACATCATAAATTTTCCACCAGTTTCTGAAAGCGTTTAGTGAGGGTGGACCAGAAACTCATCATCTCTGGTTGGGTTGGCGCAGTGAGGGGGGTATGATGTTGTGAGACCCGAAACGCCCTAGTGATCCACGCAAGGACATCACTGACGACACCCTCAAGTGCTCCCACTACGGTGCGTATGTTAAAAAAAAATTCAGCCTAAATTTTACACTTGCCTATATTTTTTCATTAAGAAACTTCTGAGTGAAATTTTATTTATAACAATGGTTTGTTATTTTTATTTTTATTTTTTTTTAATCATATCACCCTGAGCAAAGGCAGTAATGCCACTGATGCGCAGGGGGCTACGTAAGAGTGAAAAGATTGGAAAAGAGAAAGCCAGAAACCACATCCTAGACAGGGAACAAGGGATGAGCCTCTTCACCTGTTCAATAGATGTGGGTGGAGTGTGAACCGGGCGATAGTTTAGTCTATCTACTCCAATCGAAAAAAAAAAGAAAAAAAGAAAAGAGTAAAAAGATTGGAAAAGAGAAAGTTGGAAACCACATCCTAAACAGGGAACAAGGAATGAGCCTCTTCACCTGTTCAATAGACGTGGGTGGAGTGTGAACTGGGCGATAGTTTAGTCTAAATCAAAAACATAAGTTTCCATCCAATTAAAAATATCTTCCTAAAGAAATTTATTTTCATCCCACTCAAGGAGATGAAACCAAGAAGTTACTGAGAGTAAAAGAATCTGAGAAAAATCATTATTAAGGAAAGAGGACAATAAAAGAATGGGTTTCAAGGCGACAGGAGATGGTTATTGACAGTGAATTTAAATTTTTGAAGATTAAAGTCGGCTGGAAAGCAGGAAGCTTGAAGAATGTTCCACAAGTGAGAAGTGCAAGAAAAGAAGCTTAATATAGAACTTACAGTTGAATGTCGCTATTTCAATTGTAAAATGATGAGCCCTAACTTCCAATCTAATACTGCGCTTAAATTTGTAAGGTCAAAGTATCAAAGAGAAAAGTTCACACCAAAAATGGTGTATTGCTCTTGTCCCAAAGATGCAACTGTCCAATATTCATTTTCCAGTTTTGACAGAGTTCCAGAGTGTTTATGCAGCCTTGTGGGTGGTGAATCATTTTCAACTCTACAATCCCTTTACATACAGACTGAACTGATATCCATCCTACATATCCTCATAAACTGCACTTAATTCCTCTTTTTATCTGTCTATATTTCTCAGATGAGATAACATAACTATTTACACTATTTACATTGTTCAGACTGTTGTACTTATTTTTATTGTCACATTCACGCTGTTTAAGTCATTATATGCTTCTGCCTTCTTGAGGTGATATACGTTGGAATTTTGAACTGAACCCTTTTAGTCCACACGGGGTGGACTGTTCTAGTTCTATATGTCATGCCTCTCAGTTTTCAGTTAATTCCCTTTCGTAACTCAACTCTCTAAGATTTTTTTTTTTTTAACTCTTTAGGTCAAGTTATTTTTGGATTTCTTCAACCAATACTTTTATTCACTGGGCCACGTGTCCTCTTTTCCTTCTCGTTTAGTAAGCCTCTACCTTGAGCAGTTCTTGGATCTTGTATTTAGGCAAACAGTTAATGAAAAAAAAAATTCCTACTACCATCACTCCTACAACATGCCAATGTCTTGGAAAAATTTTGATTAAATTTTAAAAAGATGCTATGAACTATAATTAATGATAGATTTTTTTTTCTTACACAGTAAAGTTCATTATATTGCATAAAAGTTATAGGATCCTTAACAGCAAGCAACTTTCCTTTGATTTTCCTGACTAAATTTTCATTCCTTACTGTTCACTTGTAACATGGAACTAACTATTTAAATGTTTAATTGTATGAAATTACTGGATGGTGATTTAGAGGAACTTCTAATTAGATAATTATTAAAATTCTCAAGAGAGTAGGTTGAATGGTCGAAGAAAAAAAAAGAAAAGAAATGGATTAAAAATTATGTTTTGAAATAAAAAAAATTTGAAAATAGTTCCAAGAATTAAACCCAGAATTAACTAGTGAACATTCAGTAAAACCCTGCTTCCCATTAATATGAAGACATGATTAATATGTTATCAGAATTTCTATGGTCCTGAGAAATGCAAAAGTTTGTTTACATTATGTTATCTATCCAAAGCATGTGGTTTTTACACAATATAATGATCCAAATTCTTTTAAACAAAAAAAAAATAAGAAAAAAGAACATCTGGATTTTTTTTAAATTACCATGCTAGGGATTTGTTTTTATTGATGCTGACCATTCATAAAACACCATTATCTTTAAAGAAAGAGGAAACAGGAAATTCTAAAAACAACAGTGAAGGCCATGTGTTTATTAACAGATCTCCTAAGATTAAGACAGTTGGAAAGGAGAAATTAGATATACTAATATAAAATTTGGGAGGTGATGTGACAGGATTCATCTATATAAAAGCAGAGCTCACCAGGTACCAAGACGGAAACAGGCCGAGGAGGAAGCCAACTCCTACTGCACCAAGATTGCTTGTAAGACAGCTGTTGCTAAAGAACACACCCCTATTTCCTGGGTCTGGCATGAACATACAAACACATGTATGACAGAAGAAGTGAGTGAGATTCGACAGGCTGGTTATTATTTTAGCAGTTGTTACTAGATTTTTGTAATCACCATCTGACAAGAAGAGAACTTAGTCCTTCACTAGATAATAAGGACATTTTATTCACCAGTTTTATTTTATATTCAATAAACCTGTTGTCAGAGTTATCAACAGTATTGTACATTTTATTGAAAGAGTTCTTATTCCAAAACTGCCCTTGGATGCTAAAAGACAAGTTACCATGGTCATAAGTTAAAAATTATTCATTCTTAACTGTGGTACGAAACGTACATAGAGGGGATCACACTAGTCTTTACCCTCAGTTTTCAATATTCTAAGATTTTGGGAAAATCAAAATCAATCCTATTGAGATGACACACAGGCCTCCAAGTGAAGAGAGACAGAGACGAGAGAGGTGACAAGTGTGTGGGTTACACACTGTTTTCAATTGTTTATTTACAAGATTATTCATTCATAATTAATTACAAGGATGAGTGATAATGTAATGTTTATCATAGGAGGTGCATTTCTCAATGAATTTTTTTTTGTTACAGATGTAAAGAGACAAACCCTTGATCTTTTAATTTTATTTTTTTCCAGATATATTAATAAATGAGCTGATATGAAAATGGCTGTACTGCTGAAAGTGCATCAGAAGAAAGATTGAGTTATTTAACGGCATATCAACTCCTTATGGATTATTTAATGCCGAAATTTAATTTTCTTGTGAAGCAATAAAAATATGACATGTTCTTCTGCTTTCACAATTGAATACATGGTAGATGATACTCAGCTTTTGTGCATATACATGTTTGTGTAGACGTAATTACTTGAGTCAATGAGAGGTGTGTTTTATGTTGTAGTTTTGTTAAAATTATTTTGGAATACAGTTTGATTTCTTTAAGAAATTACAGGATAACCCGGATGGATATAAGAGAGATTTTCTCTGGTCTCAAATTAGAGCCTGTGGTAATGTATATAAAATAGACCAAACCCGGATATAAGAGAACTTTTGTCTGGTCCCAACAACTCTCTTATATCAGGGTTACACTGTATATGAATTAATGTTATAGAAAAGTTCTTCTATGATGTTTTGTGAGTTGATTTTATTTAGTAGGATATCAGCCTCCATGGGTTATTTAATTTTAAAATCTAAATATTTTGAACACAATTTTACGGCCTCAACTACAGATAAGATGTATTGTTGGTCATTCTGCTATAAAATGTATTTCTGGTACTTTTATACTTTCATAGCATTTTGTTTTTTGCTAGATGCGGGGGGATCACTATTTGCCCATAGCTGGGACCCTAACACGTGCTACCACACCAGGTCAGGGCAAACATGGGAACAACAGTGATTAAAAGTTAGTTCCACGTTTCCTCAAAACTGCCAATCTCTCGAGAAGAGGCTTTGCTGCCGGATATTGTTTATTATCATACCCAGGATAACTGTTACACCGAACTCCTTGGTGTTGAACTGTTAATAATGTCAAATCATGAAGTTTATTTCTTCTCGTGCTTTATTTTTTTTTTGTAACCTTGTTTTGTTAATGTATTTATTAATTGGTGTTTGTTTAAATTTCACATCTTATGTCCTTTTTTTTTTTTAACTGGACTCACAGGAGTCTGCCAAATATTGTTTGCAGGAGAAGTAATACCAGAAATCAAAAAATAATAAAATCGTTTCAGTTAAAAGCCATGCCTTTTTGGTAAATATAATGAAGTGCTTTCCATTTGCTTTCTGCATGATTTGAAATTCATAATTTTGCTTCTCTTGAGTCAGTTAGCACTCAAAGCTAGAGAGCCCAATTTATGAAGCTATTTACAAGGGTTGTAGAGCAAATAGACGGATCTATGCCTTTTCCAAGGGCACTAGTGTGAAAGGTGAGACTGAAATTTGAACCTGGTTTGTTGATTCTACTTTCTACACTTTTGTAATGTCACTTTGTAAAGCCACAGATACAAAAATAACGCTTTTGAACAATACTGTGTCCGACACTTATTCTTCTCAACACTAATCACTGAATGCTTATTATATCCCCATATATATTGTTTTTACACATCATGTGATCCCAGCAGCACAATACCTCCAATTACTTCAAGACGATGTGTTTGCTCTGTGGTGATCCATGTTCAAAACCTAGTGTCGGCAGCAATAATTTAGTCCTAGATGACACACCAATACCTGCACAAAATTTTTACAAATCTAAAAAAGAAAAAATATTTTACCTCTTTCTGATTTTCATCATACTCCTCAAAATATCTTTCCAGTTTTGGTAAAAGTTCTTGTGCATTAACAGCTGTGTCGATGTATTCTTGACAATATTCTGCAAAAAAACAAAACCATCTTTCAGAGAAAGTAAGCAATATTCAAAAATAAATTTCATAGAAAAGCAACATTATAATTCTGTGTGTTCCCCTCCTTTGCACAGTGTTATACCATCACGTAATATAAATAATGAACCATTTTGTTTTGATTGTGATTAAAGACTGAAGAAAAAGATTTATTAGAGATGCTGTTTGTATTTAATGAGAAACAGAATAATAATGATTGGAAAAAACACTTATTTTGTGTTGGAAATTTATTTAAAAAAAACAAAACAAAAAGATTTCCTTCATAAAATAAAATCTTTGATTAAAAACTTACATTATAGACCCTGTCATTGCATAAGATACAAAACGAACATTTTTGTTTTGATAGTGAGCAAAGATGGAAGAAAAAGATATATCTGGGTTTAAAATGCTGTCTGGTTTTAGTTAGAAGAACAAACAAAAGAAGAGGGGATAACACCCATGCATTTAACATCTGCTTCAGAGAAAGGAAAAATCCTGCCAATTTTGAATCTTTTCATTTGTACCCTCTTCTTTAAATAACAACCAGCATTCATACTTATTATTGTTATTGCAATATTTTCTTAAAGTAGATTTTTTTTTTTTTAGTTTTGTTTAACGGCATACCAGCCTCTGTGGGTTATTTAATGCCAAAAAGGTGGAGTTTTAATATATATTTTTAATGTTTGGTTATAGTGAAGAGGTTGATTTAGCCAGATTTTAATGAAAGGTTTTTGTTTTTATTATTTTTATTTTAGAAAACTGAAAATGTCTTCTAGTCTTATATTAAAAAATGTTTTAATGAGAGCTTTTTTCCTTCAAAAATGTATTGTTGGAAATATTTTTACTTCAAAAATGTATATTTTTCCATAAAAGTCTATTTTTATGTATATGTTTCTATAAAATTCTATTTATATACTTTCATAGTGTTTTTGACCCCACTTTGGGGGTTAACTATTTGCCCATAGCTGGGACCCTAACAGGTGCTACCACTCCGGGTCAGGGTGGACCTGGGAACAACAGCAATTAAGAGGTGGTTCCATGCTCCTCACAACATCCCAATCAGAGGCCTTGCTGCCAGATGCAGTTTACTGTCATGCCTAGGACTATCTTAAAGTAGTTAAGCTCAAATATTTAATGAAGCAAGAGGGAAATTTCCAAAGGTATTTTAGGGAAATCACAAGGAACATATGCAAATTGTTAAAGTAAGAATTAGGATTCACCAGAAAATTAAAAATACAAGGAAACTGAAATTTTCTTATTTGCTAAAAATTGCTAGTTTAAACAAATACCTGATAAAAAGTTTTAATTTATTCCCCCAACAAATATATATATATATATATATATATATACATACACACACACACATATCTTTTTATTGGATCAGAGTATGTGCATTGTAGTTCAGATGATATCGGCTTGGAACAAGAAATCAGGAAAGCTGAGTTCGAATTCCAGTTGAATTCCTTGCATTCACTTGTGTGCAGATACTCTTAGAAAAGATAAGAATCTGCCTCTCCTCTCCATATAACAGGACAGATTGTGTTCTATAGCCGTGGTTGGCAACCAGTCTACCACAGAAAGTAATGGCAACCTACTGCAAGAAAATCTCCTGCCCAGTCAGTCATATCTCGAAAGGGACATGATCGCCCAAATGTGTATCACGTATGGCACTTAACTGACTGACTGAATATGACAATGAAAGCACACACACAAAACCTCTAAACTGGGTCTCCACAAAGCATGTGGATTTTGATGGTATTCTGGCAATAATCTTTAAGAAATCAGCCTATATTTCCGAAATGAGCTATTGTAACTATTCACATTGTTTGAACTGTTGTCTTCATCTTTATTGCCATATTCATGTTTCGTCTGTTGTATACTTCGACCTTTCTTGGGTCGGATATGTTGAAATTTTGAACCAAATCCAGAGACACATAGCCAAGTGTATAGAAGCATTAGTTGGCCACAGCGAAGGTGATCAAAAATCTTGGAGAGTTGAGTTACCAAAGAAAAATAACTGAAACTGAGATATCTGAAAGAGGCATGGCATATGGAACTAGAACAATCTACTCCTGTCGAATGAAGAGTTTGGTTCAAAATTCCAATTTGTATCAATTGAAGGTGGTTGGAGTGTACAATGGCCAAAACATCATGAACATGGCAATGAAGACGAGAACAAGAATCCAAATGATGTAAATAGTGTAAATGCTTAAGAAATATGTTCCTGTTCTCTCTAAAAATAATTTAAGCAATATTGCTTCTCTAAGTCAATAGCCGATGCATTTATGATTATTACTGAAAGAATCTATGAAGCAATAAATAAAGATTGTGAAGTTCAGGTGGTTGCTTTGAATATCTTGAAGGTGTTTGACAGATTTTGGCAAACTGGTCTTCACAAAGTTGAAAGGTTATTTTATTTCTGGACAAACTTTTTAACCAGATTTAGTCTTTCTTATCAAATTGAGAAATGAAAGTTGTCTTGAACGACCACTATTCTAGATCTTTTTGCATTAATGCGGGTGGCACCGAAAGCTATATCCTTGGGCCACGTCATTCTTAATTTTCATCACCTACCTCCTTGATGCCATCAGTTCTCAACTTGGTATCTATGATGATGACAACAATTTACTGTCTAATAATGTAATGATTTTACTATAGGAATGCATAGATAATGATGAAAGGCATTGACAGTGGTCAGGAACAAAGGCAAGCATTACTGATAAAATAAAAGTACCATTTTGATAAGATCAAATTGGTAGCTATCCCAAAAATAACCTGTTGCTAACTGGCCTGTTAAGTTAAAAAAAAACAAAAAAACAGTTCCACAAAACTAAATTGCTTTCTTTTAATCATTCTTTGGGCTTTCATCAACATGGCTGTAGAATTAGTAGATAGCAACAGAACAGTAATCGACTGTAGTTGAAGTTGACTCTGCCCAGCAAATTGGTAGGTGGTTCATATAACAACCTGGGAGATTTCACTCTGCTATCCAGGCAAGTCCATACTGTAGGTTCTGATTGGCTGATGATTCCAGTGTGGATATTGTACTCAAATATCCAGCATGATATCCACCCTCTGAGTATTCAAGAGAGGGACATGTAGAGAGTCACAACCCTGTTTATTTTTTCTGCCAATTAGACACTAGTCGGAAACAGCCTTGTGAAGGTGAGTCTCACACTCTTAATCGTTCAATGGCTGATGCTAAGAGTGACTCATTGTGCCTTCTTGTCTTAACATTTCCTGCTGACATGAAGTGGAAAGATTATATTGAATTAATTGCTAGGAAAATAAGTTCACTGAAGAATCAGCAATGTCATTGGTACTGACCTGGTGCCCGAGCTTCAGTCACTTTCCTGTGGCTTCCCTGTGTCTTTTCTATAAATATTTTCATGATAATTATTCTAATGAGATTTCTGTTTTGGTACCTAGACTTTACAAAATTTAAGTGCAGTACTAGATTGGCAACTAGGTCTCCTCATTTTGCATTTGAAATGGCTGAGTTCTATGCTCACAGTTTCCTCTCTCGTACTTCTCGCTTGTGGAACTCATTCAGCTTCTTGCTTCACAGTCTAATTAGATTTTTAAAAAATTTAAATGCAATGCCAATCATTATATAGTCTTAATTCCCATTCTTTTACTGTTCTCCGTTCTTAATATTTACTTTTTCTCATATTCTTTAATTCTCAGTAACCCTCTGTATCTTAATGACTTTATTGCCTTGCTTGGGGTAAAAATGATAAAAAAAAAAGAAAAAAGAGGAGTTCAGTGAATCAAATCAAAATTCAGGAAAAAAAACATTGTACATCAAACAATTTAAGAAAGAATAGATGACAAAAATAACTTTTGTTGTAATTGAAACAGATTAAATATTAAAATGATATGAAAAGAAGTAAATGTCACCGAAAAAAGAAAATTAAATTTAAAAAACAGAGTTCAGCCAAATATTTGGCAAATTCAATTCAAGGGGAGCGAACTCTGTCTAAACTGTGACAGTTTTAGCACTCAACCTCCATGTATTGTGAATCAAAGTAATTTTTAAATGTGTTGAAGATATTTTACTACAGGAATGCATTGAAAAATCAGGCAGGAATGGATTGTCAGTAATCAGGAATTAAGACGAACATTAATCATATAATACAGCTATTATATGTATAATGTAAATAGCTAATAATTTTACTATAAGAATGTATAATGACAAAAAGTCATTGTCCACGGTCAGGAATAAAGGCAAGTGTTACTGATAGAATAGGGCTATTATACGTATAATGTAAATGCATTGCTAATGATTTTACTATAGAAATGCATTGAAAATGAAGAAGAAAGAGATTGTCAGTGGTCAGGAATGAAGGCAAGCATTACTAATGGAATAAGGTTATTATATAATGTAAATGCATTGCTAATGATTTTACTATAGGAATGCATTGAAAATGAGGGTAAATGAGGGTTGGTGGTCAGGAATGAAGGTATAATGTATTAATTTATTTCATAAACAATTATTAAAATCAGTTTAGGAAGCATCCAACATAAATTATATGACGAAAATTTCCAGAGTCAAATTAAGGTCAATAAAAGTAAAGTAAAATGACGGTTGCATTTAATGAATTAACAATTGTTTTAAGAATCGTTGACTCAGGGCAGGAAAAAAGACATGCTCAACAATGAAACACTGATAATAGAGACAGAAAGAAAAAAAAAAGCTAGCAGACCTGAAGCAGACTACCACCATGTTTAATTTGTTTTTCATTTTTTTTTTTACTTTTCTCAGCACAGTCCTATCAATTACCCCCTTAGCTTTATGATTACCAAAAAAATTTTTGAAAAATTTCAATATTTAAACATTTTCTGGGGGATCAGTTTCTCATACAATGTTATAGTAAATCGAGCCTCCATTTTGAAACCTGTCACCGGTACGACATTACTGCCACTTGTAAATTTGTTCATTATCAAAATTTTTTGGACTTTTTTCAGTGCAATATTATCGTTTTCATGACAAAAAAAATTTGCAAAAATTTTAATATTTAAACAATTTTAGTTTGTGTGTGTGGGGGGGTCAGTTTCTCATACAACCTTATAGTGACTTGAAAATGGAGGATCAATTTACTTTAACGTTGTATGATAAACTGACCCCCTCCACCAAATTTGTTTAAATATTGTCATTTTCCAAAATTTGTTTTGATAATCGGAAAGTTTAAAAACAATTGATAGGACTGTACTGAAAAAAGTAAAAAAAAACAATGAAAACACCAAAATTAAACGTGGTGGTAGTCTACTTCAGGTCCGCCGAAAAACTTCATAGATGAAATGAATGCATTGGCAAACTCTTCCATGATGAAAAATATTGAAGGCACAGAATTATTAAAAATCTGAAGTGAAATCAGCATTGCAGAAGAACAAAGTAACGGAGGGACTAGATGGAATCGTAACAGAGATGCAGACAGCATTTGAGAATTTTGGCATTGCCAAAATTACAGATATCAGAAATTAAATTTTACAACATTGGTGATATACTAGAAGACCTAAGTAGATCCATTTTTATAGCTCTGCCTAAGAAGTCAGGTGCATATGAATGAGAACTTAATTGAACAATCAACCTAATGATCCAAATAACGAAATCTATCAGCTGAATTCTGATGAATAGAGTGCACAGCAGAATTAAACTTGAAGTAGAGTAAGAACAATGCTGTTTTGTTAAAGAGACCAGAAAAAAAGAGATGCAGACAGCATTTGAGAATTTTGGCATTGCCAAAATTACAGATATCAGAAATTAAATTTTACAACATTGGTGATATACTAGAAGACCTAAGTAGATCCATTTTTATAGCTCTGCCTAAGAAGTCAGGTGCATATGAATGAGAACTTAATTGAACAATCAACCTAATGATCCAAATAACGAAATCTATCAGCTGAATTCTGATGAATAGAGTGCACAGCAGAATTAAACTTGAAGTAGAGTAAGAACAATGCTGTTTTGTTAAAGAGACCAGAAAAAAAGAATGCAATATTTATGTTCAGAATGCCATTAAAAAGCGCAGTATAAATGCATAAGGATGTTTTCTAGATTATGTGAAAGTGTGTGTTGTGGTGCAGTGTATATCTGCTCGGAACAAGAAATCAGGGAGCCAAGTTCGAATTCTAGTTAAATTCCTTGCATCACTTATGCACAAATACCCTTGGTAAAGGTATTAATCCGTCTCTTTTCTAACCACTAGTCTACTGCAGAAAGCAATGGCAACCTACTGTGGGATAATCTTCTGCCCACTTAGTCATGAAAGAGAAATGATTGCCTAAAGCGTGTATCACGTATGGCACTTAACTGACTGACTGAATATAATAGTTGAAAACAATTAAAACTTCTACTGGGCATAAAGTAGGGGATCGGTTTTCTATTGTTATAAAGTAATAAATTGATCCTCCACTAGTCACTACTTATTACTATAATGATATAATTTATCCCTTCTCACTCTAGTTATGGGTTAAATAACAGGACAGATTGGGTTCTATAGCCTTGGCTGTCAACCAGTCTACTGGGGCAAAGGTGGGAGGTCAGACAAGGGCGGGGCAAAGACGGAAGGTTAAACAGGGGCAAGGCAAAGAGTTCAAATATACTTACTTTCTACTCCAACTAATAAAGTATCTCCAGAGTTTTCATCGATTAAAATTTTGACATTTTCCTTTGGAAACTTTAAGACATTTCTTACTCCAGATCTGTTTTTAAAGACAACATAAGCCAATTTGTAGCCCTGAAACAGAAAAAGATAAGGTTACTCTTATGGTATTATCTAGTCAAGCAATTCAAGAATCAGGAAAAGTCTGTGTTCAAAAGCACTATTTAGGCTTTGCTTGACTAGGAAGTTCATTGTGGCTGAGAGGTCAAAGCCTATCAAATCTAATGATGGTTTTTCGTAACGGAACATGGATTCGAATCCTGCCAGAGAGTACATATTATTCTAATAAGATTTATCAAACGCTCAGGACAGTAGATGGAAATCGATATACTATTTAATAAATAAATAAAACAGAGCATCTACTCAAATATGGATTGCCATAAAATAATAATGTTTAAGCAATAAATTATGTCCAATTAATAAATGAAATTAAGAGAAGAAAAAATGTATGAATTCAAAACCAAAAGGTGTTTATGTAGGGTTTAACACCCCAAACTGTAAAAAGTTACAGAAGCCGTCATGACAACAAACCAGCCCAAAACAGGAGAAGGCAAGGGGCAGTCAATGGCCTGTGCTCCACTAGGAGTGATGGGGCTTATATATATATATATATATATATATATATATATATATATATATATGTGTATGTATGTATGTATTTTACTAAAATACTTTCATCCAAAACGGAAAAGTAGGAAAAGTAAAAAAAAAAAAGTACTAATTTAACCCCCGATATCCTCTGCTAGTAAATATATCTTTTACACATCATAATTTTTATAAATTTTTATATAAAATTTTTTTTTTAAATTAATCTTTTTAATTTATATTTTCTTTAATCTTTATTTATATTTAATTTATTTTATTTAGTTTATTGATACCTAAAGGTATCTTTAATAAGATTAACTTTAAAAAAATTTTTTAATTCTTTCTCTACTTTTTTCTCCTCAATATGCTTTTTCTAAAAAGTCTCTTTTCCTAATACTTAACCCATGTATAAGGTTATTTTTGTTTGACACGTATTGAGCGTTTCTAATATTAAATTTTTTTTCTTTTTCTCTCCCCTTTTTTCCTTTCTATTCTTCTCTTTCCTTGTCTTTCCTTTTCTTACCTCCCTACTTCCCTTTTCGTTTTGTTTAACCCTATTCTCAATTTAACACCTCTCCTAAACCCTTTCCTTTGTAAGCTAGACGAAACCAAATTTTCCATTTCTTCACTTACAACACTATCTAAAAGTTAATATCTAAAATTAGACATGAATTACTTCCAAAATTTTTTGTGACGTAAATTTCTCAAATCTTAACCGTCTTTTTTTTATTTTTATTTTTTTTCTCTTTTTATTCTTATTTTTATTTCCATTTTGAAAGATGTATGTTGCTGAGGAGATGTAAAATCTCTCTTAGGGATTTTATGTCGAAATATTCATTCAACATTTTTGAATATTGAAAATTTATTTTACTTTATATATATATATATATATATATATATATAAAAAGATATAGAAATCCCAACAAAATTTTTAAATTTAAGAAATGGAATTGTTTCATGAAAATAGATTTGATAATGTGTTTTGCCATTCAAGGCTTCATCAGATCCAAAAACAAAAGAAGTGTGTGTGTGTGTGTGTGTGTGTTTATATGAACAAAAATTTTGTCAATTCAATCAATCTAAATATGGCTTTAAAAAGGACAGAAGACATGCTTTTAAAAGAGACTTTTTTTTTTGGCCAACACGTCTACAGAAAGATTTGCTGGAACAACAATAATCAAAATGATAAAACTGAAAAAGGTAGACACATGGGGTGGTAATTAAGGAGCCACGACTAAAGTAAATTTATTACTACCCACCTCACAAAAAAAAAAAAAAAAAAAAATCAGTGTAAGTAAACCCCTAGTGAGTATAACAGATAAAAGAATTACTCATGATGCACCCATGAAACAGAGAAAATAAAATTCTCTTTCTGCCTGCACAAAGTTGTTTGATGAAGCTTGATATACACCGCCTTTGAAAACTGTAAATGTTCTACTGACTGAGCCTTGTGTAGCCCCTTAAATGTTCTGCCAAGATTATTATTGGGTTATTAATTAAATAAAGCCCAATTGCTGACTCACAAACTGACGAGTCAAATATTTACTGTTATTTGCTACACCCTACCTTATATAGGGAGGCACATTTTGTTCAATTTGGGTCTTCAACTGCAAGTTGATTAACCCACATATTTGGCCTTGCACCGATATTTGAATTGATAAATGATGTCATGCATTCATGAAAAAGGCTAACAAAATTGGTAGCAAACAAAATTTTATTTTCTCAAAAATGTCATACCAATATTTGGGTAATTAAAATCTAATACCTGTTGATTAATGCAACAAACATACCTTTGGATTTTCTGCTTTTGGAAAATATCGGGATTCTTTTAACACTGGTGGTTCTGAAGTTGGTTTACTGTGTAAATAGACATTTTCAATGGCACCAAAACTAGCAAAGAATTTTTCAACACATTCCTGGTAAAAAGACAAAAATAAGTAACGATTAACATTTGTGTCTGGAAAAGGAAAATATTAGAAAAAAATAAAATGGATTTCTGCACTTACACAAATTTGTAAAGATCCTATTGATGCATATAAAAATAGACATCTGTGCTGCTATATATTAGGAGAGATACTGTTTTAGGATGTGTGTTGTGGTACAGTGGATATCGGCTTCGAACGAGAAACCGAGGAGCTGAGTTCGAATTCCAGTTGAATCCATTGTATTCACTTACGTGCAAATACCCTTGGGAAAGGTATTAATCCGTCTCTTCCATCTAGTTATGGGTTAAATAGCAGGACAGATTGGGTTCTATAGCCTTGGTCGGTAACCAGTCTACCGCAGAAAGCAATGGCAACCTACTGCAGGATAATCTTCTGCCCAGTCAGTCATGTCTTTCGAGACATGATCGCCCAAGCATGTATCACGTATGTCACTTAACTGACTGACTGTTTAGACTGTCAAAAATGTGTTTCTTTGCTTCCTTAAATCTGAATAGATGCCTTTGATGCTTGCAAAGTCGGGTATTTTGTGATTCCAGACATCTAGGAAAATGTTATTAATGAGCAATCTTGTTCATGCCAACAAAAACAAAAAGTGTCAAAAGGAGGATTTTTCCTTTGAGACTGACATTATTTTACCTACCTTCACTTCTTTGTTGTTAGAAAAAGTGACAATCAGAATTATAATAAAATCTAAACATAATGAAATACATTATATATATATTTTATATATATATATATATATATATATATATTTTTTTTTCATTTTTAAACAAGTTATTTCGCTACCTTGGTTTCCACCATGACGCGGTTTCTTCAGGCGATTTTTAAAAACTGATTTTATTTTTTAAAAAGGTCACTTAATAAAAAAAAAATCACCTGTAGAAACCATGGTAGTGAAATAACTTGTTTAAAAATGAAAAATATTCAAAAGTTCTACAATATAATTATATAGGACACTTTTTAAAACAAATGTGTACTGGTCTAACCCTATTAGGACCAAAAACTAAGTATTAAACAATATATATATATATATATATATATATATATTTTTCCCCTTTGTTCTTGAGAATTTACAACAACAATATCAAACACTATTAGATTGTTTATTTACAAGAATAATTCTATATTTACATTCTAAAAACTAACACAACTGTATTAAAACCAATGCAATATCTATCATTTACTAATTTATCTAAACTTATTTATAAATGGAACATTGTCTGTGCGTGTGTGTGTGTCTGTGTGTATCTGTTACCTATAGACTCCGAAACGGCTGAACCAATTTTCTCAAAAATTTACAGTTGTACTATAAGCATCTGTGAGTGTTCTTAGCTAAGTTTTGTGTCAAGGTACCCCTGATAAATATCGAAAATCGTTAATCGAAAAAAATCGGGTTATAGAAGGAGTGGCCCGATTTTAATCAAATTTGATACACTCATAGACAAAGACATAAGAAATGATATCCAAGGTTACAGTTCTTACAATAGTGCAGAAAATCAATAGTATATATATATATATATATATATATATATATATATAAAAGGCAAGATGTTTGTGTGTGTGTGTCCCCGTTTATCTGCATGTATGTCTGTATATTTTTCAGCCCTTTTATTTTAGTTTTTGCTTCAGGTTTGACTTTAAGTAGGTATAATTGTAGTTCTTAGTCTCAGCTACGATACCATTTACTCAGAGGACTTATTTAGCCTTCAAAATTCAGTTTATGACGAAAAAAAAACTGATTTGATATCGATACCAGGAAATCAAAATTTGACTGAGCTCCAGGACCATTGATTAGTTTTAAAGCTTTCATTACACCCAAGCAACGCTGGGCTATACTGCTAGTAAAGAAATAAATTTGAAAACAATTTTTTCTTCAGAAATTTATAAACATTTACTAAATTATAAAATATGCGAACTGACTATAAAAAAATCTTTATTTTATAAAATTCCAATTGATTTGAAATTAGGCAATGTTTTGCTAACCATTCCCATAAACAATAGTGGACATAAATTTTCCTGGATACCCACATTTGAGTAGCTGGTCCATTTATTGGTAAATTTTTGTTTTAGATACCGACGGCTTTTCCCCCTTTAAATTTATCCAAAATAGCATTATTTCTGTGCAAATGTATATGCTGAACTCAAATCAACAATTAGTTATTGAAGAAACTTACCTTTTTTGCTTTGAAAGTCCATAAAAAAAAAAAACTATATCTCGCACTTTTTCTCTTCCATAACTCTCACAAAGCCATGTAATTAACTGCAGAATGACGTTCTACTTAGGAAGCAATTTTCTGTTGAATTTCGTCCTTTACTGAAACTTCTGGCAATGTACTTCCTGTTTTGAGAGCAATAAGCGTAGAAATACAATACCACATTACTTTAATTCCCGAAAGTACATCACTGGAAGTATCAGTAAATGAAGAAAAATAGTGCAAAAATGTGCCA
This sequence comes from Ascarosepion bandense, assembly GCA_037127315.1. Taxonomy (NCBI): domain Eukaryota; kingdom Metazoa; phylum Mollusca; class Cephalopoda; order Sepiida; family Sepiidae; genus Ascarosepion; species Ascarosepion bandense. The sequence goes on from JBBBDQ010000737.1 coordinate 2,081,468, forward strand.
AAATATGTTGCATTATACAGTCCGTCATTCTGCAGTTAATTACATGACTTCGTAAGAGTTACAGGAGAGAAAAAGTGCTAGATATAGTTCATTTTTTTTATGGACATTTAGATAAAAAAAGGTAAGTTTCTTCAATAACTAACACTTGATTTGAGTTCAGCATATACATTTGCACAGAGATAATGCTATTTTGGATAAATTTAAAGGGGAAAAGCAACGGGATTTAAAACGAACATTTACCCATTTATTAATAATGTAAACAAACAATCTAATAGTGTTTATTATTTTTGCTGTCAATTCTCAAGAACAAAGAAAATGTATAAATTCACTTTCATATATTTAAGTTTTATCAAAATTCTAATTGTCACATTTTATGACAAATACTGATGAGACAAAAAACAAAAAACAAAAAGCAAACTATCCTTTTTTTTTTTTTTTTTAACCATATCACTCCAAGCAAGGCGGTACCGCCACTGATGTGCAGGGGGCTACGTAATAGTGAAAAGATTGGAAAAGAGAAAGCCAGAAACCACATCCTAAACAGGGAACAAGGGATGAGCCTCTTAACCTGTTCAATAGACATGGGTGGAGTGTGAATCGGGCGATAGATAGATCTATCTACTCCAATTGAAAAAAAAAAAAACAAAGTGAGAAGATTTGAAAACAGAAAGTCGGAAACCACATCCTAAACAGGGAACAAGTGATGAGCCTCTTAACCTGTTCAATAGATGTGGGTGGAGTGTGAACCAGGTGATAGATCTATCTACTCCAATTCACACTTAATTTATTTTATGCAGGCACAAAGGTTATACATTGCCCAAAATTACATATGTTAATAAGCAGCAGAAAGTAATCGAAATGAATTAAAACTTCAATATTTGTCCATACTTCTGCAATGAGATAGTGTTTACACTTCACATTGTTCGGACTATTGTCCTAATCTTTGCTGCCAAGTTTACAATGTTTCGGCTATTGTAAGTTCCAGCCTTCTTCAGGTGCTAGGAATTATGAACCAACCCCTTTATTATAATCACTGGGGTATATCATTCTCATTCCTCGGCGATGCCACTTCTGGTAGCCACGTAGGTATCGCCTTTTAACTTAACTCTTTCAAGTTATTTGTTCACTACTGCTGTAGCCAGGTATTGAGCTCACAACTCAACATCATTGAGCTCAACTTTGAGTCAAGTCACTGGAACTAACCAAAATTTAGATCCACTGGGCCATGTTATTCTCAAGGACAACAGAATGTGAATTTCTGGGACTTATAAACCTAATGTCTCAATAAACTTTTTTTTTTTACCAGAGTTCATATCACAATCTTCTTGATGCTAATGATTTTCTTTAGCATTCTATATTACTGGTTCCCATATTGTATTCATTTCTATGCTTGGGCGGTTTAAAAGATTGTAGCCTAGCGTATGCACCAATTCCTTAAGTTTACGTAATTTTCAGTGGTGTTCTTTATCTATCCGCTTTCTCCTGCCATATATGGTCAGCTATGCCTGATTTTTCTATCTCCCCTTGTGTTACGGCCTTACGATCTTCTTGTAGCCTTACCTTAAAGGGGCGGCCTGTTTCGCCTTCATATTTCTTTCCACAGCTATGTGGAATGGCATACACACAGTCCTTAGTCATGTTCTTTTCTGTTTGGGGTATTACTCAGGAGAGGTACCTGCAAAGTGTAGAACCACTTCTGAAGGTCGTCCTGATGTGATATATGAACCACAGATACTTTGTATTTTCTCCAATAACCACTCCACATAGGGTAGACAAACCGAGGATGTTTTCCGAGAGTTGTTATCCTCGTGTGCCCACATTCATTGCAGCTATTGTCATGTACCCTGGATTATTTGTACATTGTAGGGTACTGCTTATACTGACCATTTCCTGTTTGTATGTCTCTGGGTCGCTGCTTATGACTTTTGCTTGGTGTTGCAGGCAGTGAACGATCCTTTTCTTTACACTGTATGGGTGGTGGGAGCTGAAGTTGAGGTATTGTCCAGTGAATGTCGGCTTGCGATATACAGATGTCTTGAGCTCCCTCTCTATTTGAGATATTAGAACATCCAAAAATGCTAGTTTGTTGTTGGTCTCTTTTTATGTAGGGAACTGTATCGATGATCTTATTGAGTTCACATGGTCCAGTAACGTCTGAATCTCTTCCTAGTGTGGCCAGAGTATGAAGGCGTCATCAACGTATCTCAGCCATAGAATTGGCTTTAGAACTGTGGATTCTAATGCCATCTCTTCAAAGTATTCCATATATATGTTAGCCAGTGATGGTGATAATGACGATCACATTGCTAAGCCTTCATCCTGCCAATATATCCTTTCTATTTTCTTTGATAACCCTTTGACATTTGACATTGGGTAGACAGACCAAGGCTGTTTTCTGAGAGTTGTTATCCTCATGCACCCTCCCTTCTGTGTATGATGGAGCTATTGTCATGTACCTTGGATAATTGTTTCATTATAGGGTACTTCTTATACTATTTCCTGTTCGTATGACTCTGGATCATCACTTTTGACATTTGCTCAATGTTGAAGGCAGAGGACAATTCCTTTCTTTACATTGTATGTGTGGTGGGTGTTGAAGTTGAGGTATTGTCCGGTGAATGTTGGTTTGCGGTATACTGATATCCTGAACCCCCACCTCTGTTAGAGTTATTAGCACATCCAAGAATGCTAGTTTGTTGTCACACCCTTTTTAAATAGGGAATTGTATAGATGGTCTTATTGAGTTCACATGGTCCAGTAACGTCTGAACCTCTTCCTGGTGTGGCCAGAGTATGAAGGCATCATCAACGTATATCAGCCATAGAATTGGCTTTAGAGCTGTGGATTCTAATGCCATCTCTTCAAAGTATTCCATATATATGTTAACCGGTGATGGTGACAGAAGTGGCATTGTGCATGGAATGAGAACGATATACCCCAGTAATTGTAATAAAGGTTTTAATTTAAAGTTAAGCAACTGACGAAGGCCAGAGTGTACAACAGCCGAAACATCGTATACATGGCAGTAAAGATGAAAACAACATTCCAAGTAATGTAAATAGTGTGAATTAAAACTTGTAATAAAATTATAAGAATATTATATTTAAATAAAGAAATAATCACAAAATGGAATAAAACTAATCAACTTTTTTATATTAAAGTTCACCTCTAAAGTGAAGAATGTGAGCCTATGTCATGCTGGTGTCAGTTTAAACTAGATAACTTCACCGAAAAAGAAAAAATAAGGTACCTAAGGTTTATTTACAGGCTTGAAAAATGATGTCTTGGAGAATTTAACACTAACACAGAGTAAAGGAATAAAAGAAAAGAAACAATAAGATGGAATAAAACTAGTAATAAAATAATAGTAATAATGAAGAGTGTATAGAGCCAGAGTGTTGGGATAAAAAGCAACAATAATAAGATGGAATAAAACTAGTGAGAAAATAATAGTAATAATGAAGAGCGTATAGAGCCAGAATTTTGGGATAAAAAGCAACGATAATAAGATAGAATAAAACTAGAAATCTTTTTATATTAAAGTTTACTCAATACAAGGCTTACAAGCCACTCAAGATAGTAGGCAACAGTTAAAATGGTTAGCTGTGAAATAAGTTGAAAAGGAGGTAGTAGGAAGCAAAGATCATAAATTAATGAAGTGTGTATTGACACTAAGTGAAATGGCAATTGCTTATCTTCAGGTTGTTGGTTCAAATCACATGAGGTTTCAGTTGATTAAACTTTAGTGCCTCAGTATAGCATTGTAGACATTTGAATAAACAGAGTTATTCCCCCTTGCGTAAAAAAGCTAACATTTGCATGCAGGAATGAATAAGGCAAAGAAGATAAACCCATTTCATCCTGGTGTCAGTTTAAACTAGGTCCTTCCCCAAAGAAGAGAAAAAAAAAAAAAAAAAAAAAAAAGCTACAGCTAGTACAACTATTGACGGCTCCCAAAGGGTCCTGTCTAACCAATTTCACTCACAAGACTTGCGTCAACTCGTGGTATGGTGAAGGTGCCATATGCTGGGATCACCTCCTCTAGACTGATAATATCAAGTCACCCTTCTTGACAAATCAACCACAGTGAGATTTGACCCTAAGACTCATGGTCAGAAAGCAAAGCTTAAATGTACAAGACATTCACTACTGACTTCTAAAACTAATATTTTTTTCCCTTTTTTTACTTCTAATATTTGTGAATATACTTGTCCCTGAAATTCAATCCTCATGCAATCAACCATCTATCTATAATCAGTCAGTTAAGTGCCATACGTGATACACGCTTGGGCGAGCATGTCTCGACAGAGACATGACTGACTGGGCAGAAGATTATCCCGCAGTAGGTTACTATTGCTTTCTGCAGTAGGCTGGTTGCCAACCAAGGCTATAGAACCCAATCTGTCCTGTTATTTAACCCATAACTGGAAGGAATAGGCGGATTAATACCTTTCCCAAGGGTATTTGCGCATAAGTGAACGCAATGAATTCAGCTGTAATTCGAACTCGGCTCCCCGATTTCTCGTTCCGAGCCGATATCCAATAATACTAGTGTCTTAAATACAGAGTAAAACTTGTATTTCAAAATGCATCCCACATACTAACAAATGCAGTACATTAAACACCATTTCTATCAACCTTCAGTCACTTTCTCACCAACATGATGTGGCTTCCCTTTGTCTTTTTTACAAGCATTTTCATGTCAACTGCACTGACCACATGCTACTAAATTGGCATCAAGGTCCCATCTTTTTACCGTCAAAATAGTTAAATGTAACCGACTCTGCTACTCTAACAGTTTTCTTTCTCACACTTCTCGTTTGCGGAACTCCTTTTTGTTTGCTTGCTTCCGATAGCTACAACCTCCAAAAGTTTAAATGCAATGTTAATCGTCATCTTCTATCTCCGTGATTTCCATCTTTTTCTTATCCTTTCTTCGACATTCCCTGTACCTTGGTTTTTCTCTCAGTGTATTTGCCTGTGCACCAGTGGCAGTCCTGCCTTGCTTGGGGTGAAATGATTATTAAAAAAAAATAAAAATAAAAATAAAATAACCCTACCTTATCAATATATGGAGGGATGTTAAGAACAAAAAGAGTTCTCTCTTTTGGTCTGTAGGCATCAACTTCTTTAGCAGAATGAGCCTTCACAAAAAGTTGGCGTTCTACATTACTGCTAGAATTAACTTTCACACGAAGAACTGAAAATATCAAGAAAGAAAAAAAAATATACATATAATTGCACAATTTTATCACAGGCATTTTTCTGGTCTTTCATGATAAATTTATATCCAGGCTCATACATCACATCTCAATATTACCTTTCTTAAAGAAACAATTAGAAACAAAGTTAATGGCAGACTCAGATGAAAAACTGAAATAATTATTAGACAAAGTAGCAAACTACAGGAACTCCTATAAAAGTTAGTAAAGGAAAGCAAGAAGAAAGGACTAAACATCAATTATGAGAAACACTGTATGAATGCAAAAACAAAAAAGAAAAGCTCAAAAACTTAAATATCTAGGAAGTGGTTTAATAGACAATAGAAAATACAACATCAATATCCTAAGGTGCATTGGAATAGTGAAAGGTGCCTTCCAAAAGCTAAGCAACATTATTACGAAACAGGAAAATTTCATTAAAAAAGAAAAGGATACTGAACTGTTACGTGATATAAGTTCTTCTATATGGTAGTGGATGCTGGACTATGTACTCACAGATAAAGAGACTTGAAATAACAGAAATGTGGTTCTACAGGAGGATGCTACGTATACCATGGTTTTAACAAGTGAACAACAAAAAAGATTTGAAGAAAATAAAAAAGACACTTATACATAACATTGGTAGGAAATGGTTGAAAATTCTAGAGAGCTTGGAAAATGTCATACTCACAGGACAGACTGAAGGCAGAGAGAGCTTGGAAAATGTCATACTCACAGGACAGACTGAAGGCAGAGAGGGATTGGAAAATGTCATACTCACAGGACAGACTGAAGGCAGAGAGGGCTTGGAAAATGTCATACTCACAGGACAGACTGAAGGCAGAGAGGGCTTGGAAAATGTCATACTCACAGGACAGACTGAAGGCAGAGAGGGCTTGGAAAATGTCATACTCACAGGACAGACTGAAGGCAGAGAGGGCTTGGAAAATTTCATACTCACAGGACAGACTGAAGGCAGAGAGGGCTTGGAAAATTTCATACTCACAGGACAGACTGAAGGCAGAGAGGGCTTGGAAAATGTCATACTCACAGGACAGACTGAAGGCATGAAGGGCAAAGGACAACAACACATTCTACTTAGTGAACTCCAATAAATGAATGGCAGAATACGGCTTAGAAGAGATGACAAAATTTCTTGAAAAATTCAAAGGACAGGAAACGGAAGCGCTTGAAAAGAACATAGAAGAACTCCTGCTTTTTATAGGAGAAAACACTTAATATAGGCGATCATGGGGTTGACCGTAAACTGCATTTAGCAGCAAGACCTCTGATTGGGAGGTTGTGAGGAGCATGGAACCACCTCTTTGCTGTTGTTCTCAGGTCCACCCTGACCCGGAGTGGTAGCACCTGTTAGGGTCCCAGCTATAGTTAACCTCCAAACTGGAGTCAAAACACTATGAAAGTATATAAATAGACTTTTATAGAAACATATACATGAAAATAGACTTTTATAGAAAAATATACATTTTTGAAGAAAAAATATTACCAACAATACATTTTCAAAAGAAAAAAAAATTATTGCCTTAATACATTTTTGAAAGAAAAAAAATTATTACTAGCAGTACATTTTTGAATACAAAACTAGAAGACAACTTCAGTTTTCTAAACTAAAAAAATAAAATAAATAAAATTTTTTTTTATCAAAATCTGACTAAATCAACCTTCTCACTATAACCGAACATTAAAAAATATACCATAACACCTTACGTTTTTGGCATTAAATAACCCACAGAGGTGTTGATATGTTGTTAAACGAAACTCTAAACATAATATAGGATTTTTACCACTCACTGTTTGATATCTTCCCATTAAACAATAAGTTGCCCAACTTTGTTTTCTCCAGGAATTCTTTCAAAAGATTTTTCGATGAGTACTAATGAATATCTTGAAAAGAAGTAGTCATTATTTTATACTATTTTTTTTCCATACAAGTGTGATTGCTTCATTCATTTTTTTTATGGCTTAAAGTCAGAAAATATATGTAGATTATAAGAATATTTTTTGGGTGAGAATAAAGGTCTAGTGATACAAGTCTTACTAATTAACCCACATTTTTCCCAAAGGCATTTGTGTTTAAGTAAATATACTGAACCCAATGGGTACTGGAACTCAGCTCTTCAATTTCAGTTAATTCCAAGCCATTACACCACCTGCACATCCAAGCTTACAGCACTTGGCATTCCCAAACAGTCACCCGTCTAAGTAGTCATCAGGCTTAGTGTTGCTTAACGTTAGCATACAAGAACTGGTGTTTTAACATGATGTAGACATAAGCCCCAAGTATTTGGGTGTTTTCTTTAAAACAGTAAAGAACCATGCACAATATAGATATTCAATGTGAGGGTAATGCTTCAATTAAGGAAAAGGAACTTATTAGTCTTAGAGGGCAGGTTATCAAAAAAGAAAATAAATTAGGATTTCAAACCTTCTGTCCTGCAGCCCACACCGAACCCTATAAGAAGCTTTGTGGGTATGATTAATTGATTGATTTAATGGTGTATCAACTCCTTATGTGTCAGTTAATACCAAAACTTAATTTCTTGGGAGCTTTGAAGCAATAAAAAATATGAAAAATGTTATTCTGTCCTCACAATTGAATACATGGTAGATAATACTCAGATTTTGTGCATAAACATGCTTGTGCAGACATAATTACTAGAGGCAGTGATATGTTTTATCTTGTAGTTTTGTTGAAGTTATATTTCGGAATATAATTTGATTTCTTTAAGATATTGAAGGATATTATATGGATTAATATCATGAAAGAGTTCTTCATTGTTGGTCGATTTTGTTTAGTGGTGTATCAACCTCTATGGGTTATTTAATGCTGAAATCTAAATATCTTGTACACCATTGCATAGCTTCAAGTACAATAACTTATTGTTGATTATTTTGCCATAAAATGTACTGTTGGTATTTTTTTAATCATATCACCCCAAGCAAGGTGCTAACGCCACTGATGTGCAGGGGGCTACTTAAGATTGGAAAAGAGAAAGCTGGAAACCACATCCTAAACAGGGAACAAGAGATGAGCCTCTTCACCTGTTCAATAGACGTAGGGTGGAGTGTGAACCGGGCGATAGTTTAGTCCATCTACTCCAACTTGGGGGGGGGGGGAAGAGTAAGAAGATTGGAAAAAAGAAAGCCGGAAATCACATGGCTTTTCTTAGAATGAATACCTGCTTTTTAATTGACTATCAATATATTGTTACGAGGATGCATTTATATATAAAAATAATAATAATGTTTAACAAGTTGTAGTAAGGGACTCTATTGAGCCCTACTTGTTATTACAAAACGTTTTAATTCATTAAGTAGTCGTAAAAATAGGAAAATTAGGAATAGAACGTTTTGGAAGATGCCAGAATGTTCCAATAGATTCAAGAGAATTCAAAAGGTTCTAGAAATAAGCAAATTAGGTGTTAGCTCCTATAAAAATAAGTTCTGGGCAGTGAGGAGTTAGTTGTTACCAGGGTTTGCTGATGTTATCAACTCCGGTTTTGCTTCAAGGATTTATATCTAGCTGAAAGAATCCCTAAGAAATCATCAACCGACTAAAACCTGAAAGAGTTGTTAAAAGGATTTGCTGATATTATCAACTCCGGCTCTGATTCAAGGATTTATAGCCAGCCAAAAGAATCTCATAGAAAAGTTCGACCAACTAAAACCTGAAAGAGAACCTCATGAAACTATATGGGTAAATCATTGACCAAACTAATAATTATTATTCTTTATATACACATTTAAGGATTTCCAAGTATAGCACTTAACTTCTTCACCAACTTAACTGGGTAAAGATATTTGACACCTTACCTTCCCCTTCTCTCCTCCTAACACTCGCCAGTAGTAAACTCTATATTTCTTGTTTTGAATGCAACAAAAATTGTATATTTGTAAATATTTTATTTGATGTGCTTTGTAAATTAAATATTTGTCTATGATTTATCTCTGAGTTTTGGTCAATCATTTTTTTTCTTTTGTTACAAATAACACACAACAAAATTGGGGGCTCATTCAAGAATCCATCGTAACAATATATTGTTGGTATTTTTTATATAAAAATATATCACTTGTATTTTTATACTTTGTGTTTTGTTTTTGTTTGGGGGTTCCCTGTTTGCCATAGCTGGGATCCTAATAGGTGCTACCACCCTTGGACAGGGTGGACCTGGGAACAACAGCAATTAAGAGGTAGTTCCGTACACTTCAAAACCCCTAATCTTCCAATTAGAGGCCTTGCTACCAGATGTAATTCATCATCATACACAGGACTAGCTTTGTGGGTAAACCTTGGGGATAAAAATAAGAGACAAAGTCCCCAAGGGCTAGCTCTGGCAACTCCTACAATGACACCATGTGCCTTGGACAACATCAGTGAAAACTGGAAAGGGGAGATTTGCTGTATGACTTACTGCTAATCCATCCCACATCACATTAAAAAAAAAAATATCCCTCCCAGGTATGTGTCCATCACATCACCTGGGATTAATTAGTAAATGATACACTAAAACCACCTGCTGAGAAAAAGAGAGAAAAAAACAAAAACACCCCCACCCCAGATGCAGAGCCATGGTCTCTAGTGTTTAATAGATATCCCCCCACCACAACCCATCTAAGACTGTCTCAAGCAAAGGTCAAACAACTGCACCGCCTGTGTCTAACAGGAGGTAATTATCTGGGTCCTAAATTACTTCTAACCTACAATTATCGAGAAAAGTTTTTCACAAAGGACTTGTTAATGATATCCAATAATTAGCGAATTGGCAATAATAATTAAGATTTTTACCTAAGATGAGGAAGTGATCATTTCTTATCGATTGGAAAGAAAAATAAGTATTTAAATAAATTGAACAGATTTCATTTCTCTGAAAAATACTCAAAATAATAATAATAAAAAAACAAAAACAGAAAAACAATTTTGATGAGATTCAAAAGTTTTATTCTTTGATTTTATTTTAAAATTCGATTTATAGTCAAAACTTCCACACAGAATTTGTGATTTTCTTTCCTGAAAGATGAAAAAATGACTTATGAGGGTCGGTATAGTATGTGACCTATCCGCTTTGAATGTGTCCTACCTCAGAAAGAGTATATTTATGGATATAATTATTGTGCAATTTATTGAAACTAATTATTTTCCAAAACCCCTACCAGACAGTTATACTTTCTTATCATACACTTTTTTTTGTAGTGCAGTGGATATTGGCTCAGAATGAGAAATTGGTGAGCCAAGTTTGAATTTGTTATATTCACCTACACGCAAATACCCTTGGGAAAGGTACACTCCTGATCCAAAATTTAAAACCACTTAAAAATCTTTAAAACGAAATTTTTTTTTTTACGGACAGATTTTAAACTCCTACCACTTAAGGTTACCAATACTACAATCTAAAAGGTTATGGAAACAAAAAGCTACATTCCAAACATTTTATTTAGAAATTTACATTTTCATAAAATGAGGCGATTTACACATGATCAAAATTATAAGACCAGGGGTATAAATTGTTAGATCTATGGTAATTCCAATGTTTTTAGTTCAGTTAGAGATTAGCAATCACTGCATAAAGGTGTTACCATGCCTAAAGCAAGCAAACTTACCAAAGTTGAGCGTTCTCGAATTCTAGAATTCCATAAGCAAGGTTTGTCACAGCGGGCAATCGCAGCTAAGGTAAATTGCAGTAAAACTGTGATTTGCAACTTTCTAAAGAACAGTGAGAATTATGGAAAAGCAAAATCCTCTGGTAGGCCCCCAAAAATTTCTCTTGCATTGAGTAAGAGAATAAGATGGGTTGTTATGAAAGAGGCGGGACTTTCTTCTAGTCAAATTAAGGCAGTCACAGATGCTGACTGCAGTCCCGTAACCATCAGACGACACTTACGACAAAAAGGCATGGTAAATAAAAAACGTAAACAAATTCCTCAGCTACTTCCACGTCACAAGGTGGACTACTTAAAGTTTGGTTGTGAATATCAAACATGGGACGTTGAGAAGTGGAAGAAAGTCCTGTTTTCTGATGAGAAAAAATTCAATCTAGATGGCCCTGATGGCTTCTGACAATATTGGCATAATAAAAACATGCCTCCTGAAATTTTCTCCACATGTCATAGTGGTAGAGAGTCCCTAATGGTATGGGGTGCCTTTTCTTACAGAGGGACGATGGAGCTCCAGGTGGTGCAGGGTTGTCAAACAGTGGCTGGTTATATTAGCATGCTACAAAAAGCATCATTGATGATGGAGGGTCATTGTTTGTGTGTGGATGGATGGTTATTCCAACAGAATAATGCTGCAATCCAGGCTGCAAGATGGACCTTGACCTTTCTACAAGAAAATGGGGTCCGTCTCTTGGGACATCCTGCATGCTCACCAGACTTGAACCCAATTGAAAATGTTTGAGGATGGATGACAAGAGATGTTTATCGAAATGGCAAACAATATTCAACAAAAAATGAACTTCGTGAAGCCATCTTCAGAAGCTGGAGTAACATCCCCCACACCTTAATGGAAACGCTTATTTCTAGCATGCCCAACAGAATTTTTGAAGTCATTAAAAGCAGTGGAGGTAGAACTCATTATTAAATTTAGTTGTTGAATGTTTTCATACACTTTTTGTACAATTTCGTAGAACTTTTGTCTCTGGTCTTATACTTTTGATCATGTGTAAATTGCCTCATTTTATAAAAATGTAAATTTCTAAATAAAATGTTTGGAATATAGCTTTTTGTTTCCATAACCTTTTAGATTGTAGTATTGGTAACCTTAAGTGGGAGGAGTTTAAAATCTATCCGTAAAAAAAATATTTCTTTTTAAAGATTTTTAAGTGGTCTTAAAATTTTGATCAGGAATGTATTAATCTGTCTTTTCCCTTCAGCTATGGGTTAAATAGCAGAACAGATTGGGTTCTATAGCTTTGGTTAGCAACCAGTCTACCACAGAAAGTAATGGCAACCTACTGTGAGAAAATCTTCTGCTCAGTCAATCATGTCTCTTTGGCAATCACAAAAATGGGTTTGTTATTGTTGAGGTGAAATAAAAAAAAAAATCCGTAACAATTGACTGATTGAGTTATTTTTTTTTTTTTATAGCTTATCTCTCCTTTGCAGCCAGATAATATTTTTAGAGTGTAATAAGATGACCCAAACTTCATATCTGTTGTATCTCTTAGCAATGTTATTTCGGTGCTGGTATAGTATAGAGATGTGCGTTGTGACACAGTGGATATCGGTTCGGAATGACAAATCAGAGAGGTGAATTTGAATTCCAGTTGAATTCGTTGCATTTACTTATGCACAAATACCCTTGGGAAAGGTATTAATCTGTCCCTTCCCTCCAGTTATGGGTTAAATAATAGAACAGATTGGGTTCTACAGCCTTGGCTGGCAACCAGTCTACCACAGAAAGCGATGGCAACCCATCTCCTGCCCAGTTAATCATGTTTCTTTTGAGACATGATTGCCCAAATGTGTATCACATATGGCACTTCAGTGACTGACTGATAGTATGTGGCCTAACCAGTTTGAATGTGCCCTACCTCAATAAGAGTATTGAAACTAATTATTTTCTATAACCCTTACCTGACGGTTACAATACTTCCTTATAACACACTTTTTAAGGTAGGACACATACTATACCAGTGACAGAATTTCATAGGCCACATACCATACTGGCACCAACTTATGGTATTATAGTAAAATATTTTTCAACATTACAAGAAAATCTTTAGTGCTAGTTCTTTTATTACCTGAGGAAACTCAAACAAACAATTCTTAAAAAAATATATATTTAACAAAATTCTATACTTTTTATCACACTGACATGATGCAGTTCAGAAAGTGGGGAAGAATTGCCAAAGTTGGACCTTTATGGGCACAAAAAAAAAGTGTTAAAAGGACTGGTTTTTCCCTTGATACCACTATTATTTTAATCAACTTTACTCCTCAGAAATGTTTATTGTTTTTAAAAAGTCATGATTAGAATTGTAAAAAAATGTAAACACATGAAAATGAATTTTCCAATCTTCAGAATTTACAACAAAATAGACGCTATTCATTTATTACATTGTTTTTTACAAAAATAATTTTACATTTACAACATTCTAAAAACTAACACAGTTAAAATTAATGCAATGTAATATTTATAATTTATTAATTAATAATGAAGTTACTGTGAAGTAAACAAGACATACCTGGCAACAAATGAATTCGGCAAGACATACCTGGCAACAAATGAATTCGGCAAGACATACCTGGCAACAAATTAATTCGGCAAGACATACCTGGCAACAAATTAATTCGGCAAGACATACCTGGCAACAAATTAATTCGGCAAGACATACCTGGCAACAAATTAATTCGGCAAGACATACCTGGCAACAAATTAATTCGGCAAGACATACCTGGCAACAAATGAATTCGGCAAGACATACCTGGCAACAAATGAATTCGGCAAGACATACCTGGCAACAAATGAATTCGGCAAGACATACCTGGCAACAAATGAATTCGGCAAGACATACCTGGCAACAAATGAATTCGGCAAGACATACCTGGCAACAAATTAATTCGGCAAGACATACCTGGCAACAAATGAATTCGGCAAGACATACCTGGCAACAAATGAATTCGGCAAGACATACCTGGCAACAAATGAATTCGGCAAGACATACCTGGCAACAAATGAATTCGGCAAGACATACCTGGCAACAAATGAATTCGGCAAGACATACCTGGCAACAAATGAATTCGGCAAGACATACCTGGCAACAAATGAATTCGGCAAGACATACCTGGCAACAAATGAATTCGGCAAGACATACCTGGCAACAAATGAATTCGGCAAGACATACCTGGCAACAAATGAATTCGGCAAGACATACCTGGCAACAAATGAATTCGGCAAGACACCGTAAATAAAGAATTCAAAGAGAGTTAAGTGTCAGAGTTCTGATTGAGTGTTTAGTACCGTTGGGGTCAGTCAGACATAATATTATAACTGGCAATGAGGAACTGAAACTTATATGGAGTAGGAAAAAATAAAATTTTTGCTGTGGCATACATAACAGTGATGACAAGAAATTAAAACCATGTTGGCATAATATTTTCCTTTGTTGTGCATAAAGAAAAAAAAAACCCAGATGTCAGAGAATCCTAAATCTGAGACACAATATGGAGGAAACTGAAGGAAAAAAAAATGCACATATATACAAGCCAAAGAAAAATGTGGAAAAAGAAAAGTTAATCCATGCTTCAGATGTGGAAAGTTACATCTTGGAGACAACTGTCTCTTTTAAGAATTTACAGAGCCAGAAATGTGGAAAACTAGAACATAAAAAGTCATACCATAAAACTAAAAGAAAAAAATTCTCACAGAAAAAATTTTATACAGTATTGAGACAGAAGAAAAAAAATCATAGAAAACTAAAGAAAATTTGTGTATGTGAAAATTAATAATGTTGATGTAAAAATGCAACTAAACACTGGTAGTGATATCCCAAAAATCAACAAAGCCATATAGAAAGCAAATGAAAAACCTAAACTTCAAAAATCACCCGTGGTGTGATGGGTGACAAATTATTGGTTGAAATGACTTGCAATGTTTTCTTTTGAAGGCTTATTATATGTTAAAAATATTACAACTTATTTGGTACTGACTGGACATAATTATTTGAGTTATGGGATTTACCTATAAATATTTATTGCAAAAATGTAAGTGGACAAGTGACCAGTTTAAAAAAAAAATTGAAAATTTAAAGGAAGATTTAAAAAAAAAAATCCAGCTAAACACTGGTAGTGGTATCACAATAATCAACGAAACCACATGGAAAGCAAATAGAAAACCTTTATTAAAAATAACCTTGAAAATCGCGTTTGGTGTGTCGGGTAAAATATGAAAATAAACAAAACACTGACTTGAAACATTTCTTACAAATTTGAAAATAATCTTCACTTATAAAAATGTTATGTTACATATATGAAAGTATACATAGTAAAAATATTTGCAAGTCTTGTTAAAATATTTGAATGATAAATGATAGGGAAAGGAATCTACAATACTGAAGCAAAATCAAATATAAACTAAACAAACATTATAAATCAATGCTTTTCTTACAATCTTGAAAACTAGTTAAAACATTTCATGGAAAAGGAAAATGTTACCCTGCAATATAATAGAGTAAAATTATTCATGACAATGTGTAATTTGGCAAAAAATGTGGTTAATATAACAATTCTTAATGATAATAGACATTCTTAATTAATAATGTAGATGTAAAAATGCAACTAGACACTGGTAGTGATATCCCAAAAACCAACAAAGTCATATGGAAAACAAATGAAAAACCTAAACTTCAAAAATTACACCTGGTATGTTGCGTGACAAATTATTGGTTGAAATGACTTGCAACATTTCATTTTGAAGGTTTATATGTTAAAAAAAACTACAACTTGTAAATATATGCTAGAATCCTAACAAAACTGGAACAGAATAAAAAATTAACACTACAAGAAATATCAGATGAATGAGTCTAAATCTGAGACACAATATGGAGGAAGCTGAACAAAAAAAAATGCACATATATACAAGCCAAAGAAAAATGTGGAAAAAGAAAATTTAATCCATGCTTCAGATGTGGAAAGTTACATCTTGGAGACAACTGTCCCTTTTAAGAACTTAAAGTGCAACAAGTGTGAAAAACTAGGACATAAAAAGTCACACAGTAAAACTAAAGCAAAGGAAAATTTTGTACACAGCATTGAGATGGAAAAAATAATCCAAGAAAATCAAATAAAATTTGTGCATGAGAAAATTAATAATGTGGATGCAAAAATAAAACTAGACACTGGTAGTGATATCACAATAATCAACGAAGCCACTTGGAAATCAAATAGAAGACCTATATTAAAAAGAACTTTGAAAATCATATTTGGCATTATGGAGGAGAAATTATTTGTTATTGATTGGTGAAATAACTTTCAAATTTCAATTCGTAACAAGTGTGTAAAAGCTAAGGCTTATGTGTTAAAAATACTACAAAATTATTTGGTACTGACCAGATGGAATTATTTGAGTTATAAGATTTGCCTATAAATATTTATTGCAAAAATATAAGTAGAAAAGCTAGTAGTTAAAAAAAAACAGTGTGAAAATTTAAGGGAAGAATTGAAAAAAATGTTTTCTGGATGTTCTGCTGGATCAGTTGGGTTAGTGTTCCAAAGTCAAAGCAAAATTTCAAGTGAAAAAAAAAAGAATGGAGGGTTGATGCCAGTATTTAAACTGAAACATAGTGTACAGTTCACAGCCTTGGATCAAGTCAATAAAGCACTAGACAGACTTTAAAAAATGGGTGTAATTAAAAAAACTAACCATTCAAAATGGGCAGCACCAGCAGTTTATGTAAAGGAAACAAAAAAAAAAAAAAAAGAAAAAGTGTTTGCGCCGATTTTCTTGACTGGGTTAAACCAATATTTAGAACTCCATAAATACCCATTACCATGTCCAGATGAAATTTTTTAAAATTTAAATGTTGGAAAAATTTTTTCGAAGCTTGATCTTTCTGAAGTATATTTGCAAATACAAGTAGCAGAATGTTCAGAGTAAATAACAATAAATACAAAGAAGGGATTGTACAAGTTCAACCAACTTTTTGGGGATAAAAGTGGCTCCAGCCATATTTCAACAAGCTATGGACACTATGCCTGCAGATTGTAATTTTGCAGTAGCTTATCTGGATGACATTTTTTTTTCTTTTTTCTTTGAATCATATCACACCAAGCAAGGCGAAAACGCCACTGATGCATGGGGCTACGTAAGAGTGAAAAGATTGGAAAAGAGAGAAACTGGAAACCACAACCAAACAGGAAACAAGGGATGAGCCTCTTCACCTGTTCAATAGACGTGGGTGGAGTGTGAACCGGGTGATAGTTTGGACTATCTAAGAAAGAACGTATTGAGCAAGTAAAAAGCATTTTTGAAAAAATAAAAAAAATAAGTATGGGTTCCAACTCAGTGAGGAAAAGTGTGAATTGTTTTTGTCTAAATCAAGTACTTAGAACAAATTATTGACAAAAATAGTCATCAATCAGATCTGTTGACGGCAATTAAAATTCAGAGTATGCTTTTTTTGAACAAACGTCACTAGGCTACAAGTATTTCTAGGACTAGCAAATCATTATCAAATACACATACCTAATAAGCAGAATTTGTTTAAAAAAAGGTGTTAAGTGTCAAAAAGCCACTAAAAGAAAGAAAGAAAGATTGACAATTTTTTTAGAACAAAATCCAGACTTTAACACTTACGATATAACAGACTACTAATGTTTGTACAAAGAGTAGTAATAGCTATCATATTACGAAAGTGGATATTAAATGAATTTCATATTGGAGACCTGGGAATACCAAGGATTAAATTTCTTATAAGAAACTATGTATACTGAACCAAAATGGCTCAAGACATTGAAAAATTAGTAAAAGCTTGTAGAGGTTGTGCTCTGGTGTGACACTAGTTAGTCGCTGGTAATTAATTAAATTTTTTCATTTGAATATAAGTAAAAATATCCTGATAAACTGCTCATGATATACAGAATGACATAATTCATTCCCAAAGATTGAAAATTACGATAACAAGCCAAATGTCTGCCAGAGGACAATGTCTAATTTGTACAAGAAGGGGTTGACAGGTGTGGGAGTAAAGGGGAGACTATCAAGTTTGAAAAATATTTTTTTTCCCCAGGATCAAAAGCAGTGAAGATGATAGGTGGGGAAAATACCTATTCCCCAACTAACTAATGCTGCCACACCAGTTCTTGGCAGACACCAATAAAAGTAAATGTGCAAAATGAATTAAGAGAGAGATCAGAGATTGGACTGAGACTTTGATGGGAGATTGCCCAAGTCTGCACATGACTAACTGCTAAAGTGTAACTCCAATTTCAACCTTGAGCCAAACTTCTTTAACCCACCTTTGTTGCATATTGGTCACAATTGTAACCAATACGCAACAAAGGGTGAAATACACAAACCAATTTGGAGACAATTTAGATTGATAATATAATGATATCATCACAAATAAAGTAGAACATCATGAAAACAGTGAGACTTTGTAGGCCAATAATTTGAAGGAAGGTTTGACTGTTGAATGCTAAGAGTTAAATATCTGAAAAAAGAAGGGGAGGAACAGCTATGTTATACAGTGAATGTTTTCTTTTTAAATCGATCAGTTCTTTCTTAAAAGAAAAAATATTTGATCAGTAATAAAGGTTCTTCAGTTTTCAATCTATTCTAGACAGAATGTGAAAGTTATTTCAGGATTTTTTTTATCATATTCTTAGCCTTAACTTTCACACAATTTTTGTCTCTCTTTCCCAAAATATGAGAGAAATATTTATGTGATCATGATAAAATTTAAAGTCAGTCAGTTAAGTGCCATACGTGATACACACTTGGGCGATCATGTCTCGAAAGAGACATGACTGACTGGGCAGAAGATTATCCCACAGTAGGTTGCCATTGCTTTCTGTGGTAGACTGGTTGCCGACCAAGGCTATAGAACCCAATCTGTCCTGCTATTTAACCCATAACTGGAAGGAAGAGACGGATTAATACCTTTCCCAAGGGTATTTGCACGTAAGTGAATACAATGGATTCAACTGGAATTCGAACTCGGCTCCCCGGTTTCTTGTTCCAAGCTGATATCCACTGTACCACAATGTACATATATCAAAATCTTTAGTATTAGTTCACTGATTATGTTAAGAGACTCAGATTTTATTTACAATTTATTTTCTTAATAGAAATAGATAGGTGTGCCCATCATCCAATTAATTCACACTCCTCCTGAATCTTTTGAACAGGAGTAGAGGCTTATCCTGTGTTTTCTGGGGTATCTAGTTCCTTCTAAAATCTTTCCTTCTGTTTCACTCCAAGTAGCCCATTGCATATTAGTGGGCATTGTCACCTTGTTTGGGGTGAATTATTTAAAAAACAATGATAGTATAAGGTTGTTACAAAAATAATGGCTAATTTCAGAAAATCTTATTCTTGAAAAATGAACTGTAGAAATGTTGAAATTAGTCAAAATACAAGCCTTGAGAATCTATGCATCTCTATCATCCATTGACAAGATTATTTATTACTCATTGATAAAAAAAGTTATTGGCTGTGATGCAACAAAATCTTTGAAAGCTGATTCCATCTCAGTTTTGAACCTAAAAGTTTTGCCATTTAAAAATGTGTTTAAGTGCTTAAAAAAATTATAATCAGTGGGTGAACAATCATGAGAATATGGAGGATGTGGTAAACTCTGATATCCCAAGTCTGTGGGATTTTGCAGCATCAAAACTTCATTCTTGCAACATGTGGTCACACACATTATTGTAGAGCAGAATTTGACCACATCGATTCACCAATGCAGGTCTCATTTTTCACCATGTTGATTGCATTAATGCTCTGACTGGCTTCCAGAAATCTGTAGTGGATAACACCAATTGCAGACTACCAGACAGTCACCATAATCTTTTGCTGAAGCAACTTTGGCTTTGGGAAATGTTTAGGGGACTCATCATGATCAAGCCATTGACCTGATTGTTTACGATTATCATAAAGGATCCACTTTTCATCACAAGTGACTATTCGGTCAAGAAAGGGATCATTGGTGTTATGCAGAAAGGGCATCGAGCACACTTCAAAATGCCTAAGATTTTTGACTGTCATTGAGATCAAGAGGAACCCATTTATCGAGCTTTTTAACCTTGCCAATACTCTGTAAATGGTATGAAACTGTTGCAGTGCTGACGCCAAGCATCTGTAACATTTCTTTGACACATGTTTTGCTCAACAACTACTTTCAATTGTTTGTTGTCAAGACTGTGTGACCATTCTCTACCTTCTTCATTTTCAAGGCTTTTATCACCAGTATGGAATTTCTGGCATCACCTTTATACTGTTTGATCATATGTGGACCCATCTCCATATACTCCATTGATACTGGCAGAAGTTTGGGAGGCACTGTGCCCAATTTTCAAATCTTGCAAGGAAAGCAAACAAAAATCATGTTTCGATGTTCATAATTAAGGGCTTCTATGCTTTAAGAATATTTCTGTCTGAAAATAAGTTAAAAATTATTAAAGAGCACACACTAATGCATACCAATGTTCACCTAATATATACCATGAATACTATGTGAAAATGGCTTTTCAAAATACAACACTTTCAGCGGCCATTATTTTTTTTAACAACCTAATGATAAGAATGTGCATTGTGGTCCAGTGGATATCGACTCGGAACAAGAAATCAGAGAGCCGAGTTTGAATTCCAGTTGAATTCGTTGCAATCATATACGTGCAAATACCCTTGGGAAAGGTATTAATCTGTCTCTTCCTTCCAGCTATGGGTCAAATAACAGGACAGATTGGGTTCTATAGCCTTGGTTGGCAACCAGTCTACCGCAGAGAGCAATGGCAACCTACTGCAGGATAATCTTCTGCCCAGTCAGTCATGTTTCTTTCGAGACATGATCGTCCAAGCGTGTATCACGTATGGCACTTAACTGACTGAATGATGAAATGACTAAAACGCCTAAAAAGGGAGACAGCCATTAAAATAACATGACAGGAGGTCACATAAAATTCAGATGTAAAGGATTGAGTTGGTGAAAAAATTCTACAAACACCACTAGAATTGGTCATGCAATTTAAACTAAGGAAACCTTTTCCTTCTGGGATATAAACAATTTAAAATGAAGAGATTGTTACTTGCTTGACGCAAATTATTTGAAATCAGGAAACCTTGTCCCTTGTCTAATTTAAACAAATTAAAATAAAAGAAACTACCTTTTTTTGTTAGACCATATTCTGTTATGGTCATATCATGTTGAAATACTGGATCTGGTTCAATCACTGAGGTTAAGCAACATTGAGCCTGGTCAGTAATGAGATGAATGACCTCTGGGAAATACCAGGTGTGATAAACTACGTGACAGGTTTAGCAAGATGGTGATGTATACAATCTTGCTACTTGTACTAACAGAAGAGCTCGATGGGGAGGTGATTCTGTACTGACAGGTTGCAAGACCTACCTGGATCTAGACCTCTTCCTCCCTGCACTTTAAATGTAAATAAAAGTATGGCATCTCAACCACAGAACTAAGACTTGGACCTTTCTCCTAGTCATACAGCAAAGGATCACTAACTGTTGTTGATAAAACCGTCTACATCAGGATTGCTCAACTTTTATCTAATTTCATGAAGGAAGGAAAGTGTTAAAAATTAACTTAAATATTCAATTGAATAATTTATTTTTAACTATAAAATAAAATTTTAACTATTAAAAATTTCTTAAAGTTCACCTGATCATTGCTTGCATTCATGGCTTTTAAATAGAAAGACCATTTTTGTTGCTTTACCTGTACCAAGGTGGTTTCTCAGTTTGGAACACAACAGTCCATCGGATGAGGAAACTCATTCAAACACCAGAAGATGAGGCTACTGCTAACAAGTAGTTGCTTAACAGTAGAAAGTATATCACAGCTCAAGACACTTTCAAATTTTAAAGTTAAAAAACAAAAACAAAACCACACTTGAATTGAAAAGAAATGGATATATGTTGAAAACAATCAACCCTAGCTGACAGTGTCACTAGCAAACTACTCATAAAAAATTAACAGATTAATTTTTAAAAATCAATCCTATATAGATATGATCACCATGTCAGTCTGTTAAATTATTCTAAAATACTGTAGGAATAAAATAGTAGCATGGACCTTATTTGGGAAAAAAAAAAAAAAAAGAAGTTTTTATTTGTTTTTGTTTTTTTTAAATCATATCACCCCAAGCAAGGCGGTAATGCCACTGATGTGCAGGGGGCTACGTAAGAGTGAAAAGATTGGAAAAGAGAAAACCGGAAACCACATTCTAAACAGGGAACAAGGGATGAGCCTCTTCACCTGTTCAATAGACGTGGGTGGAGTGTGAACCGGGTGATAGTTTAGTCTATCTACTCCAATTTAAAAAAAAAAAAGAGAATAAGAAAAAGGAGTGAAAAGACTGGAAAAGAGAAAACCGGGGACCACATCCTAAACAGGGAACAAGGGATGAGCCTCTTCACCTGTTCAATAGACGTGGGTGGAGTGTGAACCGGGTGATAGTTTAGTCTATCTACTCCAATTTAAAAAAAAAAAAGAGAATAAGAAAAAGGAGTGAAAAGACTGGAAAAGAGAAAACCGGGAACCACATCCTAAACAGGGAACAAGGGATGTATAATTATCAAGAAAATGTAGTTTTTGTTTTAAGAATTGAAATATAATTGTTTTTTTTTTTTGTTTTTTTGGCATGAAAAAACAAGAAAAAAAAAACTAGTCTGTAGATTTGAAGTTTAACACAGCTTAAGAAACTTTAGTTGGAACCCATCGAATTCCCCAGAAATCCACCCAAATCACCACCTGCAAGCCTTGGATACTCACTACATTAAAAGTTTATTAGCATCACAATATTTGTGTGTGTTTGTGTGTGTGCATGAGGTACTGTTAAAAAAGAGCATACAATAATGAAGAAGGCTCCAAACTTGATAGAAACAAGGTTTTATCATTAAACTGTGTATTGTTAAGAGGGAAAAACAAAGTATTCATTTTATAAATTTTTTCTAGCATGTTTGAAAGTTTGGTTAAAAATCTTGTTTTTCTTGCATCAACAGTGGGTCAAAGTTATCTGTAGAGATTTTTAATATCTTTTTTGGCATTAAAAACACATGAAAATCAAGTAATTATTGGATTTTAATCAAATTTTTAGGGCTTATTCACAAATGAATGAAATTATTTTAAATTTTTTTACATCTGCCACAATTCAATTAAGAAATTTCAAGAAATTAAAATTCCACTCTTTACATATTTATGTTGTAACCTAAAAGGTCACTGCATGAGTAATAACTCAAACGAAGGTTGGAAATAAACAGTAATATTTATATCATCAAATACAAGACTCACAAGCAGTGTAAAGTAAATACCCACTGCTAGTAGAGAGTTGCCAGTCAGAAAAAAAACCCACACTCACTCAATAGAGTCCAACATACTATATATGGATTGGGGCATACCTATTACTGTCCATAGGTATGTACATAACAATTTAAAAAATACCTCTTACGTACATACAACCAGGGATGAAAATGCCATAAAAATTGTGCATTCAAAAAAACAGTGTTACATGAGTGTTCTTAAAAAAGGGGGGGGGTAAACAGTAAAATCAGTTATTGCAAATCGCCTGAAGACACCACTCATGGTAGAAATCTAGGTCACATAATAACTCGTTTACAAATGGAATATATATATATATATATATATATATATATATATATGATGAGGTAAATTAATAAATATACATAAGAGGAGAGTGCACATATGTATAGTATTATTATTCAAGAGTTAATAAAACAGCGCTCAATGTATGGACAGAATTGTATTATATATATATATATATATATATATATATATATATATATTGTTTAATTAGTTTCTAGTCATAATAAGGTTAGACCATTGTACATTTGTATTAAAAAGTGTTCAATACAATTATATTGTAGAAGTTTTGAATATTTTCCATTTGTAAAAGAGTTATTACGTGACCTAGGTTTCTACCATGAGTGGTGTCTTCAGGCGATTTGCAATAATTTTTTAAAAACGCACACATGGTAGGAAATTTTTGAACGTGCAATTTTTAAAATTACAAGGAATTATGGCATTTTCATCAATGGAATTTTTTAAAATTTAAAATTTTTAAAACTACAAGGAATCATGGCGTTTTCATCCATGAATGAAAACGCCATAATTCCTTGTAGTTTTAAAAATTGTACATTCAAAAATTCCCTGCCATGTGAGCGTTAAAAAGAAAAAAAAAAACAAAAAAACCCATGGTAAAATCAGTTATTGAAAATCACCTGAAAACACCACTCATAGTAGAAACCTAGGTCATGTAATAATTCATTTACAAACTGAAAATATATATAAATAAATATAGATATAATCCTATGTCTATGGCATGCCTCAGAGTTTCATACATCATGCAATCATCAGGTGCATATTTTAAACTGAAAAAGGTATCTGGCTAGAATTGTTTGATAGGGTAAAATGAGTATTCAGAGTAAAATGGGTATGCAAAGTATTAGCCATGGTAGATGTGCCATTGTTCATTTTCTGAAATGAATTGTGGGATTGTTTGTTTATATCATGGTACACAGACTCCTTACCTCTATAAATTTGTTGACAAAGCTAAATATTGTCTATTTTTCACTGTTGGGTTGCTGATGAGAAGGACTTCATAAGATCAGTATTTAATTTGTGTCTTTTCTTTATTCTACAATACTTTGTGCTGTCTCTCAATTTTAGGTTGTAAATGATCAAAAAGTAACATTGAGTCACAATCTTTGATTCTCTAAAGTGTATTGACTTCTGTGATAGCCACCTGCTGAAAAATACCAACCTTTTGTAGTTAGAGTAAAATAAGTAACTTGACATGTAAGATTCTGTGCATATTTAAAGTCATTGTGGTTAAAATATTCTTGTTTTTTTCATTCATAGTTTTTTTACACAATTGTGATTCTAAAGTCGTGTGCTTCATGGCTTTTAGCACTGAAATGCTTAATAAAATCACTGTAAGTTTCATAAATCAGCATCATCTTTTACTACATCCCAAATCTTGACATAAGTCAGGGCAGAATGGTGGACTTTAGAGATTGCAGAAGTCTTCTATGAGTTAATGAAAGTTTAGTTAGAAGAGAACAACATGAGCAATGATGATCATCTTCCTGAGAGGCTCTACAATTTTGATGAAGCTCATTTGAGGACTAACCTAGTTGCCTATAAGGTATCTGTCACCAAAAGCGAAAAATATGATTATCTTTGTGCTCCAAGCTCAGAGAAAATCTCATACAGTGTGCAGTTTTGTATTTCAGCAAATGGTGACATTTGTTCTTCATTTGTGGTTTCCAAAGCCAAGCATCTCTATGGACAAGAGAAGGCCCTCTTAGTGTTTATTATAAGTCCAAGTAGGTGGACATAAAATACATTATTTGAGCAATAGTTTTTGAAGTACTACATGGCAGAAAACAGTGACTGATGAAGATGTTGATGTACCATGTGCAGCTTGCTAAAAGATTTGGTCAAAGGATGCTAAGAAGTACCAGCCAAACTGGGTTTCATGCGACCTACGTAACAAGTTGACCTGTTTTGTTTTTTTTATTTTTTTAATCATATCACTCCGAGCAAGGCAGTAATGCCACTGATGTGCAGGGGGCTACATAAGAGTAAAAAGATTAGAGGAGAGTGAAGAGAAGGACAAACCAGTTAGAAAGGAGCAAGAGAAAGAAGGGAATACAGGTGTGATGACAGTTGCAAAGGTCGAGAGAAAGGAAAGAATATACAGGGTGGTGTGGAAAGAAATAGGGTCAAGTAGTTAAGAGATGAGTATTGACCTTGCATTTAAATTCCTGGAGGTTGTAGCTGTCAGGAAAGCAAGAATAAGGAAGCGAGTTCCACAGGCAGGAAATGCAAGAAGAGAAGCTGCAGGAGTAGAATTGTCGACTGCATTTGGTTGATCTAACTGTGAATGGGTGAGACCCAGATGCCAGTCTGGTTGCATGAGTAAACACCTGTTGTGGAGGCACCAGTGACTTAAGTTCATTGGAGCAAAAGCCATGAAAGTATTTATAGAACAGACAGAGGGAAGCCACATCTCATCGGTGGGAAAGGGGCTGTAGTCGAGCTGCCAAGTCAGTACCTATTACATTACTGATTCTCCTTTGGAGCCTGTCAAGAACACTGAGATGAACAGCGGGGGCACCAGACCATATATGGCAGCAGTTACTCCATGCACGGACGAATTGTTGATTTGTATATATGCAGGATGGTTTCAGGTGGGAAAAACATCCTGGCCCAACACAGTGACCCAACCTTCCTAGGAGTGGATTCCTTACAAAAAGATTTTGATTGATTTGAATTTGAGGTTTAACGGCATATCAACTCCTGTGGGTTATTTAATGCCAAAAAAGATGGGGTTTTAAGGTATTTTTTTTAAATATTCAGTTATAGTGAGAAGGTTGATTTAGTCAGATTTTGATGAAAATGTTTTGTTTTTATTTTTTTATTTTAGAAAACTGAAAATGTCTTCTAGCTTTAGAGTCAAAAATGTTTTGCTGAGAATTATTCTTTTTCCTTCAAAAATGTATTGTTGGTAATATTTTTCCTTTAAAAATGAATATTTTTCTATAAAAGTCTATTTTTATACTTTCATAGTGTTTTGACCCCAGTTTGGGGGTTAACTATTTGCTCATAGCTGGGACCCTAACAGGTGCTACCACTCCAGGTCAGGGTGGACCTGGGAACAACAACAATTAAGAGGTAGTTCCATGCTCCTCGCAACCTCCCAATCAGAGGCCTTGCTGCTGGATGAAGTTTATCGTCATGCCCAGGACCATTGATGTAGATGACCATTACATCTGTGAATTATACTTTCAATGAACATATAGCTTAACTGAAATTTATTTCTTAAAGTTGATATTGTGCTAGAATAATAATGTTTACATTTCATAGAAATGCATTTTATATTGTTTCTTATCCCTTGTTTATATCTAAGGTAACCCTCTTCAAAATTAGTTGCAACATCTCTTCTGAAAATTCTGTTCATGTGCCCCAACATTTTACATATTAAATATCTATTTTGCTAACAGTGTTTAACCCTAAAGTGAGTGATATGTGATTAAAAAGTGTTTGGCAAGAGCATATCATCTGAAGCTATTAATGTAAAGGATAACAACAGATAGTTACTCATTTTACGCAGGATTCCTTTCCAATGTTAAACAAAAGTTTTGAGTTTTGTTCAACAGCATATCAACCTCTGTGCCAAAATGGTGGGGTTTTAAGGAATTTTTTTAATGTTTGGTTATAGTGAGAAGGTTGATTTAGTCAGATTTTCATGAAAATATTTATTCTATTTTAGAAAACTGAAGATGTCTTCTAGTTTTGTATTTAAAAATGTATTGCTGGTAATAATTTTTTTCCTTCAAAAATGTATTATGGTAATTTTTTTTCTTCAAAAATGTATATTTTTCGATAAAAGTATTTTTATGTATATATATATATATATTTCTATAAAAGTTTATTTTTATACTTCCATAGTGTTTTGACCCCAATTTGGGGATTAACTATTTGCCCATAGCTGGGACCCTAACAGGTGCTACCACTCCAGGTCAGGGTGGACCTGGGAACAACAACAATTAAGAGGTAGTTCCATGCTCCTCACAACCTTCCAATTAGTTTGCCATCATACCCAGGACTTTGTAGAAAAGCTAATGTCCAAACAAAGCGTGTGTAGTTAAACAGCGGATTTTTGTCGCGTTTCGGTTACACCACTCGCAGGTTTGAAGCTAGCATCCAGCTTCCAGACAAAAATAAACAGAGTCGTAACTCAATACGAAACTATACTAGTGCACACCACCACGGTCCCAACAACACTGGCAGCCAATGTCTCAGACCCTTTTGATGGACAAAAACCATTGTCAACGCATCAATCATTGCCAACGGCCTCGTTCTCACTCAGAGCCCCCAGCTCATGCCAATTAGCATAAAATGACAGAGGTCGAAGAATATACCTTTCTTGGACCAAACTTGTGAGAGGAGGGGACACAGCTGATGAAACGAGGAACTGTCTAGTGTGGATTTATGCATGCATCCATCATAACACAGCAGCCCGACAAGCAAAACACCTTGGACACTTTGGCTCTGGTAAGTGTGAATGTTTACCGTCACAGCATGTTCATATAGGTAGGGTACTAAGTAACTATGGCGTCTTAAAGAGGAGACTTATGGTGCAAATATAGTGGCCTTTTTATTCTCTTTTTTTTTTCATTAGGTCCTCTCGAGAAAATAATGAGATTTTTCAAGATAGGAGCTGCCGTTATTTTACCCCAGTAGACCCTAAAGTAAAGATGTCCTGGTTTTTGCTTCTTGGAGACTCCCTACATCCTTCATAATATAATATATAAATGAGAATAAAATAGGATCTATCGTGGTAAAATGGGTAATCAAAGTAATAGCCATGATAGATGTGCCATTGTTCAATTTTTGAAATAAGTTGTTGGATTATATGGCTGTATCATGTTACCCAGACTCCTAACCTGCATAAATTTGCTGACAAAGCCGGCTCTTTTTCATGTTTGGATTGATGAGAAGGACTTCATAAGATCTGTATTTTTATTTGCGTTATTTGTTTATTCTACAAAACTTTGTGCTGTCTGAATTTTAGACTGTAAATGATGAACAAATGATGACTCTCCCTCCTATATTAATAAGAGTTAAAGTTAACTCAAGTAGTTCTTGGGAAGGGCACCTCAACGTGGTGTAATGGTTAGTAAGCTTGTCTCGCTAGAATCATTACAATTGAGTAGTGAGTTCGATCCTCACTGGGTGTCCCTTTCAGCCTTGTGCTACATTGAAACTGCGCTTAGAAAATTCCCATTCTCTATAGCATTGTGGGTGTTCTGAGCAGACTTGTGCTGTGAAGAGTAGGACTATTCAGGACGGCCTTCATTTGGTACGCTTGATCATTGAAAAAGTCGACACTGAAGCCGCGCTGATCAATTTAGATCAGTCCAAATCATTCGATAGGGTTGACCATCGTTTTCTGGAGTCTATCCTTTCGACAGCTGGTTTTGGGCTGAATTTTCGCACCCGGAGTCGACTTCTGTACGCGTCCCCTGGTGCGCTGGTCAAAATGAATGGAGTACAATCGGAACTTTTCCTATTGACTCGCTCTAGTTGTCAAGGTTGTCTGCTCTTGTCTTTGCTTTATGTTCTTGCGTTGGAGCCTTTCCTTCACAATTTGAAGGCGAATCCGGTCCTTCGCGGGATTGCATTACCTGGTGCTACCACCTCAGCCAGATATTCTGCCTATGCTTTCGATGTTTCAGCTCTTGTGGCGGGCAGAGCCGAGATTGATAAAGTCAGCAAGGAAATCAGAAGGTATGAGATGGTGACAGGGCCAAGATCAACTGTGATAAGTCTGTTGGCTTGCAGTTGGGTGCATGGAAGGGAGTTTCTCTTCCAGGGCCTTTCCACTGGATGGACGCACCGGTCAAGATTCTTGGCGCCTAGTTCAGTCCTGATCTCCAGTTAGAAATGAATTGGTTGGAGGTACAAGAAAAGGCCAAGGCTGCAGTTCGTCTGTGGTCTCTGAGGAATCTTTCCTTAAAGGGAAGGGCAGAAGTATGTGTTTCACACATCTACCTGATTCTCCTTTACCGACTCTGTGCTTCCATTCCTGTATACTATATTAATGATATTAGTTAGGGTCTTGTTCTCCTTCCTCTGGGGACAAGGCTGCTAAGGTATGTCGCGAGATTTGTTTCCTTCATCCTTCTGAGGGCAGTCTGGGAACGCCTAGCGTTGAAATTCGTCAACATATGATTTGCATTGCCTTCCTAGACCGAATGTATTCGCAAGTGGATGAGAATGGTGAATTCTGGAAGGAAGATGCCTGCAAAACCTTCCCATCCCTAAGAAGTGTGCATTCGTGTGAGGAGGAGGCCGGCTGTTCACCTTGAGGCAAATGTTTCTTTTATCGTGAATGCTGGCTAGCACTCAGTTATCTCTTATGGGCGACAGATGGCCTTTCTGGTATCCAGGCGTTGTCCCTTCAGGCATTATATCGGGTGCTAGTGAGAAGGGCCGTTGACGAGCTTGGTTTGACAAAGCAGGAGGCACGCTCTATATGGTCTTGGACGCCCGGGTTGAAATGCCTCACTAATAACAAGGCATTCCTCACCTGGCTGGTGATTCGAAAGGCTGTCTAGGTCAGCAAGAAGCTTAAAGCAGTGGGTTTGGTTATTTTGCCAAACAGCGTCCACTGTGGTGAGTCAGTGGTCGAGACTGTCACACGCCTTCTTTTATTGCAGGGTCGTAGTACCGTTGTGTAAGTGGCTTGAAGACTTCATGATTCGCATGCTGTGTGGAAAATTCTTTGTCCTGGAAGTCACTTCTGTTTGTAGCAATGTGGTGCCGTTGTCAAGTAGGGCAGAGCATTATGTGTTCGTATACTTACTAGGTGTTATGAGAGTGTCTTACGGCATATCGCGTTGAATACACCGGTTCTCGTTTGATCACCAAAGTTAAGCAACGTGAGCCTGGTCAGTACCTAGATGGGTGACCGCTTGGGAATACCAGGCGTTGTAAGCATTCAGTGACGGATGTGCGTTGTGGTGCAGTGGATGTCAGCTTGGAAAGAGAAATTAGTGAGCCAAGTTCAAATTCCAGTTGAGTACCCTGCATGCATTTAAGCACTGGTACTCTTTGGAAAGGTATTAATCCGTTACTTCCCTCCACTTATGGGTTAAATAACAGGATGGGGCCCGGAGGCAACCTATCTAGTGTTGGTGTCACAATAAAAACACCCTTGGTAGCCCTGGCGAAGCATCAAGTATTCAGCTATTTGACAAGATTATGAATTTCGCTATAAACTGCGCCAGGGTTCCAAATGCACAGGGAATACTGGAGGGGTGTAGTGAGTTATATCTCAGCCAAGGCCACAGGACGACACGGCGTTATGAGAGTTGTGATATGGACGACGCGACAGAAGGAATTCTATAGAAATGAGAAGTTTTCCTCTTCCCAACTGATTTTGTTTTTTAAGCATCAGCTTAAAGTCAAAATCAGGATGAAATAGTGACGACTCCCTCCATCTGAATTTTGGAAAAGGTGGGTAAATCTTACGTGAATCTGTTGAGTGAAATGAGCCGACTTGGAGTGGCATTTTGACGCCGGTTAGGCATCGAGATATTGGAAATCCTGGACTAAACATTTTCAACCCCACCCAAAAGTAGGATAGTTTAGGGTTTTCTTTTTATTTTTCACAATGATTAAACTTAGCTAGAATATGCATGGTCATTGGCCCCACATTTTATTTTTTTGTCCTTACTTTTCTTAGTTTAATTCCTCAACCCATCCCCTTTAGGTGACTAGAGATGTTATTTCCCTGGTAGATGTGGGGCATTTTTTGTTTCGGGTGAGTTTATTTTCATATTTGTTGATGTGTTTGTGCATGCTTGTGTGTATAACAGTTTGATATCTGCAAGTCCCGCTAGAATTTCACCCAGCTAACTAATGTTTCTGTCATGATTAGAAATTGTAGGGGGTTTATTACTAACATCAATTTTGTTTAGTTTTTGTATATATTTTCATTCATTGTATAAAAATCATTGGGGTTATCAATTTTAAAAGTTATTTCCCACCCCACACAAACAAATTGTACATATGGGTCTGGTTAGATTTTCATAGAGTGTATTGAGGCATTATGGTGTTTGTAGCAAGAATGGTACGTAAGAATGTGATGTTTTGTTGCAAGGGATATCGTCTTGTCTGTTTGGGTCAGTGAGTGAGGCTAGCTAAGTTAATGTAAGACAGAAGAAGACCAGCCATTCCCATCCCCCTTTGGCCTTGTGCTGCATTTTTTATATCTTCAAAAATAAATAATGAAGTTCATAGGAGTTCTTAGAAGTTCTCGAGAGTTCTTTATTGGAGTTCAGTAGAACTATTAGTTAGTTCCAGTTTGGACATAGTTGGACTAGGGTAGTTGATATTAGTCGGATGTTAGCCGAATACTAAGGAGTCAACTTACAGTGGAAGATTACCAAGTTCCTAACATTTTGGGTACGTTAAGTCGATTAGCAACCAACATAGCATGATTATAACCTTTGGTGCGAAAACTGCTCCACAACAAATAGCCACTTTCTGAAAAATATCAACTTTTTGTAATTGGGGTAAAATGGGTAATCCATCATTTTGTGCATATTTAAAAAGTATAATCGGAAGCAACATCAAGCCTGGTCAGTATTTAGATGGGTGACTGCTTGGAAATACCAGGTGCTGTAAGCATTTCTCTTAGGATGTGCATTGTGATGCGGTGGTTGGAGTGGCTTGGAATGAGAAATCGGAGAGCCAGGTTAGAATTCCTTGCATCAACTTTTGCACAAATACCCTTGGGAAAGGTATTAATCCATCTCTTCCCTCCAGTTATGTGTTAAATAACAGAACCGATTGGGTTCTATAGCCTTGGCTGGCAACCAGTCTACCGCAGAAAGTAATGGCAATCTATTGCGGGATAACCTTCTGCCCAGTCAGTCATGTCTTTCGAGATATGATCACCCAAACACTGAAGTATAATGTATGGCACTTAACTGAATGAATTGGAAAAAACAGCATAGCATGAGGTTAAGGCCCTAAACTTAAAACAAAGTTTTATCATCAAAATATTTATGCTGTTTATTACTGAGAGGAAGGCTCAAACTATTTTTTTCATTTATTTTATTAAATTTTTAATCCTTTCTGACACGTTCGAAATTTTGTTTTAAACATCTTTTTCTTTTTTTTCGTCTGCGAATGACCAGAGTTTTATAAGAGTTAAACTCACTTTTTTGCATGTCATGAAAACATTGATTTGAAAATTCTTGCAAAAATCAAATAATGGCCGGATTTATTTAATGAAACTCCAGGAGTCCAGGACTTGTTCACAAATACAAGTGTAAGAAGAAGAGTACTCTCATCTGAAGCGAGTAATTTGGGCACACAGTTACCTATTTTATTACTCCTTTATTATCTCCAATTTCCTACAAAAAAGCTACTTTTTTAAAAGTATTATGAGTTCATATAGATACCAAATAATGCATTAAAAGAAAAAAAAAGAGGAGTCTTGTGTGCAAACTAATATGGTGTGTGCGTGTGTGTATTTTTAAGTCCTCTTTAAAAAAAAAATATGACAATTTGAATTTCAAAAATTGGCGATTTTACCATTTTTAACCCCAGTAAACCCTAAAGTTTTCCTTATAAAAAAATCTAATCAATCTGTTCTAAAACTATCTTTGCATAACGAATATTACATTTTTTCTCTTGAGAACACAGAATAAGGCTAAATTTCAAAATAAAATAAATAAAATTGGCTGAAAAATTAAAATTGACACTATTAGCATTTATTTTTTGTACTACGAGAAAGTTTTAGTGATAAAAAAATATAATTTAAAAATCAAATTCAAAACAAAAAAAACATTGTGAATTGTAACATTGTTGTTATCGTAAATTTTAAGAAGTTTAAATTATCATACTTTTTTTTTTCTTCAATACAATATTAATAACATTATCTTATAAACAAGGTGCATATTCACCAGAAAGAGATTTAATCGGAAAAAAAGTTGCTAGTTCAAACAAAAACATGTGCTCTTTTTTTGTTTGTCTTTCATTTTTAACAATTGTCAGTCAGTTAAAAGTGCCATACGTGATACACGCTTATGCGATCATGTCTCGAAAGAGACATGACTGACTGGGCAGAATATTATCCCGCAGTAGGTTGCCATTGCTTTCTGCGGTAGACTGGTTGCCGACCAAGGCTATAGAACCCAATCTGTCCTGCTATTTAACCCATAACTGGAAGGAAGAGACGGATTACCTTTCCCAAGGGTATTTGCGCGTAAGTGAATACAATGGATTCAACTGGAATTCGAACTCGGCTCCCCGGTTTCTCGTTCCGAGCCGATATCCACTGTACCACAACGCACAACCGAAGCCATTCGGTTGTAAATATAGCGCATACGGTTTCGAACTCAATCCGGTACACCTTATTTTAACAGTACTTGTTTTTATTTTGTCTTTAACTACTAGCAACCACGTGTTTTTTTAATTTTAATTTATTCAGATATGGATATTTCATAAGAAAGCAGATTGTATATCCACAAAACAATGCGGTCGTATCTAAATAAAAAATATATATATTTATAATAATTTATTAATTTTTAAACTAATTCCCCCAAAAAGAAAAATTTAATTTTTTAAATTTGATTTGACAAAGTGTGTTGAGCGAAATTTCATTTAACATAAACAGTATACAAAACAAACAGTATTAAAAATGATCAAAACTCACTTCTTGCTACTTTTCAACTCATCGTTCAATAATCAGATAAAAAAAATAAAATAAGTATATATATACATATATACATCAACTCACTTTTAAAACCTTGCATACCTGCCAACGCCATATTGAAATCTAAACCGGAAGTTAAGAATTACAAGTTTAGCAAACGCAACTTCCTGCAACTCCTGTCTCTGTGACGCTAGTTTTAACATAATGGTATCATTTCCGGCTCGTCTCTATTACGCTTGATTTTTTTTTTTTTTAATATAAACCACCAGCAGCAGCAACAGTGAATTAAGATGGCCGACCACCAATATAAGAAGCATTGCTGTGTTTGTTTTTCTGTGAATTTATCCTTCAGGTAAGCTCACAAGTATTTTCTTCGGTCAAGTTGTTCAGAATACTGTTCCTGTTCGATCTGGGATCATACTATGTTGTCTGAGAAATAGTGTCAGATGTTTTCATTTATTAAAATTAATGTCTATCTGGCTCCGTTAAGTGACAGTTACACACGCAAATCAATAGTTTTTTATGCATTAGCATTTTTGGCACTTAAAGAGCTTTTTTTTTTTTTTTTTGTAAATATTATATTAGAGATTTTTATTCTTTTTAGTCTCTGTTATATAAATAGATGAAATAAAATCCTCAATAGCAATTTTTTATTTATAGTCTATCGATAAACAAATCTCTCATGCTAAAATTGGTCATCTGTATTTATTATTTTTATAGTGAGCACGTCAATTTTTTTTTTTCATTCATTCATTCATTTTACAGCCGATTTTATTTTGTTACTCTTTTCAATACAAATTAGGAATTAAAATTATTTGTAAAAATAAGCCACTTTTTTTTTTTTTTTACCATGAATAAAATAGTTTGTTTTCAACAAATATTGTAAATAAATAATTATCGTTTTTCAAATCAAAACTTTTTAGTTTTATTGAATTTTAAAAGAATAATTAATTTTTGATTTCGATGCTTACATAAATTGATTTACGTATTCTTAAAGGTTACATATAAAACATATTTAACTTGTTTATTTTTCTTCATTATTAGCCGTGTTAATTAATTAGTTATTTTTAGAATTTTTACACCTGGGAAATCGATCGTTAAAATGAAAATGAAAGGCAAAAAGAGCACATGTTTCTTTTTTTTCTTTCTTTCTTTTGTTTCGCAACAATAGCTCATTATTTGTTTGTTCTAGCTTAATTAGAAAATCCGAGTAAAATTAAGCAGAACTTCTTTCTTTGTTTTGATTTTCAGAAACATTGTTTTTAACAACTGTTGCTTCTTCTAAGTAACGATTGAAATTAAAAACAAAGGAAATAACAACAAAAATTACTTTTTTTTTTGTATTCTTGTCTGAGTTAAATGCTTACCATTTATTCAACCAGAAAAAAAAAATCTTGTTACCTTTTTTTTTCTCCACCCCTACAATCACCGTTTTAATTTCTAATTATAGTAACTTATAGTACGTACCTGCTGGCAATGGTATTTAATTTATTTTAATATTATTATCACTGTTAAATGTTTGAATCTTTCATTCTATAGTTACTTATTCGTATACAATTGAATAATGATAATAAATAGTTTTGAAAAGTATGTAGCAGTCCTTAAAATAAAATGTTAGGTAAGGTAGAGTGATTCGGCCTACTGGTCAACTGGTTCAAGTTTCACACACAATGTGTGTTTTTTTTTTTTTTTTTTACTGGGTTTTTAGTTTGTCATAATTTTATTTTTAAATCTGATTAACAACTCGAGGCTAGAATAAAAATATGTATTTTTATTTAATATATCTGTTTTAATTTCGGGAAACCATCGGTTACTCACGCGGTAAAATATTACCTACCAGCTTTTTAAAAAATCGTGTTTATTTTTAAAATAATTCGAACACTTTTTTTTTTTTAAAAAAAAAAGGTGTTTAGTTTTAGATGTTTGATTCTCAAAATAAATAAATTAAAAGACAAAAAAAAAAACTGCTAATCTTCACGACTCTAGCCAAGACCGATGTCCATTGATTGCAGTCTTATTTTTTAAAGCGAAAATTGTATTTGAATTTTAATAAAATTTCTTTTGGTAGCTGTGGATTTTGTAACATAAAAAAAATAATTCAATGATTATCCAATCGGTTCTGGTTCTTAGCCGCGTGAGTAAACTAGGCTTTTTTTTTTATTTTTTTATTTTTACCATTCTCTCGCAACATATTTTCTTGTCATTGTCAATGTCATAAAATTTAACAGAGAAAAACAATCGCGTGTAAAATCTTCATAAGCTCAGAGAATAGATGATTGATCATAAGCTATATTTTTTCTTGATTATAACCCGAACACTGTGAAATGAGACAGTCTGTAAAAAACGTAGAGAAACTCCTAATTGCTTTTTGTAGGAAGACAAAGGAAAAAAAAAGAAACCGTTGTTTGTTGGACAACTAATAGCAATTTCGTTTTCTACTGACTAAACCTCTCTTATGTTAATTTTTCATTGCTATTATTTGCAATACGTTACAATACATTACTTGTGAATTGTGACATATTCAGATAGTCCATGCTGTAAAAATTACACAAATCTACACTGATTTTTTAAAAATAATCAGTAAGGTAAAAAAAATTCATAAAACTTGCAACAATACTGTTTGAGCACACTCCCACACCTATATTAAACACGTTTATTAAAAGAGAAATCGATTTACACACACACACAGAGGGTGCGATGGATAAATTGTGGAAATTCTGCAAAAGTGAAAATAACGTAGACATCTCATTTTAACAGGTATATTTACCAAAATTACTTGAAATACTAAAGAGTAAAACTTATTCAATAAAATCGCCATTGGCTTCAACTACAGCCTCCAGATGACTTTGGAATCTTCTGCAACTCTTTTGGACCGTCTCCTTATTTAAGTTGGTGAATGCTGCTATAATCGCTGTCTTCAGTTCATCTTTGGTGTTAAAGAAAAAAAAAGGAGCTTTGTTGGTCTTTCGCTCAGCTGTGCCCCACACAACAATCAAGGAGGTTATAATCTGGAGAGTTAGGTGGCCAGATATCAGGGGTGATGATATTGCAGAAATTTTCTGACAGCCATGACTGGGTTCTCCTGCTTGTATGGCATGCTGCAGTGTCCTGTTGCAAGACATCTGGCCTTCCAGCAGCCTCATTCTTGTCAGCACTACCTCCTGAAGGCACTTGATGTAGGCCTCCATGTTGAGTCTAAGGCCCCTTGGGAAGATGAATGGAGGCATAATGTTGCTATCATTAGTTATCACTCTGTCTGATGTTAACTGGATGGATATATTACCCAACACTTTTCAAATCCTCTGCACTGTCCTCGGATTGACACCCAAACACTCTGAAATGTTTGTATTGGAGTCCGACACAAATGCCAAGCAGTATAGCACACCCCATTCCCAAATTTCTGGTAGGGTGAATTGTGTTATGGTGCTCTTCTCCTCACAGATGGTGCCCAAGTGACACTAATATACTGTGGGGTCCTGGGCATGATGGTAAACTGCATCCTGCAGCAAGGCCTCTGATAAGGAGGTTGTGAGGAGCATGGAACCTCCTCTTAATTGCTGCTGTTTCCAGGTCCACCCCGACCCAGAGTGGTAGTACCTGTTAATAGTTAGCACTCAAACTGGGGTCAAAGCACTACAAGAGTATAAAAATAGACTTTTCTAGAAAAATATAGTTTTTTGAAGGAAAAATATTACCAACAATATGTTTTTGAAGAAAAAATTATTGCCATAACATTTTTGGAGGAAAAACTATTTTCAGCAAAACATTTTTGAGTACAAAACTAGGAGACATTTTCAGTTTTCTAAAATAAAAAAAGAATAAAAACAAAAAACATATCATTAAAAATCTGACTAAATTAACTTCTTGCTATAACCAAACATTAAAATAAAATATCTTAAAACCCCACCTTTTTGGCATTAAATAACCCATCAAGCAAAACTCAAACTAATATACTGTGTAGTTGACAAAATCAAAAAGACACAACAAGCATGCACAAAATTAAAAATATGAAATGGCGACAATTTATCCCTCGCATTTCGTATGCACACATAACACTTTCTTAGCTATCCTTTCTCTCTCTCCTTCTCTCTATATATATATATATATATATATATATATATATACTAGTAGTATAGCCTGGCGTTGCTCAGGTGTAATGAAAGCTTTAAAACTAATCCATGGTCCTGGAGCTCAGACTCAGCCTAAAGAATATTTGTGTGAAGTTTGGTGAGAATCAGATAAAAATTGTTGATTTGTATAAAGAACATACAGACAGATAAGCACACACACACTCAAACATCTTGCCTTTTATATATATATATATATATAATCGATTTTCTGAACTATTGTAAAAACTGCAACTTTGAAATTTCTGAATATCGTTTCTTACATCTTTGTCTATGAGTGTATCAAATTTGATTAAAATCGGACCACTTCATCTATAACCCGATTTTTTTCGATTATCGATTTTTTATATTTATTGGGGGTACCTTGACACAAAACCTAGCTAAGAACACTCGCAGACGCTTATAGTTCAACTGTGTAAATTTTCAAGAAAATCGGTTCAGCCATTTCGGAGTCTATAGGTAACAGACATGCACACACACACACACACACACACACACACACACACACACACAGACAAAGTTCCATTTATAAATAAGTTTAGATAGAGAGCTCAATGAATCTTATCCAGAGCGATATATTTATAAAGGAAAACTCAACATGTCATTTAAATTTATTTAAATAACCAATAAATTATAATTAATTTCAATAAACTATAAGCTCATTTCATCAGCCCACAAAATATTACTTCCATTTGGTCCAAAATTTTTGCCGGAATAAGCCTTTTCTTTAACTGAAGAGAAAAATAAGAAAAAAGGTCAGGACAGAAGCATTGGCGTCATCTCCATTGAGGGTATCCAGACCAGTCACGAAGATGTTGACCGCCAAGTCATTAACCATCTACTTCTAATTCCATGGGTACCTATGTATGTGTAACCCCACAAATTAACACACTCATGTACACTAACTTATATCCACATACACATATCTGCACACAAATGTGACTGTGTTTATGCTTATACATACCTATAGACTTACATTTATTAATGCCCACATATGAATCTTGCTAACATATATACTAACATATATATATTTTATAAAGACGGGATTTCCACACATATAAATAGTGTTTTTTTTTTTTATTTTTTTTTTTTATATATATATATATATATATATATATATATAAAAGATATATTGAAGATCTTCCTTAGTGGGTTGTTCTGCTTAAAGGGCTTATCAACTAGTTTCAGAAAGTATTGTCCAATATTAATATTAGATAATTGACAGAAGTGGGTGGGAGTTTAAACCATAGCACTCTTTCTATTTCTAGGTTTATTTGTGCTGGTAATTTTAGGGGGTGCTATGTGATGCAACTCCTGTTTGAAGTCACTTTTTTTTAAGGTGATGTTGTTATGTGTTTTTTTTTTTTCTTTAAATATTTTAGTTAAATATTTTTCTATTTGATGATAATTTGTTAATCTTAGGATCAAATAGAAAAATGTTTGACGAAAATAAGACCCATTACAATGCCAATGCCTCTGTCCTGACCTTTTCCTTTTTCTTATTTTTCTCTTCAGTTAAAGAAAATGCTTATTCCGGCAAAAATTTTGTACCAAATGGAACTCATATTGTGTGGTTTGATAAAATGAGCTAATTTAGCTTATTGAAATGAATTATAATTTATAACCAATTTAAATAACATGTTGAGTTTTCCTTTATATATATATATGTATTGTTTAATACTTAGTTTTTGGTCACAATAGGGTTAGACCAGTGCACATTTGTATTAAAGAGTTCAATACAATTATATTGTAGAACTTTGAATATTTTCCATTTGTAAACGAGTTATTATGCAACCTAAGTTTCTACCATGAGTGGTGACTTCAGGCGATCTTGTTTAGAAATGGAATAAATATATATATATATATATATATTTTCCAGACATATGCTATTAAATATAAGAGACAATGAATGTCTATTATGTTTAATACAACCTTTCCAAAACACTTAACAAACTAATTACTCCCTATCTTCCTAGTAAATATAGCATTAACTCCACGGACGAATTTTTACAGATTCTCCATTCCGTAAAACCTAATAATCAAATGATTGCATCTTTGGATGTTCAAAACTTATTCACAAATGTTCCCGTCCAGGAAACAATTGACATCATTATCCGTGATGTATACAACCATGCTACTCTCCCATCAATCAATATTAAACCCACTATATTAAAAAAACTATTATTAGCATGCACCACACAAGTACCCTTTCACGATCCCTTAGGCAATATTTATACACAAATAGATGGTATTGCGATGGGATCTCCTTTAGGTCCCCTCTTTTCTAATTATTATATGGCAAATCTAGAAAATAAAATAATTAATGACAACAATAAACCCTCTATATATGTAAGATATATAGATGACATCTTTGTTTTAGCTAAGAATATCGATCAAATTAAATATCTTAAAAACAAATTTGAAAGTCACTCCGTCCTGAAATTTACATTAGAACTTAATATTAATAACAAACTCCCATTCCTTGATGTATTCATTGATTCTAGCACACATAAATTTACTACTTCTCTATATAGGAAACCAACTAGCATAAATTCGTGTCTTCTTAATTATAATAGTGAATGTCCCCAACGATATAAGTTAGCTGTTATAAAAAACTTACTTCAACGCACACAAATGATATCTTCTTCGAAATCTATATTTTATAAAGAATTACACAACATTAAGCAAACACTAGTCAATAATGGATTTCCTAACTCTGTTATTGATCAACAAATTAAAATGTATCTCAACAAACTTAACAATAGCTCTAACAATAATGATAATATTAATAATAATGGTTTACATCAAAATAAACATAACACTATTAACTTATACTATTGCAACCAAATACATAATAATTATAAACAAGATGAAAAAACTCTCAAAAACATAATACGTAGAAATGTTAAACCAGTCGAAAGTAATAATCAAATTAAACTCACTATATATTATAAAAAGTTTAAAACAATTGACCTCATAGTCTATAATAACCCAACAGGCACTAAACTAAATTCTTTACAAAAAACCAATGTAGTGTACCAATTTACATGCCCATTCAGAGATTGCATCTCTGATACTACTCAAAAACCTAGTACATATATTGGTTTTACCACAACCACGCTCTCCCGTAGACTTACATGCCATCTTTCTGATCAGAGTACTATT
The DNA here is from genome assembly GCA_037127315.1 of Ascarosepion bandense. Lineage (NCBI taxonomy): Eukaryota > Metazoa > Mollusca > Cephalopoda > Sepiida > Sepiidae > Ascarosepion > Ascarosepion bandense. The sequence goes on from JBBBDQ010000737.1 coordinate 2,122,917, forward strand.
AAACAACATTTCTCTGAAAAACATAAACATGTAGGTAATATCAGACAGATTTTGGTCAACAATACGGTGATCCTTACTCATACACACAGTAAGAGGAACCTGCAGATATTGGAGGCCATGTACATCAAATCAAAACAACCAACACTCAATAAAATCAACTTTAAAACAGGAAATAACATATTACATTGCATTTGACTAGATGGTTTTGTTGTCATTTCGCGCTATCCCGCGGTGTGACGTCATAAAACCGCATCGCAAACTTAAGAACTGCGTTTATTATTTTTGGTAACTATTGCCGTTGCCAAGCGGAGTTTTATGTCAACACAAAATAAAATCGTCGGTGATGGTGGATTTTATAATATTTCAGTTTAAACTACCTCTCTGAAGATGGCTCATGTGAGCCGAAAGCTTAGAAGAAAACCAATAAATAATTATCCAAATGTTGGAGAATTTTTGTCTTTATTTTCAACCGAAATTAAAGCAAAAATACGACGTTTAGAACGGCTCATGATTAAACATAATAGACATTCATTGTCTCTTATATTTAATAGCATATGTCTGGAAAATTACTTGCTGCCTCGATATACTAAATATATATATATATATATATATGAATTGAATTATTATACATTTGTTCCTTGCTGCTCAATGCTACTCTGAGTTTCATGAAATACATCAGTAATCATTCCCATTACTCACTCTGTGTGTGTGTGTGTGTATGTATATATATATATATATATATAGCCTTTGAGATTTGGGAAAGAAATCACTCGACCAGCAGTTGAGAGCGAGGGAAATTTTACTCGCCCCAAGATCATTTTACTTGGCTATGCGTTTGGGTTTGGAAAGCATAAAAAGGAGACAGCTCAAAATTTCAAGGGCACATAATGAGGAAAGAGTATTTGGAGAATTCAACACTCACATAACATATTGAAGGCAAGAAGGGCAGATGAAAGCAATGAATAACAAGGGACTTAGACTCTCAATGACACAGGTTAATTGCTGGATGATTAAGTTTGTTATTTTATTTGCTCTCCTTCTAAGGCCTAATCTTCAATATACTTTTCACAGTGTAAATGTCCATTTCATCTGGATGTGTGAAAAAACACATACTCATCAGTGTGGCTAGACACATCCACTTGCCTATGGCCGGGATTGAAACTTGACCGATTTAGTGTTAGTTGGAGTTGCTACCCATTAAGCCATAGGCACATGGAATCAGAGAAGGTAAATTTTAATTTAGCTTATTGAAATGAATTATATTGTATATAAGCAGTGTATACACATGCCAGTCACCGAAAGAACTCAATTCATTTCTGAAGAGTATTGCTTATATCGCAGAAGTGGAAACTGTTTTTAAAATTATAACAATATTTTGGAGCGGATCAAAGATAATTAATTTTATTAATTATTAACTATAACCGGAAAATCTTCTAATGGCTATTATAGATCATCAGAGAACATACTAAGAGAAATTTTCCTTATTCTCCGAATATGAGCAAAGGAAAACGGAGGTGATTAATTTTATTAATTATTAACTATAACCGGAAAATCTTCTAATGGCTATTATAAGTCAGGAGAATGCACTAAAAGACATTTATCTTTATTCTCTGAGGCAGGGACGAAAAGATAACAAATGGTATTTCTCTGTTATTTTAAACCAGAGAAAGAAGAGGAGGAAGAAAGGAGAAATGGATTTGTTTAATGTCATGAAGTCGATTTTGGCCCACCTAAGAAAGCTAACAATTGTCATTCTAAACCTAAAGAAAGAGATAAATTCAATTGTTATTTTTTCACTGGGCAATTGTAAAAGCCGAAAAAGAAATTTCCCTTTTATTAATAATTATTGTATCCAATTGTCCTGCTAGAGTGAATTGTGAAAAGAATGAAGATAACACTGGTCCCAAAGTAATTTAGAGAAAAAAAACATTTTCACTGACACCAGGGTAAGACTAAATAACAAAGACATTCCTGTTGCTTGAAAATATAGGTGACTCAGGGATGGATGTTAGAGAACACATGTGTGGAGAAATTCTTATCTGGGTAACAATGTCAATGGACCCTTGTCAACTTGTTTTGGGTGAAGCCAGTTCAAAAAGGTTAATAGCGATTATTTTAAGAAAAAAAATCCTCAAAATTGTTTTGTGAGAAAGAAAATTCTGAGAGAAAAACCAGGGTCCCGAGGGACCAAAATCAGTTGAATTGGAGTTTTATTTTTTTATTATTAAGCCCTGTTTTCAAGAGAAATTTGATCAAAGAATACACAATGCTCGTAAAGTTTGAATGTCTTCTCCTTCAGCATACTTTGCACTTCACTCTCATGCAGCCTTTTTCATACCTGTATCCTCATTCTTTTCTTACTCATTCTCTGACTCTCCTGTAACTTGTTCTTCTTTCTCATCACTCACCTCTCCTTAACCCTCTGCGCACTAGTGGCAGTTCTGCCTTGCTTGGGGTGAAATGATTTAAAAAAAAAAAAAAATACTCCCAGAAAAAAAGAAGTGAAGGAAAATAATGTCTGGCAAATGAGGAGTCCATTTCCCATGGCCACATTTCCCAATCCAGTTAGAGAAATTCTCATTCACACAATCTCTTACCATCATGGCACAATTGACTAGGGCAGCGATTCCCAAACTTGGGGAAATTTTCCCCTGAGTGGAAATTTGAAGCTACCAGGGGGTAAATAATTGTTCTACCTACTAAATAAAAAAATCTCGTATGTTTTTGCGCTTGCCAAAACTAACCCTGATGTTGATACACTAGTGCACAAGAAGCAGCATCACCTTTTTCACTAACACTAATTTAATTCTGAAGTAGAAGAGCAAACAAAAGTTCTTTTATTTGTTATTAACTGCTCTATATGGCTATGCTTAGTTGTTACTAACTACTCTCTATCTACTTTACTCTGTAACTATAAATTTATCAGTAGATTTGTACATTTGAAAAATAAATTAGTAAATAGTCTCAGTGTGTTTTAACTGCTCTTTCTCTCATACCCATGAAGGGGGAAATTTGGATGGTTGAACTGGGTGTAGGGGTAAATGACAGAAAAAAGTTTGGGAACCATCTACTAGGGGCTCCATCTACTTGGAACCACTTGGGGAAGTCATCACCTAACTTTTCAATTTGGGGTATGAACTAGTCTCTCAACGTAAGGTATGTTGTGCCAGTTTTTTTTTGTTTTCTTCCTCCCCTCACTGCTGCTGTGTTCTTTCGTCACATAGGTGATCACGGCTCTCCACAATTTCTTATTCTTTGTAGGTTTTAATAAATTTTATTTTATTTTTTTTTTTTTTAATTTTTTTTTTTAAATCTAAAATCTTGCTCCACTATTCATTTACTTAAACTCATTAGGTAGGTTACGCATTATTTTATTGTTTCAATTTGTCCGATGTGTATCAAATTCCAAACCTTCTTTCCTCATTGTGTGCCTTAAAAATTTAAACTCTCTCTTTCTGATGTTAAGTATAAGTAAGTACAAGTGTCCCTTTTGTTTTCTTTTTTTTTTTTTAACTACATCATTGTTCATGTTTGGTTCATGATATTTTCAGTATCCTTCTGTAGAACCACGTTTCTGATGCTTCAAGTTTCCTCTTCATCTGAGGAAAATGTCCAGCATTCACTGCCATATAGGAGGTCTGATATTACATAACAGTTCAGTGTGTGTGTGTTTTTTATTTGAACAAAACTATTTTTGTTTCTTAATACTTTGTGTGCGTTGTGGTCCAGTGGATATTGGCTCAGAACAAGAAATCGGTGAGCCAAGTTCGAATTCCAGTTGAATTCATCGCATTCACTTACGCGCAAATACCCTTGGGAAAGGTATTAATCCGTCTCTTCTTTCCAGTTATGGGTTAAATAACAGGACAGATTGGGTTCTATAGCCTTGGCTGGCAACCAGTCTACCGCAGAAAGCAATAGCAACCTACTGCGGGATAATCTTCTGCCCAGTCAGTCATGTCTCTTTCGAGACATGATCGCCCAAGCGTGTTTCACATATGACACTTAACTGACTGAATACTTTGCTTAGCTTTTAGGAGAAATCTTTCACTATCCTAATTCACCTTTTAGATTTCCATGTTGCACTTTCCATTCTCTGTTAAAAACACTTCCTCAATATTTAAATTTTTTTACTTGCCTGATTTTGGTATCTCCAATTTGCAATTTCTATATTGAACTTTTCTTTTTGCTAACCACTATACATTCCATCTCCTTGCGATTGATGTTTAATTCTTCTTTCTTTCCTTCATGATATGCCTGCTATTGACCCTGTCATAGGCATATCTTATGTTGCTAAATATCTTTGAAGATAAATTTTGGTTTTATTTGAAACCTAATAGTTTAAAGCCAACTTATATTTAAAGAAAAATACATTTCTAAATCTAAACTTATTTATAAATGGAACTTTGTGTGTGGCCGTTACCTATAGACTTCGAAACGGCTGAACCAATTTTCTTGAAAATTTACACAGTTGTACTATAAGTGCCTGCGAGTGTTCTTAGCTAGGTTTTGTGTCAAGGTACTCCCTGATATTGATAATCGAAAAAATCGGGTTATAGAAGGAGTGGTTTGATTTTAATCAAATTTGATACACTCATAGACAAAGACATAAGAAACAAAATTCAGAAGTTTCAAGGTTGTAGTTCTTACAATAGTGCAGAAAATTGATTATATATATATATGTAAGGGAAGATGTTTGTGTGTGTGTCTGTTTATCTACCTGTATGTCTGTATTTTTTTTTTTTTTTTTTTTCAGCCCTTTTATTTTAGTTTTTGCTTTGGGTTTGGCTCTAAGTAGGTATAATTGTAGTTCTAAGTCTCAGCCATGATACAATTTACTCAGAGGACTTATTTAGCCTTCAAAATTCAGTTTATGATGAAAAAAACTTATTTGATATCGGTAGCAGGAAATCAAAATTTGACTTACATCCATTTATTTTTCTTTCAGTCTATGGTTTTGCTTTAACTGGAAACAACTATTGCTTTTTAGTCTTTCATGCCAACGTCCAAAGAGTCTGAGCTCCAGGACCATGGATTAGTTTTAAAGTTTTCATTACAGCCGAGCAACGCTGGGCTATACTCCAGTCTGCATATAAAAAAAAATTCTCAAGAATTTTAAAACATTTGACATGTTTAGTTGTCACTCATTAACTTGAAGTATGTAGGAGTAATGACAAGGAAACACATTATTTTTAACAAAACAAGATAAGGAATTTATTTTCAATTTTATACATTTGAAGTTTCAGTAGCTTGTTTCAGGACAAGTAATCAAATATTAAAGGTTTGTAGTTTCAATGAACTGTCAAGAAGGGAAAATGTTCATATTAAATCATCAAGCCCAAAATTAATATTCCAGAATGCTTAAAACAAATTGAGAGAGTTTATTTCTTACACAATTGTATTCAACATGAATAAAAAGATATATTTTAAGGCACTTAGCTTAGGAGTTGAATAGAGTTCTTTGAAATTCCCCAACTCTCATTGAAGGCTAATAATTTATCAGCATATAATTTGACACCTGCGTTATTCAGATGTGGGACTCTGCCTTTCTCTCCTCTGTCCTTTTTTCCTTGATTCAACTTTCTCTGCCTATTTATATCAGAAAGCAATTTGATATTGGCTCGTTACTTTTTCTCAGTTTGTAAGCCACTTCCCTTTTCATTTGTCGAACTTAATTTTTACACAGGCTTACTCAACTTTGCCTTGATCTTTTCTTCAGCTCGAAGCCAATCCCCTTTTCCATTGGTCAAAAATAAATTTAAAAACTGTAAAGAAAATATTTTATTTTTATTTCATATTCACCACAATCTAAACATTATAGATGAAAAATGTTAAAAAAAAAAAAACTATTTTAAATTGCTTAAAAATCCAATATTTGTCCTAGAGAGGTGTTTGAAAGTTAATTTAAGGATTAATTAACTGGTTTTTGTAAATGTAATGCTTACTTTTGCTCAAAACATAATGAAAATGTTTATTTTCATGCAGTAGCCTGTGATGTCATAGATCAACAATAGTAGTTTTATACTACAAATCCTAACTTAAAAAAACCATGCTAAAATAAAAAATTAAAGAAATTTGTAACACCAGCAGGGCAATAATTAAGAAACCAATATTTGTTTATAAATTATTTTTAACTTTATGTAACCACTAGTTTAAGAATATAATTTTGTATTCTATACACTTAAAAGAAATTTTTTTAAAATAGAATGTTTACTATCATCATTGTTAACTACCTGATGAAACCTTGTTCTTTCAATGTAGAAATGAAATGTACAGGTTACAACACAATAATATATATATTATTTAATTAGTTTTTGGTCATAAAATTAGACCAATGCACAGTTGTATTAAAGTGTTCAATTCTGAAATTTTGGCTCCATCATACTATCCTTGTGGTACATCAAATGTGCCATTGTTTGATTTTTAATCCATGCTTTACCATTGTGGAAAAGTATTGATTTGCGACAATGTAGGATTATATCAATATATTCAGGTGGTATGTTTATGTACCTTTTAAAGAAATTAAACACTTCCATCAAACCTTCAGAAGTGATGGGTATATACATTTTAAATAAAATCAACAAAATAATACATGGATTATATTGAGATGACAGATTGATGATAGCACCAGACAACGAAAGAGAAAATGATAAAATAAGGAAAGCACCTTACAAATTATTCAAACAACTAGATTTTGAAATAATAGAAAAGTAGTCCACTATTTAGATGTAGAATTAAATTTACTAACTGGCAATGTCTCTCCATACATGAAAGCAAATAAAGTTAAAGTACATAAACACATAGTCTAGCCATCCCAAAAACATAATTAAGCGCATTTACAAAACAATAAAACACAGGCTATCAAAAAATTTGTCAAACAAAACTATTTGATGAAAAAAAAAACTATGAAGATGCACTAAGAAAATTTGGCCATAAGAACATTTTAGAATATAATCCCCCAACCAAACAGACAAATAAAAAACAATGATAGAAAACGAAACATTATCGGGTTCAACCCACCATTTAACTTAGAAGTAAAACCCAAAATAAGACAAATAATTTTAATCTGATTAATAAACACTTTCCAAAATTATCAGAACTAAAAAAAAATGTGCAATATGAAAACAATCAAACTGAGTTATAGCTGTAACTGCAGGGACAAAAATAAATGCCTACTTAAAGGACTTTGTAATACAAAAGAATCATTTACAAAGCAAAAGTATATAACTTAAATGGTCAAAACATATTTGGGATCAACCAAAGGTACTTTTAAGACAAGATGGTTCAATTACATGCCTACATTTAAAATAGAAGACTTAAAGAATTGTACAAAATTGGCTAACCAGGTGTGGAAATTGAAATTATAATATGGAAAAGATCCAGACATAATGTTGAGTATGGTGAAAACAGCCAAGCTTAACGACGATGGCAAAATATGTAGACTGTGCCAGGAAGAAAAATTAGCTATTATGTTATTCCTAAGCAAAAATGAATTACTGAATGAAAGAACAGAAATTATGACTTGGTGCAACCATACCATAAAATACCTATTAGAGTCATACAACCATGGATGAAAACATTATAATTCCTTCTAAGTTTGAAAATTGCGCATTCTTAAAAAAAAATGTTAAAATCAGTTATTGCAAATCGCCTGAAGATACCACATAGTAGAAGCCTAGGTCATGTAATAATTCTTTTACAAATGAAAAAAAATTTTTTTTTTCTTTTTTTTTTTTTTTTTTAACTATTATCATCATGAGTGGTAATAAAAATAATTTTTGTCTATTCGTGACGCTAAGTTTTGTACCAAAAATCATATTTTCGAGTATTTTAAGACCAGGTACAGACCGGAATTGATCAGAAGGTTAAATTCTCCAATAAAAATAAAATGTAAGATTTGAACTAAACTAGGTAATAGGGCTTTCCTTCAATTATCTTTGGCTAATAAATTCTGTCCTCCTTTTTATTACTTTTAGAATCAAAAGGGCAAATTTACATTTAGGACAAAGGATTGAGGAGGCTTTTCTTTCCAATTTCATCTCATAGGTCTTCTATAGCCTTACCAAGTTGAAAAGGAAATATTATCAATTATGGATTAATTGTTTCAGTTTACTTTCCTACTTTGACAGGATTCTTTTTCTACGTTACGCTGCATTGATTCATGAATGCAGCTGTTCTTGACTTGCGATGAAACATCGTAATAAATTGCAGTACCTAATTTATAAGAAATTTGGTTGTTCCACTGATTCTAAAGTTGGTCATAATGTCCTGAATCTTTCCTCATCCCAGTTGTCTTTTGTGGAGTTACTTATTCTCTTGCGTGGGTTAGATTTTTGTGTACCTCCCTCACATATTAAATGAGAGATTTATTCAGTGTTTGAAGTTTTGTTTTCCCAGTTGGTGAGACTTCAGCCTGATTCATCCAGCAAATTTAGTGACCTAAAGGCTGAACTCAGTGATGTTGCACATTCCTACACAGGTACTCGTGTTTCCTTTAATGAGTCAAAGTGGAACAGAGCAATATAAAGTTATTAATTCTCTTCGGCCTAATAAGTCTTTAGTTAATATGAAACCGTCAGGTGTCATCATTCTTGATTATCAATATTATGCTAACAAGATGATGACTACCCTTTCAAATACCTCTAAATTTGTTTGGTTAGGTCCAGTAGACAAATTTGATTCTTCAATGTCTATTGAGGTCAAATTCCAAAAACGCCTACTTAAATGGGTTAAAAGTAGGGTTTTACCCACTAAAATTTCTAATGAAATTAGACCCGTGGGTTCTATTCATCCCCCCACGTCTCTAAGGTTTGCCCAGAACACACAAGGGTGGCATTTCATTGAAATCAATTTTATCTATGAAAAGGTCTTCCCAAGATGATATGGCTTAAAACATCCTGAACCGTTCTTCATCCCAGTTGGGCTTACGGCCATATCACGTTGAATACACCGGTTCTCCCTCGATCACTAAAGTTAAGCAACGTTGAGCCTGGTCAGTACTTAGATGGGTGGCTGCTTGGGAATACCAGGTGCAGTAAGTGTTTAGTGACGGATGTGCATTGTGGTGCAATGGATATCGGCTCAGAAGAGAGAAATCGGTGAGCCGAGTTCAAATTCCACTTAAATACCCTGCATTCACTTAAGCACTGGTACCCTTGGGAAAGGTATTAATCTGTTTTTTCCCCTCTAGTTATGGGTTAAATAACAGAGTAGGACTTGGGGACCTTGTCCTTAAAAACAAATCCCAATGAATCTTGATACTCAAAAAGAAAAATAGTATTACTAAACACAAAAACTTATATAAAAACAACAACAACAAGAAGTTGTTGAAAGAAAAAGGTATTACCAGCAAGAAAAAAAAAATTTAGTTGGCAATAAATGATATGCCATAAAACAAAACAACCAACCAACCAACCAACCCATGGTCCTTGTTGCTATGGTTTGCTCAAAACACATTTTATCTATGATAAGGTCTTCCCAAGATGGTGTGGCTAAATGGCTTATGACCATTTTACAGCCTGTTTTAGAATGGCATAACAAAATTCTGTATTAAAGATTCATTTGATTTTTGTGACTTCATACAGCATTACCTGTTAACCAGCAAATTTATGTTTTTTTATATTTCTAGCCTTTTTATCTGCATCCCTTTAGCTGAAGTTATTGATATATGTGCTGATGCCTCGTATTGTAGTCAGTTGTTAACCCCGTGTTATTCCTGAGGAGATATTTGTCAAATAAATGCAATTTGCCATGATGTCCATTGAATTTAGTTTCAACAGCATCATGTATAGACAAATTGATGGGGTTTCAATGGGTTCTCCTTTGGGACCCATTTTAGCAAATATCTTTGATGGATCCCATGAAGAGAGTGTATTATCTGAATCTAATAAGCCTGATGTGTATTTCTGTTATATAGATGACACTTTTTGTTTATTTAACAATGAAATTGAAGCATACCATTTTCTTTCGTCCCGTTAAAATTTACACAAGAGAAAGAGATTAATTCTTTCCTTCCTTTCCTTGATGTTTCAGTGATAAAATCTCCCTTTGGTTTTCTTACTTCAGTTTACCGAAAACTAACATTTACTGGCTTGTATAGCAGGTGGGATTCTTTTTGTTCCTAAAAATGTAAAATTAACTTAAGACCTTTACTCATAGGGCCTTGAAGATTTGCTCTAAAACTAAGTTGGATAAAGAACTCAGGTTTGTTACTACTACTCTCTGTAATAGCACCTATTCATAGGACATTGTTCAATCGGTGATTAACAATAAGGTATCAAGATTCAACAAAGTTTAATCAGCTACAGTGCAAAGATGTCTTGTATACCTGCCCCTCCCTTGGTTGGGTTCTATCAGTGATAAATTTGCTAAGCGTTTATCCATTGCAGTTTGACATTGTTACTTTACAGTTAATACTTGTTGATTTTATCTGTTAAATTTGTTTTTTCTTGCATAAGGAAGGATGTTCTCCCTGACGTCATAATAATTCTTTAACTGGTATATTTTAATGTAGTTGTGGATTGCACTACGTAGGGAGAACTACCCAAAGATTAGATGCCAGAAATAAGCAACATGTACCTACAAAAATCTATAATTTAAACTATTCTTTGTCAAATAGGCTGACCAATACATATGGGTCTGCTATTGCAGAACACCTTATAAATAACCATAATTGTGCCGCTAACTTTAGTGTGGATGCGTTCTCCATCTTAAGTACGTCCCACTCAATTTACCACGTTAAAGTGTTGGAGGTCATCTTTATTCCATCATTAAAACCTCCTCTGTTTAAACAGAAGGAACATATAATTGGCCTCAAACTCATTTCCATTTAATTTAGGGATATCTTTTTTTTTCTCTTCCCTCTTGTTCTGTTTCTTAAACAAATATTTATTCACCTCGATTTAGCTTTGTTGAGTGAGGTGTGAAACCGGTTAGCTAGCCTGTTTTTTTTATTTTTATTTTTAACTATTATCATCATGGGTGGTAATAAAAATAATTTTTGTCTATTCATAGCAGTAATAAGGCTTTGTGCCACAAATCATATCAAGATATATATATTGTCACACACACACACACACGTGTGTGTGTGTGTGTGTTCCTGATAAAGAATGTAAGAATGTTCCATAATTATTTTTCCAAGTGCTTTCAGCCACTTCTCTGTCGATTCTCAAGTGTGTCCTGTTTCCACTGTTGTCATTTTTTTTCACATGTGTCGACTGTAACATATTTTGTGTTTTTAAAAAAAGAGATTTTCTTTCAAAGCTCTTGCATGCCTTGTGCAACTGGAAATCACAAGAGCATCTTTCTATTTTAAAAAAACTTTCAATACTCCGTTAAAAAAAATTAAATAGTGTAAGGTTGATGGTAGAAGAGAATCGTTTTTATATACAGTACCTCTTTAATTGTGAGATGCTTTCGATATTATTATTGCAATAGTATTATTGTATTTTTTTACCAGAATTTTCTTTAAGGGTCTTGTATATTATGGGTTAATAAATTTTTTTTTTTATGGGACTTTGGTTTGATAAGTGGCATATAAGGTGTCTAATCAAAGAGATGGTAGTATGTCCAATATGGGTAACCGATTCATGACAGGAAACGCAGTCTTGTACTGGGCATTGAAATTCATACACTATATTAGTTATCGCTAGTTTAGATTTAATGGGGTTATTTAGAATAGAAACAACGTTTGTGGTCTTCCATTTTTTTTTTTTTTTTTTGTAATATATCATAAATCTTACATTTTTCTTTTGAGAAATTGACAGAAATATGGTGTCTAATAATTCTACGTATAGTGAATTCATTCTGCTTATAATTATTGTGCGTCTGGTTGCAGCCAGATTTGTTGATGCTTATTGTGTGCTATTTTTAATACTAGTGTCATGTATATTTTTGTAAGAATAATCTTATTTGTTTATCAATGATATATTTGAGAAAATTATTGTTGTGTAATGTTTGCTTCATTGCTCAAAAATATTTTTTGGGAGGAGGAATCTTGACGTGCTCTATTTAAGAAGTTTATTTTTACTGCTATTTTATATCTTTCTGGGCATTGGCTGTCATAGTTTAGAGGATAATAGTTCTTACTGGTGTTTTTCTTTTAATATAGGTAAGTGATAAGTTCTTTGGTTTTTTACTTTTATACTAACATTTTGGCATAGTTATATATATATATATATATATATATATATATTTTAAAATATATATATATATATTTTAATATATATATTATAATATTATTATATGTGTGTGTATACTAAAATATTATGCTCTCATTACAATTGAACTCTCTAGAGAAGAAAATTTTAAAAACGGTTTCCACTTCAGCGATATACACATCACTCTTCAGAAATTAATTGAGTTCTTTCGGGGACTGGCGTGTGTATACACTGCTTATATACAACATGTTAAAATTTCCCTTCTCTGATTCCATGCGCCTATGGCTTAGGGGTAGCAACTCCAACTGACACCAAATCGGTCAAGTTTTGATCCTGGCCAGAAGCAAGTGGATGTGTCTAGCCACACTGATGAGCTGTGATACATGAAACAGGCTTGTATGTGGATGACTATATATATTTACAAAATTTTATAAAATGGATTAAATCCAACATATTTATTTGTTGAAACATAACATTATTTTTAATGGATACTCGTATTTGAGTAAATGATCTGTTTTATAATTCCTGGATGTGTGTGGGTGGTGCAGTGGATATTGGCTTGGAATGATAAATTGGTGAGCTGAGTTCGAATTCCAGTTGAATTCTTTGCATTCACTTACACACAAATACTCTTGGGAAAGGTATTAATCTGCCATTTCTCTCTCCAGCTATGGGTCAAATAGAAGAACCTGATTGTGTTTTATAGTCTTAGGTGGCAACCAGTCTACCACAGAAAGTAATGGCAACCTACTGCAGGAAAATCTGCTGCTCAGTCAGTCATGTTTCTTTTGAGACATGATTGCCTAAGAATGTATCATGTATGGCACTTAACTGACTGATTAACATCAAGGAATGAGTTTGTTATTGTCTGAGTTCATAGGTAAATTTTAGCATTGTAAGATTGATGGTAGGAGAGAATTTATACAATTAATATTTAAATTATTTTAGTATGAAATAAATTTATGAATTATATATATTTTCAAATAACAAGAGGATGAGCTGTTTACTTTAATTTTTAACATCTTTCTAATTATCCTATTTACATTATTCGGACTATTGTCCTTGTTTCGGTTGCCATTTGTACAATATTTTAGCCATTGTACTCTCCGGCCTTCTTCAGGTGCTAGGAATCTTGAACCAAACCCTTTACTATGATCACTCAGGTATATGATTCTCATTCCTTATGCAAAGCCTCTTTTGGTAGTCATGAGTTATCTTCCTCTAACTTGACTCTCTAAGTTACTTGTTCATCACTGCTACAGCCTGGCATTGAACTCACAACTCTTTGGCTTAAGTCACTGGAACTAACCAACATCTATATCCACTATCTATTGTCCGAATAAATAGTGTAAATACTACCTTGTCTCAGAAATATAGACAATTTTTTCTAGTTATAAGATTGATATAAGAATATTGGTTGCTGAGCTGGTTGATGTTATATTTAGCACCTCAACTCTGAAGTTTAGTAGTGGAACTGTTTTACAGTCATTCTGTCTACTCATCAGGAGATTTTAGCAATATTGTATACATCTTTATTGATGTATACATGCAGTCAAGACCAACTTGAAGCCAACCAGACCTCTTAAATACAATTGGGCCCCATTCCTAACACTTTGGTAATATAAGTTAGTCTTATCAAATTATTGCTCACATTATTGCATGGTAAGTTTTACAAAGAAATTCATTAACCAAAGAACCTAGTGCAAAGCCAAAAGTAGTTACTGTTTTTTTTATGAAATCTACCTCTCCCTATAATGGATGGAGTGATTGCTGGTGAGTCTGTCTAGGGAATTCTGATGATTAATATATATATATCAATATATATATTGATTGTTTAATACTTAGTTTTTGGTCATAATACGGTTAAACCAGTATACATTTGTATTAAAAAGTGTTTGATACAATTATATTGTAGAACTTTTGAATTTTAGTTTTAATTTAAAAATTGCATGTTCATAAATTCCCTGCCATGTCAACATTCAAATAAAACACTGTTACAAGAGCGTTCTTAAAAAGAAAAACCGTAAACGGTAAAATCAGTTATTAAAAATCACCTGAAGACACCACTCGTGGTAGAAACCTTGGTAGCGAACTAATCCACATTCTTTTAGTGCTTCGTCGTATGGTGTTCTTTTGTTACTGAAAATTTGTATGTTAGATGAATTTTCAGATAGTCTGTGGCTGATTGATATGGGTATTTGATGATTGAAGGTGGGTGGTTGGAGGATGTGTGAACGTAAATTGGATCGTCATTATCTTTTCTGTATGGTTCATATGTATTGTTGTCCAAGTTAAGGGTGACATCTAGGAAGTTTACTGTTTTTATACCTGCTTTTATTTCTATTTTGAATCCAATGGATTTTAGAGCGTTTACTATTTTTTTTCCTAAATCTATCTAATTTGGGACCATTGGGTTCTCTTATCAGGATAAGTCCGTCATCTCTATCACTGATATTGAGCGCTTTTAAATAAGTACCATGCATATATAATATATAAATAATATAATATATATAACAAATTGCATATATATATATATATATATATATATATATATATATGAAAAATTATTAAAAAGTTGTGAGTTTAAAAATGTATTTTTTTTGACAGTATTTGTTTATTTCTATTATTATATTTTATATTTCAGACCGTCCTTCATTAGAACCATTTGATTTTAAAATTCAAATTAGAAACGTATTTCGCGAGAGCGTCTGTGGAGAGGGTTTGTTTACATCATGTGACACGTCTGTGGAGAGAGTTTGGCTACATATATATATACATACTTTTCTCACACACACACACACATATATATATATATATATATATATATATATATATATATATAATATATATGATTAATACATATATTAAGATTGTAATTTAGCTGATTGGTGTTATTTTCAGCATCCCAACTCTAGAATTTCATATGATAAAATAAAAAACAAATAATGCATATCAATCAACATGTTTCACTTTTATTAAAAATAATTATTATTTCCCTGATCAGAGTGAACCATTGGTAGATCCAACATGCTAAAACTGTCTTAGCAGGCAAGGTTGAATATCTCCTTTAAGTAAAATCCCATGTGTCATAACCCCCCCCCCCCCCAAATTTTCATATTTGCTCAATTTCATATGCAATTGTCTACAAAGCATTTCTTTAAAGAAATTGTCTTTTTTAATTGATCAATCAAACAGATTTTATCACTTGAAATGTTATTTTTATTGGATACTCATATTTATTTATTTTTTAATCATATCACCGCGAGCAAGGCGGTAACGCCACTGATGTGCAGGGGGCTACATAAAAGTGAAAAGATTGGAAGAAAGAAAGCCGGAAACCACATCCTAAACAGGGAACAAGGGATGAGCCTTCTACACCTGTTCAATAGACATGGGTGGAGTGTGAACAGTAAATTAATTTTTGTCTACTGAATGCAGCTGGAGAGTGCATATATTTTTTTTATTAAGATTTCTTGAATATTCATGTTGATAGATGACAATAAAAATCCACTAAAAATTATGTTTTAAGTGATAAAATCTGTCAGATTTATAAATAAAAAAAAAATCTACTTATGAGTTAGAATCAAAAATGCATTGGAATACGACATAATGATAAGATAAAATAATAATAGGAAACATTCATCAATAATTGATAAACATTTCCTATTTGTTCTTTATATATATATATATATAATTATTACTATTATTAACCAGTTCAGTCAGTCAGTTAAGTGCCATACGTGAAACACACTTGGGCGATCATGTCTCGAAAGAGACATGACTGACTGGGCAGAAGATTATCCTGCAGTAGGTTGTCATTGCTTTCTGCGGTAGATGGATTAATACAAGGGGTATTTGCACGTAAGTGAATGCAATGAATTTGGCTGGAATTCAAACTCAGCTCCCCGATTTCTTGTTCCGAGCCGATATCCACTGCACCACAACGCACATCCAGTTACTGGTCAGAATTAAATTAGACCTGTATACAGTTGTATTAAAAAGTGCTCAATATATATATATATATATATATATATATATATATATAGCACTTTTTATAACACATTGCATTGCATTTGAATATATGGCTCTGTTGTTATTTCACGCTATCGTGGTGTGACGTCATAGAACCGCATTGAAAATTTGCGAACTGCATTTGTTATTTTTGGTAACTATTGTCATTGCCTAGCGGAGTTTTATGTCAACACAAAATAAAATCATCGGTGATGGTGGATGTTATTGTATTACCATCTTAATAACCCCTCTGAAGATGGCTCATGTGAGCTGAAAGCTTAGAACCAAGTTAATAAAAAATTATCCAAATGTTGGAAAATTTTTGTCTTTATTTTTAACTGAAATTAAAGCCAAAATACGACGTTTAGAACGGCTCATGATTAAACATAATAGACATTCTCTTATATTGAACAGCATATGTTTAGAAAATTATTTGCTGCCTCGATACACTAAATATAAATATATGTGTGTGTATGTGTGTGTGTGTGTAGACCTTTTAAATATTTTTCTTTCCAAGTCAGTTAATTATGCAACCTTGGTTTCAACCTTTCGGTATTTCCAGGTGTTTTATATCAACTGACTCTCCAACAATATTTTTTCTTTAAACGTACTACAGGAATTTTCAAAATGCATGACTGGTAGTTTAAAATAAGTGAAATTTCAAAATAAGGGAGCAACTGGTCAAGAATTGTAAACATTTTCATCCAGGTTTGTATGATCCTAAAATATATTTCCTGATATATTTACATCCTGATATTATTTTGGATCTTTCCTTTAGCAACCTTTCTCATTCTAGAAATATCATCATGGCTCACTTTTCTTCTTGGTACAATCTGCACACATCACCACCATTGTAAGGTCTGGCTTTTTTTAATACACTTCATGTGATATAAGGGTCTTTGCCATTTTTTTTCTTTCAATTACCACATGTGGTTAGCCAGTTTGGTACAATTTTTAAGGCTTTCTAGCTTGAATGTAGACCTATGATTATACCAACGATTTTTAAAAATTCCTTCAGTACATCCCATGTATGTTTTCCTTTGTATATCTGTATCCTGTACTTCTGTTTTGTACAGAAGTATAGGATACTGTGATTACTTTCACTACCAGTTTACTTTAAAATCAAGTAATTTCGTCCCATCTCAAGCAATATATTGGCTTCATATTTGTTTAGTTCTTATTTAAACTGACACAAATGACACTTCCATTCCTTCTGCCACATTGTTACACTTTAATGTCTCAGTATTCATTTGTCTACACCCACAATTCTTCTAAGTTATAATAACCTCCCACTCCACTACATTCAATTAATATGGTTGCACTTTTTTATTTTATTTCTTTATTTTTATTATTTCTTTTTAATTAAATTTCTCTCTCTCTCTCTCATATATATATTTATATAATCTCAGTATGTGGTGTAGATATAGAAGAATCCAAAGGAGTATCCTTTACATATAATGGTAGGATAACTCTCTAAGAGAACTCTAAACATATATATGTAAATAAATACATATAGAGCATATATAAGAAAAATTAAGACAGACGCGTTATTTCATGGTAAATCGGAAGTTTAGGCCTATTTCAGGTGAACCATCATCAGCTTCCATCTTTATTGTACAAAAGATCTTTTGTACAATAAAGATGGAAGCTGATGATGGTTCACCTGAAATAGGCCTAAACTTCCGATTTACCATGAAATAACGCGTCTGTCTTAATTTTTCTTATATATGACTACATTTCACTGCCTGATGATGGTGCATTGCGCACTGAAACTTGATAGCTTTTGACTTGTAGTATGCTATTATAACAATAATAACTATATATTTATAAATGCTCTGCATCTCTTTTGAGCACTTTAAAAAATATATTAAACTGGAATATATATTCATTAGTTTAAAGTATATGTGTGTGTGTCATTATATTATTTTATTTTATTTTTTTTAATCATATCACCCCAAGCAAGGCGGTAACGCCACTGATGTGCAGGGGGCTACGTAAGGGTAAAAAGAATGGAAAAGAGAAAGCCGGAAACCACATCCTAAACAGGAAACAAGGGATGAGCCTCTTCACCTGTTCAATAGAGAATGTAAAGAAAAAAATACTCATATTTTACTATTACCCACAATTTAAAATTTGACATTGACTTGATAAATCTGAATCACCCAGTCATCAGGCGGAGAAAGTGGTAAAAAGACACTTATTCAGAAAATGGTCCCCTAGTAGTTGGTATTATATAATACTACTATAGTATTAATTAGGTATCAGTAGGTTAGTGAAATAAGAGTGGTGGGTACCAAATATGGTGACAAATTCACGCAGGTGCCTGGATGACATATATATATATATATATATATATATATATATATATATAAAAATTCAGCATCTAGAGCCCGAAGTTTCGTAGACAGACCCTCCAGCAATCACTAAGGTTGATTTTATTTTATTTTTTCATTGTGTGTACATACATACATACATACATATGGTTAAATAAAATAACGACAAGAGGAAAACTGTATTTTAAATCACCTATGTGTTTCGTCCTGTGATGGACTTTATCAAGGCAAAAAGACGAAATGAGCTTTATTCTAAATTATGTATCTATAAACAAGGCTTCTGCTCCAATGAACTTAGATCATTGGTGCTGCCTAGGTATGAATTTACCCGAGATACTAGATTAGCAACTAGGTTCCACCCTTTTACAGTAAAACTGATAAGATGTAACCGTAATTTCTACTCCAACAGCTTCTTTTCTCGTGCTTCCCGCCTGTGGAATTCCCTTCCACATGTCTGCTTTCCCGACGGCTACAATCTCCAGGAGTTTAAATGTAAGGTCAATAGACACCTCCTATCACACTAACCTTGCATCTATTCTCCCAACACTCTCACCATCTACCCAACCCTCATTCTCGGTATCACCCTCCTTCTGACTTTTCCTATATCTAACCATCCTTTCTCACCACTCTATGTAACCCTCTGTGCAACAGTGGCAGTGAAATGCCTTACTTGGGGTGAAACGATTATAAAAAAAAAACAAAAGGAAACCTCATTTCAAAAGATTAACAGAATATTTTAGTTTTTAGAATTTCTTCATGTGTAGTGCAAAGTCATGAGATATTAAAATGAAGGGAATTTGACCGTTTTCTTTGAAAACTGTTTATTTCGTGTGTTAGTCTGTTTTAGAATTTCTTCATGTGTAGTGCAAAGTCACAAGATGTTAAAATAAAGGGAATTCAACTGTTTTCTTTGAAATTTTTATTATGTATGTTAGTCTGTTTTAGTATAATTTCCATAAGTAAAGGTGAGATTGGGAAAAATCCAGGACACAAATTGATGTTTTGGTAGTACTGGATAGCGGTGCTCTTGAGAACTTATTCTTTTGAATAAATGGTTGCCAACACTGTTTGTTTATAGATACGTAATTTAGAATAAAGCTCGTTTTGTCTTTTCGCCTTAATAAAGTCCATCACAGGACGAAATGTGTGGGCGATTTAAAATACAGTTTTCCTCTTGTCTTTATTTTATTTAACCATTCTGTCCTTAATCTCAGATTATAACTGAGTATATTTTATATATATATATAAATAGAAAGGGAAAACGTTTTTGAAAAAAAATATGAGTAATTTTACAGCCAACACTACATCAGAGTACTGTTGGCAGCATAATATAATAAGTCACTGTATTTTTTTTTATTTTTATGAAGGGGAGCAGAAAAGTGACAAAAATTAAAATAAAAAAATCATTGATTTATATTATTGTCAATTATTGTGTCGCTGACAGAACTCTCCAACGAAGTGTTGGCTGAAAGGTTCCTCAGGGTTGGTTTCTCCCCCCCCACCACATGTTTTCCCACTTTAAAAGTATTTACAAATTCTGTGGTATTATATCTCCCTCCACCTCTCTCTCTCTCTCTCTCTCTCTATATATATATATTTATTTATATATGCTTAATAGGTCTGTTATATTACATCAGGTGTGATTGATAAATTGCCATTTAAATTCCACAAAAATGAAAATAAAACTGACATCTCATTTTAACAGGTATATTTACCAAAATTGCACAAAAATATCTTTAAATACTAATGAGTAAATTTATTCAATGAAATTGCTATTGGCTTCAAACACAGCCTCTAGACGATTTTGGAATCTTCTGCAACTCTTCTTGACAGTCTCCTTGTTTAAGTTGGTGGATGCTGCCATGATCTTTGCCTTCAGTTCATCTGTGGTGCTACAAGGAGTTTTGTTGGTCTCTTGTCCATCTGCACTCCACACGTAATAATCAAGGGGGTTGCAGTCTGGGGAGTTAGGTGGCCAAATGTAAGGGATGGTGTGGTTGCAGATGTTGTCTGACAGCCGTAATTGAATTCTCCTGTTTGTGTGGCATGGTGCAGAGTCTTGTTGCCAGATATAAGGCTTTCCAGGGAAGCATTACTGCCTGAAGGCACTTGATGTAGGCCTCTGTTGAGTCTGAGGCCCTCATCGACAAATTCAAGAGTTCTTATCAGAGTGAGTTTTCAAAGCAACCATATCTTCAGAATAATCATTAGACTCATTTAACTCTTTTTGAATCCCTCTGCACTGTCCTCAGATTGACACCTAAACACTCTTCAAATGCCCTTTCCAGATTTCAAGCAGAGTAAATTGCATCAATGTGCACTTTCTCTCACAGACGGTGCCCAACTGACCCTATTATACTAAAAAAATGAAAACACCTTAAAATTTCAAACAAATTTATTTCAATATGAGGTAGGACTCTCTTTGTCAGTAATTAAAGCATGAATGCTGTATCAGATCAACTTGTACAAAATCTGAATTATTTCCAAAGGAATTTTTATCCACTCTACAGCTAAAACAGTCTCCAATTCTTCCAATGATGGTGGAGGATATCAACTCCTCACTTGTTTTTCTGAAAGGAACAATAAAGGTTCAATGATGTTGAGATCTGGGGACTGTGGTGGCCAGATAAGATGTTCTACTTCACTAGAATGTTCCTCGTGCCATTCAGCTACAATTTTAGCAGTATGAATGAGTGCGTTGTCACTCTGAAGCAGTTCCTGAATCATAGGTTGAAGCTGATTTTAAAAATGAATAAGTTATCTTTAAGCTTTAAAATTAGCTTTAATAATTCTAGTAAGCAAAACATACTGGTGTAATTTTAACTGAAATTATATTGACTGAAATCTAAAATTTTACCAATTTTATATGATTATATGTACTATATTTATGTTCTCCACATATTTTTTTTTTTTAATCCTAATTAAGTTAACATTTTGTCATAGAAATCTTACTGAATAGACATTGTTTTGATTGATAAAATCTACCCATCTGGTCAGAATTTATTTCCATAGGATGCTATGAGTATTACAATCTCCCATTAAAAGAGATGGTTTTGGGAGTTACTTCCGTAAGTTATCTAATTCAGTTCAATCTATAGTATTATTAGGTGGAATATAAACTGAACTTATAGTGTTGGTTATTGGTAGTGAGTCTCTTATAACCACAGTTTAGAGCTACATTAAAATCTGTTTTACAGTAGCAAATACTTTTTAATTAATATAGAAGACCCATCTGAACCACTGTTTCCACTATCACAAATAGAATCATATACGGTATAGTTATTAATATCTATATTTTCATTCTCCTTTAACAGTTTCTTGACGGAAGATGATTACAATAAGCAGAAGCCAGAAGTTTCCATTTTATTCGCCATGATATGTTATTGGATTCTGTGAATTAAATGTTTTTCTAGGGTTTTTTTTTTTTTTTTTTTTTTCTTTTTTTTTTAAAGGTGGTTTTTTGTTAAGTCATTCTTTTTGAAAAATGCTTTGTTTTTGTATTTGCTTTTTTTTTTTTTATTCCCCCTTGGTTTGTACATACAGAATATATTGATAGCTATCCATGACAAGACGATAATTTTGGTGTAATTTATTTAAGTGGTACATTTACAATTTTAGATCTGTTGCTGTATATGTACCACTTGATGAATTTTGTTAAATCTTAAATGATTGCTTTACTTTTTTGTATTTGCATAGGTGATTGATATAAGTTTTGAGTTTTGTTTAATGGCACATCAACCTCTCATCATCATCTGTTACACCCAATGGTGTGTAGGGCAGCAACAAAGCCTCTCCATCTCTGCCTATCTTGAGCCAGACTAGTCAGTGAACCCCAAGAGTGCTGCATGGCTTTTATCTCATTCTGCACCATACTTCTCCATGTCGTTCTTGGTCTTCCCTTCTTTCTTTTTGCCATCTGGGGTCCAGTGCAGTGCTGTTCTTGGGATGACGGTAAACTGCATCTGGCAGCAAGGCCTCTGATTGGGAGGTTGTGAGGAGCATGGAATCACCTATTAATTGCTGTTGTTCTCTGGTCCACCCTGAGCCGGAGTGGTAGCACCTGTTAGGATCCTAGCTATGGGCAAATAGTTAACCCCCAAACTGGGCTTGGCAGGGGACCAAGAGTGGTCCACCGGTTCTCCAGGTTTGGGGGTTGGGCACAGGGCTAACAACCCTGCCCCATAAAAAACAGTTTGTTACATCAACCTCTGTGGGTTATTTAAAAAAGGTAAGGGTTTTAAAATATTTTTTTTTAATGTTTAGTTATTGTGAGATGGTTTATTTAATGAGATTTTGATGAAAAAAATTTTTTTTTTATAAATATTTTTTTATTTTGTATTCAAAAATGTATTACTGGTAATAATTTTTTTTTCCTTCAAAAATGTGTATTTTTCTATAAAAGTCTTTTTATATTTTCATAGTGTTTTGACCCCAGTTTGGGGGTTAACTATTTGCCCATAGCTGGGATCCTAATAGGTGTTACCACTCTCGGTCAGGGTCGAACTGGGAACAACAGCAATTAAGAGGTGGTTCTATGCTCCTCACAACCTCCCAATCAGAGGCCTTGCTGCTGGATGTAGTTTATTGTTGACTGATGTAAGTGCTTATTCATGGAAAATCACAGGTACGTTCTGACTTACATGAAAAATTGCATTATGATGCATCGTAGAAACAGAACTTAGTAATAAGTTGAGGATCCGTCAGAAGCTTCTTTCATAAATGGGATATATATTCTTTCAAAATTTGTCATACTCTGCAAGATCATTGTTCTCCACAACTTCTTGTTGATAACATTGCTGATAGCCATGAATGATCTTTGGATGGATAGAGGAGTAGTTTCTCATTGGAGAATTTACTGAGACACCTAGTTAGTTGACCATTGTCTCCTTACGAGTTCTTCTGCTAATTGATAAATCTTATTTTTCATCCTAAAAGGTTGCTAACTGCCAATTGATTAGATTGGGGGAACTGGTTTAGTTGTTGACAGTTTTATAAAAGATTTCTTGCACAGAGTGATTGAAAAGTAACTTCCTATTTTATAAATGAGTGGCCTGAAAGAAGTCCTGACTTAACACACTGTGACTTTTATCTACTATACCGAACCAAGAGTTTGGAAGAACTTGAAGGGTGAATCCAAGAAGTTATATCTTCCATACCACAAGAATTCCCGGTGAAATAAGTCGATGCAATTCCTTAGTTGCTTGATAAGCTGGTAGTGAAATCTTGTGCCCATATAAAATTTTAAGTAAAATCTCATCTGCTAAATGTTTTCTTCTCATATTCATTTCTTATAAAAATTATAGTTAGTATTTTAAAATGGAGAGTTACTTTTCAATCACCCTGTATATATTTCAACTTGGTTAAAGTACTAAACAATTCAAAGTGACCTACAATTATGCCCACCCACAAATATTTCCCTGAAACCTGACACTCAGCCTGTTAATGCTTGCTGTAAAATCCAGCAAAAAGATAAAATGAAACTTAATAAAAATCCTGCATGTTTCTAAAAAGAAAGATAAAAAAAAAAAAACCCTGGTATTAGTTATATATGTTGTTAAATTAGGAAATAGAAATCCGGACAAAGTTTTTAAATTTGACAAATGGAAAAGTTTCATGAAAATAGATTTGATTATGGATTTTGCCATTCAAGGCTTCATCAAATCCAAATGTGAAAGAATGTGTATTTGTGTGTCTGCTTAAATGATGAATCTTAGAAAGGAGAAAGAAAAAGTTACTTTTAAAAAGTTGTTAATATTTATTCTTACATTTAAGTTATTTTTAAACCAAAAGTTTCCAAATTGACAGTTTTAGATATTCCCAGCTTTTTTGTATTGGATTAAAGGTAAAATTCTCTTTTCATTATCAGAATGGCTCAAAAGTAAGAAATTTATTTAGACTTTTTCAAAAGGAATTCAAGGCAGATCCTCATGGAATTCTTCAGAATGTGTTGGAAGTAAGAGATTAGTTTTTGGTCTATACATGAATTTTCCCTATCAGCAGTATATGCTTTTAAATTAGGATATAGTTTGACAAAATTTGACAAATAGAAACGTTATTCAATCAAATCTATTTTCATACGTGTGTGTGTGTGCTTAAATTAGGATATAAAAATCCCACCAAAGTTGTTTAATTTGACTAATGGAAATGTTTCATGAAGATAGATTTGATTGAAATTTGCTTTGATTATGGATTTCGCAATTCAAGGCTTCATTAGATTCAAAAGCAAACTGATGTGTGTATTTGTTTGTCTGCTTAAATAAAGAATCTTAGCATTTTCCCCACTAAGTTGGCGTTTCTCATGAATAAATGAGAAGGAAGAAGAGTTACTTTTAAAAAGTTGTTAATATTTACTCTTACATTTCTTAGAAAGTTTAAAAAAAAAAAACCAAAAGTTTCCAAATTGAAAGTTTTAGATATTCCCAGCTTTTTTGTATCAGATTAAAGGTAAAATTCAGCAAAAGAATGAAGAATGCGTATGTAAGCTTGAATAATAAATCTTAATACTTTTTCCCTAAGGTGGGGTTTCTTGTGATTAATTTATATAACTGTTATCAGTCAGTCAGTTAAGTGCCATATGTGATACACGCTTGGGCGATCATGTCTCGAAAGAGACATGACTGACTGGGCAGAAGATTATCCCGCAGTAGGTTGCCATTGCTTTCTGCAGTAGACTGGTTGCCGAACAAGGCTATAGAACCCAATGTAATATAACAATCTGGCCCCACCCGAGGAAGGTTGATGCAAGCGATGGTGTTTCCCGTCGGTGAAGGGGTCGGCGAACGACAAGACAGGTGTTTGAGAAATACATCCTGTCGGGGCCTGGAGCGGATGTCGTTTGACCTTATTTCCGACACTCTTCCATTCTCTGTTCCACACGGGTTCGTCGTCAGGAATAAAAATATAACCTTATATTTTTATATATGCATGTTCTCGTTATTTTGTCGTCGTACGGCGATATATAACACCCAATCTGTCCTGTTATTTAACCCATAACTGGAAGGAATAGACGGATTAATACCTTTCCCAAGGGTATTTGTGCATAAGTGAATGCAATGAATTCGGCTCCCCGATTTCTTGTTCCGAGCCGATATCCAATGCACCACAACGCACATCCCTGTTATAGGTGTAACAAAAATACAGTATCAGTCTTGCATTATAGGTTTCTAAAAGATCTGGTATTAATTATATTTCCAAAAATATGAAGCCTAACCTATTAATGCTTGCTGCAAAATCTAGTAAAAAGATAAAAATCTAGTATTATAAGTTTCTAAAACAAAATCTAGTATTAGTGTTTGATATTGATAGTAAACGTCATAAAATTAAAAAATACTTTTTGTTTATCTTTTATATCATATATTACTATATATAAATGAGATTATAATTATATTTGTGCTGAAAACCTTCCTTGGAAACTTTCAGCGGAAGGAAAGAATGGTTTTAAAAAAAGAAAGAGCTTCGTACATGAATGTCAGTTAAGAGTGTTCAGACCGAGATCAGCACAAAGCCCAAAGAAAAAAACTCCGATACGAGTAATCATCTAACAGAAAGTGCTCAATACAGAGGTAGAGCAAAATAAATAGATAACACCTAATGAGCCAGACGAACCTACCTAGGTTTCACCTAAACGGATCGTCAGGGAAAGTATATATATATATATACACACACACACACACACACACACACACTACCGGCCATAATTATTAGACCAGTCCAGTTTTTTAAAAATGATGTATTTCATACTATTTTAGTATTTATTGCCAAGTGAAAATAGAATGGTTCTTTTGTTATTATTACTTAGCAAAATTTTATAAGGCAAGGAAGCAAAGTTGAACTCGTTCGAATCACCCTAAATTTTCTTCGTTTTTTCATTGATGAAGCTGCAATATAGGTAATTATTAAATATTTATAAATTCATTTGATGCACATGTTATTGTGAGAAGAACCATTTTATTTTTGTTTGCAATTATTCAATTGGCAATAAATACTAAAAAATAGTCTGAAATACATCATTTTTTTAAAACACTGGGGTGGCCTAATAATTATGGATAGTTTGTGTTGTGTGTGTGTGTGTATATATATATATATATATATATATAAGTCAAGTGCCATAAGTGATACACGATAAGGTGATAATGTCTCTTTCGATCCATAACAGAAGATTTTCATATAGTACGTTGCCATTTCTTTCTGCAGTAGACTGGTTACCAACCAAGGTAAGAGAACCGAATATAACAATTTAACTTGTTGGAGGGAGAATTGAGGGATTCATATCTTTCCCAAGAGCATTTGCTCGCAAGTGAATGCAACTGAAAATTGAACTCTGCTCCACAGATTTCCTATTCTAGGCCAATATTCATTACACCACAACACACACACACGTTTCATAATAAAAAAAATTATTTGAAATGTTTGTAGAAATTGATATGTCTGATATAAAGAAACTTCATAGAATTAATAAAGGTCATTATTTTATGGAAAATAAATAATAAAGTACAATACTTAGAGCTGCTTTATTTACTTCTTTGGGGGAGGAGAGTTACTTGGCATAGATTTATGTACACCATCTGGCATTTTTGAGTTCACTAACTGTTGACATATTGCAAAGTATTGTATTTATCTGCTTTTAGAAGATATGGACACAATATCTTTTTTTTTCTTTTTCTTTTTTTTTCACTCAATTCAACAGTAATTGATTGGAAAATTCTCTTTTGTATCTCGTGATCCAATTTCTGCCACAACTGAAAATTTTATTTTAGATTTTGTTTTTGGCATGTTTCTGAAAACTTTACTAGAAGGTTATTTTAATTAGTAAATTTTTGAATATTAATACATATTTTTACTGCAGAAAAAAAAATAAATTAGACTAAAAGTTCTGCCATCCAATTTGCTAAAGCCCATCAAGTAGGTTTTGTGCTGCTTTCTTTTTGTCCTTCCCCCCTCAATCTATTCCGTGAGTATCAGATTTTCTAAGCTCTCTTTCCTCATTATGTGCCTTAGATATTTCAACTGCCTCTTCTTGATGTTAGGTATAAAATGGCTTTTTTTGTCTCCATCCTCTCAAAAACTTTTTTGTTGCTCACATGTTCACTCTATGGTATACTCAGCATCCTTCTGTAGAACCACATTTCTGTTGCTTTGAGTCTCTCCTTCATCTTTGAGGAGATTGCCTGGCATTTGCTGCCATACAGGACAGATATCATGTAACAATTCAATACTCTTTGTTTTCAATGAAACTTGCTTGGGGTGACATTATTAAAAGAAAATTCTAATTCTTTTAGAATCGCCTCACTGTTAAAATGGAAGAAGTCCGGTGAAAAGTCAGATAACTGACCTTTTCCAAAGACATTTTCTCATTTTTGGTGACAGAAAATTGACAGTTTTACTTGACATTTTTGTTTTCTTTAACCTTTATCCCCTTGTACACGACTTCATTTGCTGTACAAAAAGTTTCAACTTCTACTGAAATTGACTCTGATCCCTGAACAATAGTGTGTTTGAATTTTATAGTTGTGTTGTCATATTCTGCTTTGGCAACAGAAAACAACTTTGAGTGAAATTAACAATACAAATACTGCAATTTAGAGGCCTTGAAAAAAAAAAAACCCAAAAAACATACAATGAAAAAGAAAGTAATTTTAATAGTGTAGAATCAGGGTTAAACATTGAGCATAAAATAAAGCAGTTGTTTAATTTTTAAAAAAAGAATTAAGCAATAAAAAGTTTAATGTTGCAACAAATTAAGATATTAATTACTTAAAAAAAATAACTGTTAAAAAATAAATTCTAAAACAACTTGAACAATGAAAGCCATAATCAGCAACACTTCCTCATGCTGAAGTATTTTGTTTTTGTTTTTTTTCTTTTGTTTTTAATCATCAGAAAAACTACAACATGTAATCTAATTTTTTTTTCTATTGAAATTTTACATACTCGGTAAACTGCTGCATTCACATAATGCTTGAGTTTAAATTTGGAAGTTTTTTTGTTTTTTTTTTTGTTTTACTTCTTGACTTACAAATATTGTTGGTCCTAATTAAAATGAAAAACAATACTCACTACAAAGATACATGTAACAACATTGAAGTACAGATTTTAGAAATGAACCTTTATCCTTCTGTATATGACTTCATTTGCTGTAAAAAAATGTTTATCCTGCCACTGAAGGTGACTTTGATCTGTGAACAATAGTGTGTTTGAATTTTGTAGTTGTTTTGTCATATCCTTCTATGGCAACAAAAAACAACTTTGGGTGAGACTAACAATAAGGATATTGTTGCAATCGAGAGGTCTTGAAAAAGAATGCAGTGGAAAGGAAGTAATATTAATAATGCAGAGTGCTAAAGATTAAAAGAGACTTCAATATATATATATATATATATATTAGCATTTTTTTATCCAAAAAACTGTATGTGCGTATATATATATATATATATATATATATATATATATACGCACATACAGTTTTTTGGATAAAAAAATGCTAATACACAATTAAGGAGGAGGACCATGGTAAAAAAGGACAAACTATAAAACTAATAGTTTTAATATCGTTTTTTAAGAAAAAACAAAACACCCCAAAAGAGGGGATATCAAAAAGATCCACTTAAAAAAATAGAGAAAAACCCAAGGCAAGCCTTATAAAATTAGGGAAAATTTAGGTAAAAAAGAAAATCCCCATTATTACTAACCTTCACCCAGAGATCCAAATAATTCCAATTGAAGATTGGGATCTTTTTGTCTGCACAGAGAAGGTGGGTTTGACAATATCGTTAAAGTCTCCAGGACAGTAAGGTGGAATAGTGAATGACCTCTGTGCAAAATAGAAAATTGTTCTGCAGAATAAGTCACCACATTCTTTTATAGATAATTGTTCTCCGATGGCAAATTCAGGCATCTGTGAACACTCAGAAGTAGGGCGGTGCTCTCAAATAAAACAGGACATGTGTTGTGACATGCGAGCCTCTAATCTTTGAATTGTTCAACTTATGTAGTCAGCACCACACTGAAATTTAAATTTGTAAACAAAATTACTTAACTGAAAGATAGGCAGGACGACCTTACGAAAGGAAGGAAAAGCAGGTAGTGTAGAGAAAATAATACGTGGAGTCAAAGCCCCAAAATTACAAGAAATAATGTGGGCTAACTGCACAGATGATGCAAATGCCTGCTTTTAGAAGTTGGTCCCTTTAGAATTTAGGCATTCGTGGCTCTCCACAACTTCCTATCCTTTTTAGCAATTGGCAATGTTTGTCTTTTTACTGTTCCTCTCAGACCCTGTTCTACCAAACGTTTACACAGACACTAAGTAGATTACTCTCTGCTTTCCTCTGGCCCTCTTGGCTTCAATATGTCTTTTGAGTGTCAAATTCTCGAAGCCCTGTTTCTTAATTATATATACCAGTAATTTCAACTGTCATTTTTCGTTCTATTTTCTTTAAAACTACTTTGTCATGTTCACATAGTATTTTCAGAATTCTACTGTAGAACCACATCTCTGTTGCCTCTCTTCTTCAGCTGTGACGAAATTGTTCAGTATTCACCATTGTATTGATATTATATAGCAGTACAGCACACTTTTCTTCATTTCAAATGAAATTATTTTGTGTTGTAATACTTTGCTTAGCTTTTACAGGGCTTCTTTTGCTATGCAAATGCACCATTTGGATTTCAGTGTTGTGTTTTCTGTTGTTGATTAAAACACTTTTCAGATATTTAAATTTCTGTATTTGCTAGATTTTTGATATTTGGTCATTTTACAATTGATATATATTCCTTTCTTATCTTCTTTTTATTATTTTGTCTAGAAGTTCCTTGACATCAGCATGGTGTCATCTGCATATGGTTCATTAAGACTCAGTCAGTTAAGTGCCATATGTGATACATGCTTTACTAGGCAGAAGATTTTCCCACAGTAGGTTGCCATTATTTTCTGTGGTAGACTGGTTGATAACCAAGGCTAAAGAATCCAATCTGCCATGCTATTTAACCTATAGCTGGAGGTAAAAGAGATAGGTTAATATCTTTCTCAAGAGTATTTGTGCGTATACAACAAATTCAACTGGAATTTGAACTCAGTTCTCTGATTTCTCGTTCTGAACCAATATCCACTGCTCTGCAATGTACTTACTGTATCTGTCGATAATAAATCTTGGTAGAACTTCTAGTTCTCTATGGATCACCTTCTTCTATGTACCCTGTCCCTTCAGGATGTAGGCAATCATAGTTCTCCACATCTCCATATCCCTTGTGGCTCTTAGTGTGTTTGCTCCTGTTACACCTCGTAAACCCCTTTCCATCATCCACCTGATCAGGCCCTGAAAATATGCCTCCTTCTGTCTCTTTTTTCCTTCTATCTGGCCTGTCAGTATCAGGTTCTCCAAGCTCTCCTTCCTTATTGCATGTCCCAGGAACTTCAGTTGTCTCTTCAAGATGCTCACTATTAATTTCCTTTTCGTTGCCATTCTTTCCAACACCTCATTGTTGCTTGCATGCTCAGTCCACGATATCCGCAGCATCCTTCCCCTTACTGTAAACATAAAATAGATCCAATGAGAAGATGCATCCTTACCTTATACACCTTTCTGATTTTGTGTACTTGCACAGTTAATTTTCTACCTATATGCAGGCTCTTTGATCCAAATAAATGTGCTTGATTATTCTAACATCCTTTCCAAGTAGATCAAGTTTTCCTAGCAGTTCAAATAGACCATAGCTTATCAAATACTTTTGTGTCATTTAAAAATCCTAGATATATTTTCTTCTGCATTTATACTGCTCTCTTTGATATCATTCTTTCTGTTTTAATCAAAAGGCTACTGAATATGAAAGAGAAAAACATTATTAATTAGAAAGAGCAATAAAAGAACAGGAATTAAGAAAACAGAATATAACTATTGATATTGGATTTAAATTTTTGAAGATCATAATTTACTGGAAAGCAAGAAGCTGAAAAAATTCCACAAACAAGAAGTGTGAGAGGAGAAACTGTTAGCATAGAAATAGTTATATTTAACCATTTCAACTGTAGAATAATGAGACTTTGCTGCCAGTCTAGTACTGTACTTAAATTCCTAAAGTCTAGGTACCATAGCAGAAAGTTCATCAGAAAAATTACCATTAATGTATTTATGGAAAAGGTACAGGGAAAGTGACCGAAGTCAAGATACTATCTCAGGACTAATAATATTGCAGATTCTTCTTTAGATTTTATCAAGAATTTTTGAATATATAACAGAAGTACCAGACCCAATGTGGCAGCAATATTCAAAGCATTGCTGATTGATAGACTTATAAATATATAAGACTAGCAGTGTTGCTTGAGTAATGAAAGCTTTAAAACTAATCCATGGTCCTGGAGCTCAGACTCTTTGGACGTTGACATGAAAGACTAAAAAGTTTCCAGTTAAAGTGAAACCATAGACTGAAAAAAAAATGTATGGATGTAAGTCAAATTTTGATTTCCTGGTATCGATTTAAATATCTATCTATCTATCTATATATATATATATATATATATATATATATATATATATATTTTCTGCACTATTGTAAGAACTACAACCTTGAAACTTCTGAATATCGTTTCTTATGTCTTTGTCTATGAGTGTATCAAATTTGATTAAAATCTAACCATTCCTTCTATAACCCGATTTTTTTGATTATTGATTTTCAATATTTATTGGGGGTACTTCGACACAGGATGTGCGTTGTGGTACATTGGATATCAGCTCAGAATGAGAAATCGGGGAGCCAAGTTCGACTTCCAGCTGAATTCATTGCATTCATTTACGTGCAAATACCCTTGGGAAAGGTATTAATCTGTCTCTTCCTTCCAATTATGGGTTAAATAACAGGACAGATTGGGTTCTATAGCCTTGGTCGGCAACCAGTCTACCGCAGAAAGCAATGGCAACCTACTGCGAGATAATATTCTGCCCAGTCAGTCATGTCTCTTTCGAGACCTGATCGCCCAAGCGTGTATCACATATGGCACTTAACTGACTGACTAACTTTGACACAAAACCTAGCTAAGAACACTCGCAGACACTTATAGTACAGCAGTGTAAATTTTCAAGAAAATCGGTTCAGCCGTTTTGGAGTCTATAGGTAACCGATACATACACACACACACACACACACACAGCAAAAAGGGTTCTCTTAGACAATTCTAATCATAAAAATTACATTTCTTGTTACAGTGTCTATTAGCAAAACCATAACAAGACTTTTAGGAAAGATTCGTATGAATAGAATATATATTCTTTGTAAGAAACCAGTTTGTAGATCAGGTTACGTTGGCGTATTTTTGTAAAGAGCATTTTCGTTAAAAGTCAAATGTATTAATACTGATATTTTTATTTTTCCAAAAATGACTTGCTGGTATTTCTACTTGAAAAAGAAATACTAGTTCTATGCTTTCATAGAATATTGACCCCAGTTTTCTTTGGGGGGAGGGGTAACTATTTGCCCATAGCTGGGACCCTAACAGGTGCTACCACCCTGGGTCAGAGTGTACTTAGAACAAAAGTAATTAAAAGCTGGTTCCATGGTCCCCAAAACCTGATTGCTGCCAAATATATTTTATTGTCATATCTAGGACCTGTGAGCAATGGCAATTCTAGAGACAATGGCAACAAAAAGGACACTTGTACTTATCAGGAAGAGACAGTTAAAATTTCTGGGGTACATAATGCGGATATTTTTTATTTTTCTTCAGCTAATATATCTGCATGACCTGGCTGCGACCTGAGCGCTTTATACCTGCGCGACCCGAGTGCTTCATACCTGAGCAACCTGGCTGCACTTTGAAAAAATGTCTTCCATGCAAACATAATGTGTTTTGTATATACAGATTATTATTTAATAAATGAGGTGGATGACCATTAAGTAAATTAGTCGTATTTCTTTTATTTTCTTTTTGTACTTGATTTAAAATTTAAGCCCATGGCCTCCTTGTACATTAATTCAAATGTTGTTCTGATATTCTTCAGAATATCTTTGGCTGAAAATGCAATCTTTATAACCTGGGCTTACAGCCATATCATGTTGAAACATTGGTTCCTGTATAATCACTGAAGTTAAGCAACATCTAGCGTAGTCAGTACATAGAGGGGTGGCTGCTTGGAGATATCAGTTGTTGTGAGCTCATGTACTCTGTTGGTGTAATGAATAATGGCTTGGAATTGTTAATTAGAGAGCAGAGTTCCAATTCCAGTTGGTTTCATTATATTAATTTACCTGCAAATACCTTTTGGAAGGGTATGAATCAGCCTCTTCTCTTGCTATGAGTTAATTAATAAGACTTCTATCACTAAATCCTTATTATCTCAACAAAAAAAAAAAAAAAAAGACAAAAATTCTTAAAATCTAAAAATATTTTCTGGCTTTAAATACCCTGCAAAGGGTTGATAAGCTGTAAAAAAAAAAATCTATCAATCTCTAACTGTATTCACTTGAAATATTTGAACAGGGTTGACCCTTTCACACAATTCAATGACTATTGATGTCTTGCCAGAGTTATTGAACTTGACTTTTACAGGAGTGTATATTCAGTGTTTTTCCTGTAATACTATATGAACATTCTATGAGTGTCTACTCCAAGCCACATTCATTGTAGGTGGGTTGTGCCAGCTTCCTCTCTAACAGAGAAAGTTTCATTGGGATTTGTTTTTAAGGGCAGGGTCCCAAGTCCTACCCTGTTATTTAACCCATAACTAAAGGGAAGGGGCAGATTAATACCTTTCCCAAGGGTACTAGCGCATAAGTGAATGCAGGGCATTCAACTGGAATTCGAAATCGGCTCACTGATTTGTTTCCAAGCTGACATCCACTGTACCACAACGCATATCCGTCAGTCTACTGCCATTATCAATAATCATAGATGTACAGTTTTGATTATTTTGTTGTCCTGATCGGAAATTGTGAATGTGATCAGCAATAAGTAACTTTCATTTATAACTAGATTCTCTTCTTTCAGTAACAAAATTCGAATAGTACGTCTATTAAAAAAAAAAAAAAAAAAAATGTATCTAGAGTAGACACAAAGAATTTAGTTAGAATTTCTAAGTCAGCTGCTTTTCTTCTTTTTATTTTCCTCATTGTCTTTTTTTCACCTCTTTGTCTCCTCCCCCTTTTTTTCCTCTTTGGTATTTTTTTTCCACCTTGCTTTCTCTTTCTTCTTTGTTCCCCTGGTCCTGGGAATGACGGTAAACTGCATCTGGCAGCAAGGCCTCTGATTGGGAGGTTGTGAGGAGCATTGAACCACTTTTTAATTGCTGTTGTTCCCAGGTCCACCCTGAGTGGTAGCACCTGTTAGGGCCCCAGTTATGGGCAAATAGTTAACCCCCAAACTGGAGTAAAAACACTGTGAAAGTATAAAAATACACTTTTATAGAAATATATACATAAAAATATACTTTTTTTGAAGGAAAATTATTACCAGCAATACATTTTGAATACAAAACTAGAAGACATCTTCAGTTTTCTAAAGTTTAAAAAAAAAAAAATTTTTCATCAAAATCTGACTAAATCAACCTAACTATAACCAAAGATAAAAAAAAAACAACCAACCTTAAAACCATACCTTTTTGGCATTAAATGAACCACAGTGGTGTTGATATGCCGTTAAACAAAACTCACTCACTTACTCACTCTTTGTTCCCCAAGTGGTAGTAGTATTTACATCACCTTGGCAACATTACATTTTTTTTTTTCTTTTTAGCACCTTGTCTATTTATATCAGTATCACACCTCACCTTTTTGAGTGTTATAGAAGGTATGCACTGTAGCTCATTTAGTAAGGATGTTGACTCTATACGTTGCAAACTAAGATTAGCATCTGTCTGCAGACAATACCTAAATATTTTATCCTTCTTCCAAATTTTACTTTCTCTTCAATAAAAATGAATAAAATAAAACTACAGTTCTAACCTACATTACCGGCCATAATTATTAGTCCAACCCAGTGTTTAAAAAAAAAAAAAAATTATGTATTTCAGATTATTTTTTAGTATTTATTGCCAATTGAATAATTGTAAATGAAAATAGAATGGTTCTTTTATTAATATTTCACAATAACATGTGCATCAAATGAATTTATAAATATTTAATAATTACCTATATTGCAGTTTCATCAATGAAAGAATGAAAAAGATTTCGGTTGATTCGGATGAGTCATCTTTGATTTCTTGCCTTGTAAAATTTTACAAAGTAATAATAACAAAAGAATCATTCTCTTTTCATTTAGAATTATCCACTTAAAAATAGTATGAAATACATCATTTCTTTAAAAAAAACTGGGGTTGCCTAATGTTTATGGTCAGTAGTGTATGTATTTATGCATTTTGGCTCATTTAGTAATGACATTGATTCAAAAGTTAATATGCTTAGGTTCAAAATCAAGAGACCCTTTTTTTTCTTTTCTTTTTAATCTGTAAAGTAAAAAATGTGTTGTGGTGTAATAGATATCAGCTTGGAATGAGAAATCGGAGAGCCAAGTTCAAATTCTAATCGAATTCATTTCATTCATTTATGCACAAATGCTCTTGAGAAAGGTATTAATCCATCACTTCTCCCTCCAGCTATGGGTTGAATAGCAGAACAGATTGGGTTTAAAAGATTTGGTTGGCAACTGGTCTGCTGCAGAAAGTAATGGCAACCTACTGTGAGAAGATATTTTGGTTACTCAGTCATGGATCGAAAGAGATATGATCACCCTAGTGTATATCACGTATGTCAATTAATTTACTGAAAATAGAAATAAAATCATATGGCCGAGACGTAGCATTCATTATATGTTGTGGCTCATTTGGTAATGACGTTGAAATAAAAAGAATATGTATAAATAGGTTCAAAGCAAGGAAGTACCTCTTTAGATTTGCATTGATTTGATGGCAACAGTGGCAAACTTGGTCCACTGTAAAAGTTCTCAGTGGACATCTTTTTATTTATCTATTATTCACACTCCTTCATAATGTTTTCTTTTTCTCATATTCTGTCACACCCAGTAACTTCACTGTGTCTTAGTGGGTTTTATTGCTTTGGGTGAGGTCAAATAAAAAACTAATTTTTTTGTTTTATTTAGTGTGAATTAATATATATATATAGTACATGTACAGTATTCATACATAAGAAATATTTGTATGTATGTAGGTACATGTCTAATTACTTATGTACTAACAAAATATTTGAATATTTTTATAAATATTATAAAATTCTAATATTAAATGCCAATACCATTACATATATGCAGTCTCAAGTTCTTAAGGAAAATTAATAACCTTTTTTAGTTTTCTATCACTTGAATGGGAATTTTGTTTTTGAATAATAAGTATATGTTACAGCAGGGGGAGGGCAAAAGTTACAAGTTCTGTTTAATATTAATGTAACGTGGTTGATACTGACTTGGCAGACCGGCTGCAGCCGCTCTCACACCGGCGTGATGTAGCTTCCCTGTGCCTCTTCTACAAGTACTTTCATGGCTTCTGCTCCGATGAGCTTAGATCACTGGTGCCGCCTAAGCACGAATTTACACGAGATACTAGATTAGCAACTAGGTCCCACCCTTTTACAGTTAAACAAATAAGATGTAACCGTAAATTCTACTCCAACAGCTTCTTTTCTCGCGCTTCCCGCCTGTGGAACTCCCTTCCACAAGTCTGCTTTCCCGACAGTTACAATCTCCAGGTGTTTAAATGTAGGGTCAATAGACACCTCCTATCACACTAACTCCCAACTATTCTCACAACACTCTCATCTACCCAACCCTCATTCTCGGTATCCTCACCCGCCTATCACCCACCCTCTGTTATTTCCTATATTTAATCAGCCTTTCTCCACTCTACGTAGCCCCCTGCACAGTAGTGGAAGTGACATGCCTTGCTCGGGGTGAAACGCTTATAAAAAAAAAAATTATTATTATTTTCTAAATTTTACTTGATATAAGGTTTCAGAGTCATTCAAAGTTACAATTGAGATGGGTTGAAATGATTAAAAAATAACTCCATTTTTGTTTTATTATTTTTTTTATTTTTATTTTTTGTTTTAATTTTAAAGATCTTAATATTTTATAAATGAAAGAAAATTAAGCACTGGAAGAAATGTTTCCTTTTATTACATTGAAAATATTTTTGTTCGTTATAAGATTCTTTTTCTTTTTATTTTTTTGTTCCTATAAAATATCTCCTCCCCCTCTCCCCCCATGCTTTATAAATCAATGGCCTATAAGTTTGGGATATGGGGTGAATGTCAGCTTTCTAGTTGCATCCAATTCTGAGCCCTTGAATCTTAACCTTATTTTTGCACTTAAAAAAAAAGTCCTCTGTTAAATTCCTTGTTCGTCTTTTTCGCCCGGTTATTTTCTAGTTAGATGACCCGCACCACCCCATGGCAAAGTGATAAAG
The DNA here is from genome assembly GCA_037127315.1 of Ascarosepion bandense. Classification (NCBI taxonomy): domain Eukaryota; kingdom Metazoa; phylum Mollusca; class Cephalopoda; order Sepiida; family Sepiidae; genus Ascarosepion; species Ascarosepion bandense. The sequence goes on from JBBBDQ010000737.1 coordinate 2,160,819, forward strand.
TAATTCTTTTTTTCTACTGGCTTTAGTGCTTGCGCGATCGGGATGGGTTCAGCTTTGAAATATTCTTAAAGTAAGTTATGATTTTGCTTTGATTTTATTTTGTTGCTTTATTTTTTTGTGGCTAATTTTAAAAAGTTCCATGGTCATTTGAACGAGTGTTCTGTCTTTTTTCAAAGAAATTTCTTTGACTAGAGGATGACTTTGTTCTTTTTAAAAAAAAAAAAAGTCCTCTGTTAAATTCCTTGTTCGTCTTTTTCGCCTGGTCATTTTCTAGTTAGACGACCCCACCACCCCATGGCAAAGAGATGTTGCTAATTAGAATTAGTTTTCCATCCTGGTTTATGAAAAATTCCTCATAATTAGTGAGAATTTCAAGCTGCCATAAAATTAGAATTGATATTATCGGTGCATTCTATCTTTTCTTATTAGTTACATTCTCTAAACAGCTACTATAAATTTGATATTTCTTAATCTGTAATGAATTATAATTAGTCAAGTTTCCATGCTGAAATATGCTATCCAGTGAATAAAATTGGAGATATTTGGCAGTGATATGAAGTACAAGAATCCCCACCCCATTTTTATAATCCTCCAAAATTTAGAGAGTCGTCTCTAATGCATCAGATCATTTTAAAATTTTATAATCAGTGAATTACAATAATTTCTGATTTTTCTGATCACTGCAAAGTATGAGTGGCATTAGTTACAGTATCTTCCATTACTGGGATCTGGGAATCTGGGAATGCAGGGAAGGCTCTTACCGTTTTGATGCTGAATTTTAATTTTCCCACCTTCACCCACTAAATATTGTTCCATCAAGAACATTATTTTCGCCTGAAGTTCTTTTTAAAGGATGAAATGAGTTAGGTTTTTTTTTCTTTTCATTTTGTTATTTTTAAAATTACCCAACATTGTTTTGTTTTTTTTCTGTACTTTTTAAAAATCACAATTGATTTGCATTTTTAGTACCACACTGTCTCCATCAAAAAAGATTTTTTTTTTTTCTGCATGCAAATTTGAGCAGCAGTAATGTTTAAGTAGGAATGTGATGCATATTTTGAATGTGATGCATATTTTTAAAGACATATGTTGGCGTCAAAAATTACGAACAATATGCAGGGTGGGGTGGGGGTTGAATCCCTACCCACCTTTTTTTTTCATCTCCTTGAATACAACATCAAGTTATTTGGGCTAACAACACTTCTTTGATGTTAGTCTTTAGAAGATTCAGAACAGAATTTTATATTTTTCATCTGATTCTCCTGGGGTGGTGGGGATTAATAAATTAGAAAATAAATTTAACTTTAAAATATTTCTTTGCCTGCCATACAATTGTGATATTTTATGATGCATTAGGATTTAGAATAAGAATGATAGGGAATTAAATTTTGGCATTAAATAACCCACCTTTTAAACAAAACTAAATCTTTCTGGCTCATTTTGTTCTACTTGAATAACCTCCAAACAGTTGTAGCCAACACTCAGAAATGGGGATATGCCATCGCTGATGATCCCAACTGCCAATGCTAGCAATTAAAAATTATGGCGCATCTTCTTGTTTGCCCAAATCTTGAAGATTCATACACACTTATCAACCATTAAACCTTAGCAACCCAAGTAAGGCTGTGTGTACGTGCACGCAACATTGGCGTGTAGCAACTCAGTAAGAAGAGAAACATGAGTTGACAGCTGACTTTTTGTCAGTATGGAATTCCAACCCAGACAAATAAATCTCAGAAAAATATTCAGTTAAAAGATTGCTTAGAATTGCAAGCATTCCTTTGATCTTTTGTCAAAGAATGTTTAGGACTTGCTTGTTGCTAGTTTTATATCAAATTCGTCTGCGTGAGGAAGCAAAGAATAATTGAAATTTAAAAAAAAACAGGGAAAAAAGAAAACATTGTCAGTGTTTGTTTGTCGCCTTTCTGTCTGCCTCGTTTGTTTGTTGTTCTTTTGGTCTATCATATTTGAAAAATCAACACAATGAAAGAAATCAATAGCGAACTGATTCTTAACTGTTCTTATTGTATGACTTGTGAATCAGGCAGACGGTAATTAAAAAATAAAAGAGCTTGTAAGAATGCTCGCTTAGATGACTCATTTATACATATATCAAAAGTAGGCATTACTTGAAAAACTCGTCCACTCCTTTTTAAAAAAAAATGATTTTGAGAAATAAATTTTTTATATCAAAATTGTTTCGACCAGTGTTTTTCAACCTACTTTCAATCAGTGCCAGCTTTGGGCAAAAAATCTTTTGTAAACATCCATCAGTCATATTAAATTTCTAATATTACACTGAATTTATCTTTCATAGCAAGATAACACTTATTAGTGCAAAAAATAAATTTAATGTTATTTTCATTTTTATTATAAATGCCAATGATTAAAATACTAAAAAAATATTTATTTGATAGCTTAACTCAATCTATTCAATGTGATAGTTGTTTGGTGCTTACTAACTAAAGTTTTTACTCTAGGTTTATTTGCTAGCTTATCTCGGTCTATCCAATGTGACGGTTGACTGTAGTGCTTACTGGCTAAGGATTTTACAATAGATTCATTTGATAGCTTATCTCGGTCTATCCAATGTGACGGTTGACTGTAGTGCTTACAGGCTAAGGATTTTACTATAGATTCATTTGATAGCTTATCTCGGTCTATCCAATGTGACGGTTGACTGTAGTGCTTACTGGCTAAGGATTTTACTATAGATTCATTTGATAGCTTATCTCGGTCTATCCAATGTGACGGTTGACTGTAGTGCTTACTGGCTAAGGATTTTACTATAGATTCATTTGATAGCTTTTCTCGGTTTATTTAATGTGATGATTGACTTGACTGTAATGCTTACTGGTTAATGCTTTTACTATCGGTTTGATAGCTTATCTCGGTTTATTTAATGTGATGGTTGACTGTAGTGCTTACGGGCTAATGCTTTTTAGGTTCCATACTGCTTAGAGTAATAGATCTCATGTTGTAATTTGCAACTGGTTTCTTTGTTTAGTAAGAAGCTTTGTAACCTGTGTTGAAACCACATTCACCCATTTAAGAAGTTTAAAAAACAATGAAGAAAAGTTTGATGGCTTCTCCCAGCTTTAATTACCTTTCAGAAATTTCCTTTCAAAGTCAACATTTAATACTTTTTGAAAATTAGAGGGATGGGGGAATGGATAAATGCATTTCTGAGTATCTTCACTGTCCCCCATCAAATGAAAACCCCTAGTGCCCCTTTTCCACATAACAGCTCACAAAGGGATGCTCGTGCACATGGTGGGAAAAAGGCTGGTTTAGATTTTCCTTCAGAGTTGAAAAGTATTGATTATTTTTTTAATTTTTTAATTTATAGATTTTAAAAGAGGGTCTTGTTTATATCAATATACAGTGTGAAATAGATTCCTGACTTTTATTGAATGAGCAGTATAACCTGGCGTTGCTCGGGTGTAATGAAAGCTTTAAAACTAATCCATGGTCCTGGAGCTCAGACTCAGCCTAAAGAATATTTGTGTGAAGTTTGGTGAGAATCGAGTAAAAATTGTGGATTTGTATAAAGGACATACAGACAGATAAACAAACACACACAAACGTCTTGCCTTTTATATATATATATATATATATTAATTTTCTGCACTATTGTAAGAACTGCAACCTTGAAACTTTTGAATATCATTTCTTATGTCTTTGTCTATGAGTGTATGAAATTTGATTAAAATCTGACCACTCCTTCTATAACCCGATTTTTTTTTTATTATCGATTTTCGATATTTATCGGGGGGTACCTCGATACAAAATGTAGCTAAGAACACTCGCAGATGCTTATAGTTCAACTGTGTAAATTTTCAAGAAAATCGGTTCAGCCGTTTTGGAGTCTATAGGTAACAAATACACACATACACAGACAGACAAAGTTCCATTTATAAATAAGTTTAGATTATTGGACTAAGTTGTTAATTTAAGTGACTAGAACTGACTGTATCTATTTTTCTTTTCTTTTCATCCCAAGCAAAGTTGAACTGCCACTAGCGTGCAGGCGGGTTATAGTGAGAGAAAATACTGGGTACAGTGGGTATTGAAGAAAAGATAAACAGGATTCAAGAAGACAGAAGATGGCAGTTGAAGTTGCATTTAAATTTTGGGTACAGAGTGTAGTGAAGAAAAGAAAATATGAATGGGATTCAAGAAGATAGAAGATGGCAATTGAAGTTGCATTTAAATTTTTGGAGATTGTAGTTACCCTGGAAGCAGGCAAATGGAAGGAAGTTTCACAGTTGGAAAGTGTAAGAAAAGAAACTGTTGAAGTAGAAGTGGCAGTTACATTTCAACAATAAAAGGGTGGGACCTAGATGCCAATCGAATAACATGCTTGAATTCACGTGGTCATGGCACCAGTGGTGGGGGGGAATGCTTGTCAGAGTAGTTGCCATAAACATATTTTTAGAAAAGACAGAAGGAAGCCACACCACATTGGTGAGAAAGTGACTGACTTAAGATGCCAAGTCAGGACCGATTACATTGCAGATCCTAATTTTGGATTTTGTTGAGAACCTCAAGATGTATAGCAATAGCAACCAATAAAATATGACAACGGTATTCAGTGCATGAACAAATGATAGATTTATGAATGTGCAAGATCGATTCTGGCAAAAAACCCAAAACATTCTGACTCAACACAGAGACCTAACAATCCTAGCAGTAGATACAGCTGTAGAAATAAAGCATATAAAGACAGTATTTATTATAAATGCATTCTCTTGAAATGTTTTCATTGCCTGTTATCAAATTGATATCCATTATGATCCAGATGTTGCTGAAAATGTGATCACAAAAAGCAATCAATATTTCATTAGTTTTACTGGACTTTTGTGAAAACTTTTCATCACCTTTTCTTGCTTCACAAGGCATGGTTGATATCTGTGGTCTTTTAGAACAGTTCTTGTGCACATCGTGTCCAATACCATCAACTTCAAACTTACCTCTAATTCACGAGATTGTAAGCCACATGGTTGGATCTGAATGAAACACTCTTTTATACAGCCTTTGAACTTCAACCACATTTCTGCACTTCTGCTAGCATTTAATAATTATACTTATAAATGATAGATTTATAAATATACAAAATCGATTCTGGCAAAAAAAACAAAAACATTCTGACCCAACACAGAGACCCAACCATCCTAGCAGTAGATGCAGCTATAAAAATAAAGCATGTAAAGACAGTATTTATTATAAATGCATGCTCTTAAAATGTTTTCATTTTTTGTTTTCAAATTGATGTCTGTTATGATCCAGACATTGCTGGCAATGTGATCACAAGAAGCAATCAATATTTCCTGGACTTTTCTGAAAACTTTTCATCATCCTTTCTTGCTTCAGAGTGTGTGGTTGATATCTGGGGTCTTTTGGAACAGTTATTATGCATATTGTGTCCAGCTTCAAACTTATCTCTAATTCATGAGATTGTAAGCCACATGGATAGATCTGAATGAAAAACTCTTTTATACAGCCTTTGAACTTCAACTGAATTTTTTGTATTTCCAATGTTTCAGGATTAACGTTCTTTATTCAAAACTAAGTTTGGATGACATCAGTAATATGAACAAGTGAATGACATTGCTGATATAAATGTGTGAATCTGAAAAAGCAAGTTGACTTGAGCTATATTAAGTAAAAGTGTGTGTGTGTGTGTATATATATATATATATATATATATATATATATATTTGAGACGTCCTATAGATCAACACTGGAAAATGAACAATGTCCAGTTTGTTGTTTGAGCTCATAATGCCCCTATTTACTCCTTTACACTTTTGTTCCTTCTTCAGTTAAAGTGGATGCCACCAGGTCTGTCTTAACAGCATTATGGACCCCCCTGGGCAAAGTAGTGTGCTGGAGCCCCTAATATAATCATTTACTGGGATAAAAAAGTAAATTGTTGATAATATTAAACATACAGGGTGCAATGAGTAAAATGTCACCATTTTTATGTTTTTAATTTTATGCATTTTTTTTTGTCAACTGCACAGTATAGTAGGGTCAGTTGGGCACCATCTGTGAGCAAAAGAGCACCATGATGTAATTACCCCCACCAGAAAATTGGAAACGACATGCTGTACTGCTTGGAATTTATTGCAGTATGAACATTTCAAAGTGTCTGGGTTGTTGTTGATCTAAGGAGAGTGCAGAGAATTCAAAGTTAAACGATGATTACAAAGGTGTTTGTAGTGATCACTAGTAATGGTAACGTCATACCTCCATTCATCTTCCCACAGGGTCTTAGACTCAACATGGAGGCTTATATGAGGAGGTAGTGCTACTTAAGTAGGTAGTGCTGCCCTAATTTAAGAGGTGGGGTTGGCTGCTGGAAAACCCTATGTTTGACAACAGGACTCTGCACCATGCTGCACAAGCAGGAGAATCCAGTCATGGCTGTCAGGCAATTTCTGCAACCACATCACCCCTTATAACTGGCCACCTAACTCCCCAGAATGCAACCCCCTAAATTATTATATGTGGGGCACAATTGAGCAAGAGACCAACAAAACTCCCTTTTTACACCAAAGATGAACTAAACACTAGGATTATGGCATCATTTGCCAAATAAACAGAGGGCCATCCAGAAGAATTGTAGGAGATCCTGAAGTTATCTAGTTTGTGGTTGAAGTCAATAGTGATTTTATTGAATAAATTTACTCTTTAGTATTTAAAGATATTTTTGTGCAATTTTGGTAAATTTTTTTTTTTTTTTTTTTTTTTTTAATCATTTCACTCCAAGCAAGGCAATACTGCCACTAGTGTGCAGGGGGCTACATAAGTGCAGAGTGAAAGGTTACATAAGAGGAGAGTGAAGAGAAAGAGGAACTGATTACAGGGAGTGTAAGAGAATGGGCAAGAGAAGGATGGGATTACTGGGGTGAAGAGAGTTGTGGGAGTAGTGAAAAGGGAGAAGAACAAGATACAGGGAGTGTTGGGGAAAGAATAAGAGAAAGATAGGAGTCAGGGGGATAAGAGATGATATTTGACATTGCATTTAAACCCTTGGAGATTGTAGCTGTCAGGGAAGCAAGTATAGGAAGGGAGTTCCACAGGCGGGAATTGCGAGAAAAGAAGCTGACGAGTAAAAGCATTGGCTGCATTTGGCTGTTTTAACTGTAAAAAGATGGGACCTTATTGCGTGAGTAAATTCATGTAGAGGGAGCACCAGTGAGCTAAGCTTGTTGAAGCAGAAGCTATGAAAATATTTGTAGAAGAGACAGAGGGAAGCCACATCTTATCTTATGAGAAAGTGGTCGGAGTTGAGCTGCCAGGTTGGGGTTGATTATATTGCAGATTCTCCTCTAGATCTTGTCAAAGACCTGGAGATGAATAGCAGGGGTACCTGACCAGATATGACAACAGTATTCAATGTGTTGTTCATGAGTTGTGTCCCTTGCTTCATCTCTATGAAGGCAGGAGGATTTAGCTGGTAACGAGAGGGTAACCATACTGTTTGGAACCACACAGTGTATGAACATCGATAAGTAAACCTTCTTCTCCCAACATCTCTTGCTGTAGTTGTTTGCTAAGTTTTATACAGTGAATGGCTGGATGGTTAATTTGTATATGTGCAAGATGGACTAATGCGAGAAAACTTTCTGGCTCGACATTGTGACTCACTCTGTTAAAATGCGATGTAAGTGTTGTTTGCATTTTTGTGTAATTTAAACAACAATTTCTCCATTGCACTCTGTATATTTATTTTATTGACATCTCAACAAAACTGGTGTTTAAACATTGAAAACATGCTCCACAGAAGCCACTAAGTAATGTAATAAACATTTAAACACTACACAAAACTTGAAAAAAACTATAATATTCAGGAAGCCACACAGATTTGATGACACAGTATGAAATTACTATAAATGTTTTATTATAACAAGCATTTCTGGCATTTCCTTTCAGAGAATTGCTTTATTATTGGCTTGAAGTCAATGGTTTTTAGGAATAGGATGTCATTGTCTATGCACATAAGTGAAAGCCTGTTCAAATGATCAGCCTTTGAGATTTCACTCACCCGATCAATTGGGCGACTAAAGTTTATTGCTATACTTGCCTGCTGTCGATTAAAAATAAAAGGAAATCTGATTCCTTTTACAATCCAAAAGTATGCCATCGAAGATTCACAAGTTACTTAGAATGACCTACAATGACATTAGTGAACTCCTGGCTTTTATTGTCCCGGTCAGTGTAAACATTTGTTTAATTAATGCTTCCACAGTGGAGCCAAAATGTCTCTGTTGCTCACAGATTTTTTAGAAACTCATTTGGAAAATATTATCCTATATTTTCTACACACTTATGAAGAGTAAAAACAAACATTTGAAAAAAAGAAAAAAATGCATACTTCTTTCAACCACACACTGAAAACAAATTATACAAGTAATTTTTTTACAGAAAATCGTTGAGAAAATCAGATTTGTTATTTTTTTTTATCATCTATGAAATGGAGGTTGTAGGCAAACAGAAGAAAGAAACTATGAATTTTTTTTGCCAAAAAAAAAAAAAAATCAGCATATCATGATGTTAAAAGGGCTCAAATTTAATAAAAACAAAGTTTTATCATTAAAATGTTTATGCTATTATTAAGAGGAAAGATCAAATTTTGTTATTATTTTTTTAAAAATTTTAAAATCCTTAACACATTCAAAATTTTAATTAAAATTTCATTTTTTGTTTTCCATCAGTGATTCATGCTATGTTTACGTAAAGCGACTATTAAGAAAATGGAGTCAGTTGAGTAAAATGATTTTGGGGCGAGTAAATTTTCCCTTGCTCTCGACCGCTGGTCGAGTGATTTCTTTTTCAAATATCAAAGGTTGCAAATGATGCTACCCTATTGTGCTACAAAGCATTTTTTTTATAAGTTTCATTTTTGAAAAAGAACATTCTCCTGTACAGTTGGTCGCCATCATGCACATGAACTTCTTCATCATGTGCCTTGTTCCTTTAGGACGTAGGCGATTATGGTCTTTGCTCTGTCTCTTGTCGTTCTCAAAATTCTTCCTCTTGGTATCTCTCCCAAACCTTGCTCTGCCATCTATTTGCTCAGGCCTATCAAGTAGGTCTCATGCTGCTATTCCCTGTCTCTCTTTCTCTCTATCCATCCTGTGAGTATTAAATTCTCCAGGCCCTCCTTCCTCATTACATATTCCAGAAACCTCATCTGTCTCTTCCTTATGTTAAGTATAAGTTTTCTTCTCATTTCCATCCTCTCCAACATCTCATCTTAAGTCATGTAATACAAATCACTTAACATAAACAGATTATCATGGTGCCCTTGGACAAGTACCCCATGAGTTAAGACTGCTTTTAATGCTACTTAGTAGACTAGATTTAAAAATGAAAAATTTCCATGAGCTATAAATTCAAAAAACTTGAGATAGAGATAAAATCTCCTTCCTTTTTATGTCAACTACTCTGACAAGCATTTTTTCCCCTGGTGTCACGACCACGTGAATTCAAGCGTGTTATTAGATTGGCATCTAAGTCCCACCAGGATAACTACAATCTCCAAAAATTTAAATGCAACTTCAATTGCCATCTTCTATCTTCTTGAATCCCATTCATATTTTATCCTTTCTTCACTACACTCAGTACCCAAAATTTAAATGCAACTTCAACTGCCATCATCTGTCTTCTTGAATCCCATCCATCTTCCTCTTTTACATGGGTATCTCAACTATAGTGTCGCACATTTTAAGAGACATGTTAAGAAATCCTTCCCATCCTTTGACATACAGTGTATCATCATCAGTTCTATGACTGTTCATGGTCATAGTGGTGTTGCGCAGCTAATTATTGTTGACCATGTTCACCATAATTTATGAATACAGAATACAGTACAGTACATAATCTGTTCAATGAAACAATGTCAATGATTAACACTCGTGAGTCAGACACTCTACTGAATCTGATTATATCTCCAATACTCAGGAAAATATGGTTGCCTTTATACACGTCGCATTGAAAATTTTGAGCCTTCTGATTGGTTAACCCTTCTATTGGTGAACTATCAAATGAGTCAGCTCATGGCTGGCTTACCAGTATACAAGGGTACCCAAAAACTCCAACAATTACATCATCAGTTCACTCCACATATCTGGGTTGAAAGGCAAAGAGCTATTCATTGTAGCATGTCAAACCAGACAGTGTCCTTCAGATCACTTTAGTCTATAACTCTGCCTTCTGTGTTGGTCTTCAGGTTCCTTCAAACCACTGTAGTTACCATCTAGCTCGCTCTTCATTTGTTAACACATTGCTGTGTTATTTCTTGGTCAACCAGGCCAAATAGCAAGCTGCCTACGGTCACTCCAGGGTTAGTAATTGATTCTTCTTTATCACTTGTATTGAAAGAAATCTGAAATTTTTTTGACAAATGTTGCAAAAAATTAAAAGAAATGAACCCATCCAATCTTAGGTGCTTATCTATATTTTTGTCAGGATATTTTTCTTCTGGGTGGCTGATATTAAACCAGATGTTTTTGTTTTTTTCTTGGTCCTTTGTCCAGAACAATCTTAAATATTATTTCAGTGACCACCTGGGTTTCTTTATTCCTCTTCTATTTTTCAGAAACAACATCTTTGAGGATATATTGTCTCTTTTTTATTGGCAAGAAGTGGAAAAGAATGGGTTATATTTGGCTCAATCTTACTGAATTCCATTGAGTTAAATTTGGATTTGATTCTCCTTGAAAATGTTTGGTATTTCATTTTATTATTTTGAAACATGGTTTTTCAGTTCATTTAGTTTTTTAATAACTTTTCAACCAACTATCCTGCAAATTTTATCAATTATCATTCAGTTAGTGGTCTCTTTCCTCTTCCCTTTTTTTTTTTTTTTTTTGAGCAACCCTCTGAGGTCATAGTATCCCAATCCTAGCTGCTGATTCCATCAAGGGAACTGGCTTACGGCCATATCACGTTGAATACACCGGTTCTCGCCCGATCATCAAAGTTAACCAACGTTGAGTCTGGTCAGTACTTAGATGGGTGACCGTTTGAGAATACCAGGTGCTGTAAGCGTTTAGTGACAGATGTGCATTGTGGTGCAGTAGACATCGGCCCGGAAAGAGAAATCAGTGAGCCGAGTTCGAATTCCAGTTGAATACCCTGCATTCACTTAAGCACTGGTACCCTTGGGAAAGGTATTAATCCATCCCTTTCCTCCAGTTATGGGTTAAATAATAGGGGAGGACTTGGGGACCTTGCTCTTAAAAAAAAAAACAAATCTCAATGAATCTTGGTACTAGACTAGACAGAAAACTTATACAAAAACAATAAATTGTTGAAAGAAAAAGGTGTTACCAGCAATGAATAAAATTTAGTTGGCAATAAATGACCCGCCGAGGTTGATATGCCATAAAAACAAAACAAACAACAACCATCAAGGGAACTCACCATCTTATCTGATTTGAGTCTTGGAAGCCCTCCATCTGGAGATGTCATCACATAGCTGTATCCACAGCTACAGTATCCCGTTTACTTCATGCTAGATAGTCATTGATCCTCCAAGATTTTATTAGCTTATAAAAAAGAAGAAACTGTGGAGAGCCATGATTGTTTACATTTATTTTTTTTTATAAATTGGGTCACTTGATCCCTTTTATTAGACTTGACATTAAAAAAATAAAACATTTTGTTTGAAATATTGTGAAATGTTAACATCTTGTAATTTATAAAATCCTTCTCTTGAAAGAATTTCCTAGGAAAATTAGATTCTCAAATCTAGTAGCTGTTATCATTCTTTCTATTATTGACAGTGGTGCCATTCCAAACTATTTATTTGAAATAGTGTAGAATGTCAACATCTTGATTATATAATTATTTTATCTTTGATTTACAAGTGAAATCCATTTTAGTTGTTGCTGTTGATTGTTGGTTAGCTGGTTTGTTTTATAGCATATCAACCTTGGTGGGTCATTTATTGCCAACTAAATTTTATTTATTTATTGCTGGTAATACCTTTTTCTTTCAACAATTTATTGTTGTTTTTTTTATATAAGTTTTGTGTCTAGTAATACTTTTTTTTTCTTTTTCGAGTATCAAGATTCATTGGGATTTGTTTTTAAGGGCAGGGTCCCCAACTCCTACCCTGTTATTTCACCCATAACGGGAGGGATTAATACCTTTCTCAAGAGTACCAGTGCTTAAGAGAATGCAGGGTATTCAACTGGAATTCGAACTCGGCTCACCGATTTCTCTTTTCAGGCCGATGTCTACTGCACCACAACGCACATTTGTCACTAAACACTTACAGCACCTGGTATTCCCAAACGGTCACCCATCTAAGTACTGACCAGGCTAAACGTTGCTTAACTTCAGTGATTGAGCGAGAACTGGTGTATTCAACGTGATATGTCCATAAGCCTGTTGCTGTTGAAAGTTCTTAAGTGGTGTTTCTGTTATTTGGCAATCTTTTTGTTTGTGATTCTGTAGCATTGATCAATGAGGTTTGAGGAAAGTTGGTCCTCACTGCGTATTCATAATTCCAATAAGGTTTGGTTTTTGTTTTATGGCATATCAACATCAATGGGTTATTTAATGTTGTGACAGGATTTTTAGGATAGGTTCATATGAGTAGAATATTAATTCTTTGGAAGAAACCAGTTTGCAGATCAGGTTTCATTGATGTACTTTTATAAAGATGGTTTTGTCGAGAGTCAAATGTATTGCTGGTGATTTTTGTTTCCTCAAAAATGTATTGCTGGTATTTTTACAATAAATATCTATTTTTATGCTTTTGTGGGGTATTGACCCCAGTTTCAGGGTTGACTATTTGTCCATGGATGAGACTTTAACTGGTGCTACCACTTTGTGATCAACAGCTGACAAGATTTTTAGGATAGATTTATATAAATAGAATATGCATTCTTTGTAACAAACCAGTTTGCAGCTCAGGTTACATGGATGTACTTTTATGAAGAGTTTTGTTGAGTGTCAAATGTATTGCTGGTAATTTCTTTTTTATGCATTGCTGTTTTCTTTACTATAAAAATTCATTTTTATGCTTTCATAATGTATTCACCCCAATTTTGGGGTTGACTATTTGCTCATAACTGGGACCCTAAAACCCTGGGAACAACAGCAATTAAAAGGGTAAATTTTCGTTTTAATTCCCGTCGCTTTTCCCCTTCAAACTTATCCAAAATAGCATTATTTCTGTGCAAATGTATATGCCGAACTCAAATCAAGTGTCAATTAGTGAAGAAACTTTTTTTTATCGAAATGTCCATAAAAAAAAAAGAACTATATCTCATACTTTTTCTCCCTAAACTCTCATGAAGTCATGTAATTAACTGCAGAATGGCGGACTGCGGATGTAAACAGGCGAAATTGCGTTGACTACACAGTCCGTCATTTTGCAGTTAATTACATGACTTCATGACAGTTACGGGAGAGAAAAAGTGCGAGATATAGTTCATTTTTTTTATGGACTTTCAAAGCAAAAAAAGGTAAGTTTCTTCACTAACTAACACTTGATTTGAGTTCGGCATATACATTTGCACAGAGATAATGCTATTTTGGACAAGTTTGAAAGGGAAAAGCGACGGGAATTAAAACAAAAATTTACCATTAAAAGTTGATTCCATGCTCATCTAAACCACCTAATCTGAGGCTTTGCTACCAGATATGGTTTATTGTCATACCCAGGAGCCAATAAAGTTTGGTCTTAATAACCAACATAAAAATAACCCATACAGACTTAAGGAACAGAAGAAAAAAAAAACATATTGGAAGAAAATAGTTTGTGATATGGGACTTAAAATCTCACAAAACTATATGGAATTCAACCAACTGTATGTGAATGGCTTTCAAGTTTTAGAAACAAAATAATTTTATCCAGATGTCAAATAGAGCATACATATTTACAGAAAAATAAAATTCCTCCATTATACAACCGATGTCGAGTACCTTCCACAGTCAAATATATACTCATCATCTCAGTCAAACCTGAACAAGATATTATCAAACAAATGATACAAATCAACTTAACTTATTTAAAGAAATTAAACTTGATATCAAAATGGAAAACTATAAAGACTTTTAACAAAACTACTTAAAAGTTTTTTAACTGATTTTGAAAAGTAAAAAGCAAAGAAAAGGAACCCTTCAGACTTCATAAATATCCCCTCCCCACTACCAAAAAAAAATGCAACCTCTACTGACTTGAATCAGAAAGTGAATGCAAAATAACTTTTATTAGAAATCAACACTTTCAATAACTGATAATAAAAAAAAAGATTACATCAACTTCTAAACAAAACTATTAATGATCCACTGAAAAGGAACCCTTCAGACTTCATAAATATCCCCCACCAACCACCAAAAAAAATGCAACCTCTACTGACTTGAATCAGAAAGTGAATGCAAAATAACTTTTATTAGAAATCAACACCTTCAATAACTGATAAGAAAAAAAAAAAAATTACATCAACTTCTAAACAAAACTATTAATGATCCACGTACAACATGAAGTCCTGCCGGAAAAAAAAAAATGTAATTCCAAACCTTTACCTGATCTTTGATGACCCTATAATGGTTGAGGGGGAGGGGAGCGATTAAGCAGGAACAAAATCAAATCTTGATATTTGATAGCCATCATCTGGCTTCCATCCATTGATTTTTATAACTATTTACCTTTATCATTACTTGTAGGAGTTTTTATTGCTTCCCAGAAACTAATCTTTGCTTGAATATTGATTTCTATTATGTTTTCATGATGAATCACAAGTTTTCTATTGGATTAATATTTGCAGTTTATTTGTACTCCCTTCTTGTCACTCTTTTCAGCTATCTTATGTAGGAGGTCCTGTAGTTTATTTTTCCGTGTCTGCAATAAACACTATGTCGTCTCTGTATCTTATGTTGTTCAGATTGTGACCTCCGATGACAAATCCTGACATAACATCTAGAGTCCTCAAAATATTCTCACTATACAAGTTAAATAGATCCGGTGAAAATACCCATCCCTGTCTTACGTCCCTTTCTATCTTTGTATAACCGCTGAATTTGTTACCTGTCCGTATGCAGGCAGTTTACTACCAGTAGAGATTCTTAATTACCCAAATGTCTTTCCCAAATATGTCTCAGCTGCTGAACATCTCCATCAATTCTTTGTGGCGTATTTTTTTTTAACACTTTTGCATAGTCAATAAAGCACAGGTGTAAGTCCTTCTTCATTTGTATTGCCCTTTCAGAGAGCATCCTAATCATAAATATGGCATTCCTTGTCCCAGTGTCTTTGACGAACCTGCACTGTTCTTGTACTATCTCTGGCCCAATTCTGCTTATTGCTCTATTCATCAGTATTCGGACGATCAGTTTTGTAAGTGAAAAGAAAACTGACACGACAAAAAAACCTGCTCCTCAACAGGATGTATAAAAGCCAAGGATTTTTTTTTTTTTTTTTTTTTTTAATCATATCGTCCCAAGCAAGGCGATAACACCACTGTTGCGCAGGGGGCTATGTAAGAGTAAGATTGGAAAAGAGAAAACCAGAAACCACATCCTAAACAGGGAACATGGGATGAGCCTCTACACCTGTTCAATAGACATGGGTGGAGTGTGAACTGGGCGATAGTTTAGTTTATCTACTCCAATTGAGGAAAAAAAAAAAAAGAGTAAAAGAATGGAAAAGAGTAAAAGATTAAAAAGACAAAACCGGAAACCACATCCTAACCAGGAAACAAGGGATAAGCCTCTACACCTGTTTATGGAACGAGAATACTGGAGAAAAAGGAAATACTCAATCGATGGGAAGCATATATAGAAGATCTTTTCCAATGAATGATTTAAAAATCTGAGAGACAGTATTTTAAAAAATACTGTCTCAGATTTTTAATTAAATTTAAACAAAGTTTTATAAATAAGATGTATTAAAAACACTATTGTCTAAGGGGGGAAAAAAAATTCATTGAATAATGAATTTTTACAATTTTTTTTTTTTTTTTTTAAATCGAAAAATTTAAGTTTTAAATCCTTTAAATTCTATGTTAATTTCAATTTTTTTCAGATTATTTTCCTAAAATGTTTAAAGATTTTCTTATATGATATGCATTGTGGTGCAGTGGATATCGACTTGGAACAAGGAATCGGGATGAGGAGTTGAATTCCTTACATTCACTTATGCACAAATACCCTTGGGAAAGGTATTAATCTGTCTCTTCCCCTTAGTTATGGGTTAAATAATAAGACAGATTGTGTTTTAAAGCCTTGGCAGGCAACCAGTCTACCACAGAAAGCAATAACAACCTACTGTGGGATAATCTTATGCCCAGTCATTCATGTCTGTTTCGAGACATGATCGCCCAAAGTGTGTATCATGTATGGTACTTAACTGACTTCCTAAAATGTTTAAGGATTATTTTCCAATAATGTTTAAGGATTTTTGAGAACTTAAAAATTATATATGTCATTTTTCAATGTTTTGTACAGGGATGAGTAAAGAAATATGGTGACCCTTCTTGAACAAAACTGCTTCAATTTATTGCCCTTCTTACCATTCATTATAATGAGTGAAGAAGTGGCTTATTTTGTTAGTGAGGAAAAAATCCCAGCATGCATCTGTATGGTTTGTTTATAAATTTTGGAAGGGAGATGTTTTTGCCATCTTTCCAATATAGATTTGAACCAACACTAAATACTCTGCATTTTTAATCTGAATTCCTAGAAAAGGTGGCTCATGAGTTGTAGGTAATTTTATTGTCTAGGAAGAAATCCCAGCATGCATCTGTATGGTTTGTTCATAAATTTTGGAAGGGAGATGTTTTTGCCATCTTTCCAAAAGGACTGGAACCAACAGTTCTTATTCGTGAAAATGTCTTCCAAAGTATGTTTTGTTGGGAGTCCCTTTGTAGCTTCCTGTTTTAAGGTTGTTGGTGGTGGAATGGACTGTGAATAGAGTGAAGGGGAAGAAAAAACTCAAACCAATAAGATTTGCAGTGTTACTATATCTCAAGGCTCATGAACAGTAACTGGAAAGTTGTGAATACAAGAATATAAGTTTCATTTTTAGCTCTCATTCTCACCCTGTGACCGATAGACTACAGGATGCAACTGAGGTGCCTGAGGATGATTCAGCCATCAAATTACCATCCGGGGAAGGATTTACTGGCAACACAGCTGTTGTTTTTGTGACGGCAGGTGTATAAACTTAAAAATAATAATCAGAGGAAATTATTGATATAATTAAAGATTTTTACCCATCATATCACAGGTTGCAATATCTAAATCTATCTAAACTTATTTATAAATGGAACTTTGTGTGTGTCCATCCGTCCATTACCTATAGACTCCGAAACAGCTGAACTGATTTTCTTGAAAATTTACAGTTGTACTATAAGCGTCTGCGAGTGTTCTTAGCTAGGTTTTGTATCGAGGTACTCCCAATAAATATTGATAATCGAAAAAATCGGGTTATAGAAGGAGTGGTCTGATTTTAATCAAATTTGATGTACTTATAGACAAAGACATAAGAAACAATATTCAGAAGTTTCAAGGTTGCAGTTCTTACAATAGTGCAGAAAATCGATTTTATATATATATATATATATATATATATATATATAAATAAAAGGCAAGATGTTTGTTTGTGTGTCTGTTTATCTGGCTGTATATCTGTATTTTTTTCAGTCCTTTTATTTTAGTTTTTGCTTCGGGTTTGGCTCTAAGTAGGTATAATTGTAGTTCTTAGTCTCAGCCATGATACCATTTACTCAGAGGACTTATTTAGCCTTCAAATTTCAGTTTTCGATGAAAAAAACTTATTTGATATCGATACCAGGAAATCAAAATTTGACTTACATCCATTCATTTTTCTTTCAGTCTACGGTTTCACTTTAACTGGAAACAACTATTGCTTTTTAGTGCCAACGTCCAAAGAGTCTGAGCTCCAGGACCATGGATTAGTTTTAAAGCTTTCATTACACCCGAGCAATGCCGGGCTATACTGCTAGTTAGCAATAATTTGATGGTAAAAGCTGTTCGCAATGTATTTTTGTAGTAAAAAAATTGGTGTAATATCTTTTATGAAGTCATTCTTATTGGGATGTGAAGGTGGTATAGTGGCTAGCAGTACAGAATGAGAAATCTGGGAGCCATGTTCAAATTCCAATTGAATTCATTACTTTCACTTACCTGCAAATACCCTTGGAGAATATGTGAATCAACATTCTCCTCCTAATTATGGGTTAAATAGTAGGATTTTTATAAGGAAAAATCGTTATCTCAAAAAAATTAATACAATATTCACTTGCATAAAATTAAAAGAATTAGATTTACAATCCAAAATGTTTGACTTTAAATAACTCATAAATGCAACAATAAAGTTTTTGCATAAATATTTGACAATGGATGAAACATGGATCCTACACTTTACTTCAGAGTCAAATCAGCAGTCAGCTGAGTGGACAGCAGCAGGTGAAAGCTGTCTAAAGTGACCAAATATGCAAACATCAACAGGCAAGGTTTTGGCCATCATATTTTGGGATGCACAAGGTATTTTGTTCATTGATTACCTTGAGAAAGGAAGAACCATCAATAGCGAATATTATATAGCATTATTGGTGCATTTGAAGGAATAAATCACCAAAAAACTGCCACAAATGAAAAAGAAAAATGTGATCTTTCACCAAGACAATGCACTGTGTCCCAAGTCGATCGCAACAATGGCAAAACTATATGAATTGCACTTCAAATTGCTTTTGCATCCACCCTATTCTCTAGATTTGGCCCCCAGCTACTACTGGTTTTTTGTAGACCTCAAAAGAATGCTTCGGGAAAAGAGATTTGACTCTGATAAAGAAGTGATATCAGAAACTGAGGCGTATTTTGAGGCTAAAGACAAATCATTCTACAAAAAAGGCATCGAATTGTTAGAGAAGCGTTGGAATCAGTGTATCATCCTAGAAGAAGACCATGTTGATAAATAAAATCAAATTCTGCCTAAAAGTTGTTGTTTTATTAGTTAGGTCCAGCACTTATTGAGTGATGTGTTAAACTGACTGTTGTGTTCATTTTCACATAAATGTCCTTGGGGAAAGTCGTAAATTAATCTTTCTTCCTAATAATAGGTTAAATAACAAGACAGACTAGGCTCTCTAACATTGATAGGCAAAAGCTATTCCAGAAACATTTAAGACAGAACTCTTTATATTTTTTTATTCAGCCAATATAAGGCCTAAGGATGTACGTAGTGGTGCAGTAGATTTCAGCTCGGAATGAGAAATCAGAGAGCTGAGTTCGAATTCCAGTTGAATTCATTGCATTAACTTACATGCAAATACCCTTGGAAAAGGTATTAATCTATCTCTTCTCTCTCAACTATGGGGTAAAAAGTAGGAGATCGTGTTCTATAGCCTTGGTTGGCAACCAGTTTACTTCGCTCAGAGGATAAAGGGGTTTGCATAAGGTCAATACCTCTAAAAAGGACAGAAGTTACAGAAGCATTGACAACCCCCTGAGAGCAATGTGAGGGGAATATAAGGCCCAAGAGCTACTCAAGGAAGAATGGTAACTGAATGATATTTAGAGTATAGATAAGTGCATATATCAACCATTCATCCATGCATTGAATAGAGAATTTTGATAAAATATGAAGAATCTGCAGTGTTATTGGTTATCACCTGGCATCTTGGCTTCAGTCATTTTCTCACCACTGTAGCATAGCTTCCCTGTGCATTTTTCTTTATTTTCATGGAAATTATTCTGATGAGCTTTTCTCTTTGATACCTTGACTTTATGAATTTAAGCGTGCCACCAGATTAGGAAAAAGGTCTCATCCTTTTAAAGTTGAAATGGCTGGATGTAAGTTCTATGCTAACAGTTTCTTCTCTCACACTTCTTGCTTGTGGAACTCTCTTTCAGTTCCATGCTTTCCAGCCAACTTTAATCTTCAAAAATTTAAAATCATTTTCAATCATTATTTTGTGTCTTAATTCTTGTTCTCTCTCCTTAATTATGTCTTTCTTTTTCTCATCTTCTCTAACGCTCAATAACTCCTTGTGTTTTTGTGTCTTTATTGACTTACTTGGGGTGAAATGATTTAGAAAAAAAACAAAAAAAACACACAACCAATGAATTCAAGAATTTAAATGCAATGTCAATTGTTATTTTCTATCTTGTTCTTTTATTTTTTTTCTATAATCTTCTGCGTTTTTGTATCTTTATTGACTTATTTGGGGTGAAATGTTTTTAAAAATGCAACAAAAGAGGATAGATAAGATAATGATTGACACTAGACTTATAGTGGTTAGGGAAGCATCTTCTTGGGAGTTTGTTCTACAAAGTGACAGTTCTGCGAGAAGCTATCAGTGTAACTTCTTGCTCACTAATGACATACAAAGGTAATGAAGATAACTTGCTGCTGTGTACATAGAATGGCAAGTCCTAACTGTGAAAGTCTGAACTGGTGAAACTAAGGAATGAAGCACTCATCTAAACATTTGCCATGGGAATAGATAAAGTAGATTTATTCTTATCTCTCTCTCTCTCTCTCTCTCTATATATATATATATATATATATATATATATATAAACAGCTACTGTGATGAAAAGTGCCATCCACAAATTTGCTTCAATCATGATATTTAAAGACATAATTGCAAGTCAGCCACATGTCAGGCTACATTATGTTAATGTCAGAATAATTTAAAAAATTAAATGATTAATTCATAAGATATTTTTTGAAAGATGATGAGACATAGTGGAAAGTTTATTAATGACTTGTTTCGTTAGGAGCCTGTATTCTCTTTGACTTCCTCAAGTTAGAATGAAAGAAAGACAAAACTATATGTGAGAAAAATGCCTTGAAATTTCTTAAAGATTAGTGGTTACCATAACTGAAATTACCTTATCAACTCTAATGTTTAAAGGTTTGCGGCCATATCACGTTGAATACACCGGTTCTCGCTCAATCATTGCAGTTAAGCAACGTTGAGCCTGGTCAGTACTTAGATGGGTGACCGCTTGGGAATACCAGGTGCCGTAAGCGTATAGTGACGGATGTGCGTTGTGGTGCAGTGGCTATCGGCTCGTAAAGAGAAATCGGTGAGCCAAGTTCAAATTCCAGTTGAATACCCTGCATTCACTTAAGCACTGGTACCCTTGGGAAAGTTATTAATCCATCCCTTCCCTCCAGTTATGGCTTAAATAACAGGGTAGGAATTGGGGACCCTGCTCTTAAAAAAATCCCAATGAATCTTGATACTTGAAAAACAAAAGTATTACTAGACACAAAATTTATATAAAAACAACAATAAATTGTTGAAAGAAAAAGGTATTACCAGCAATAAATAAATAAAATTTAGTTGGCAATAATGACCCACCGAGGTTGATATGCCATAAAAACAAAACAACCAACTAATGTTTAGATTCAAGAGAGTGTCTGCTTGCTTGTTTGTTTATCTGTAGTTATATTAGAGCTCTTTGGTATTGTTAGATTTTAAACCAGTCCAATGAAATTAGTGTAATTTTTTTTTTCTTATTATCTATAGGGTGTTGCAGAAGTGGGTATACAGTAACAAAAAACATAACACGTGCAGAAAACATTGTATCGATGATACAAATATATTAATAATTAACAAAGCAATCCCTCAAATTTTTAAAACTCATTTACACAGCTTTTTACGTGTAAAATATTAATCTTTTTTTTTTTTTTATAATCATATTGCCCCAATTTACTGCCACTAATGCGCAAGGGGTTACATAGGAGGAAAGTTATGAGAAAGAGTGACAAGTTATAGGGGGTGCCAGGAAGTGGGTAAGAGAAGGATGAGAATACTGATGTGATGAGTGGAGTGGACAGAGCATGAGAGAGAGGATGCAGGTCAGTGAGATAGGAGATGACTATTGACTTTACATTTAAATTCTTGGAGATTGTAGCTGCCCGGGAAGCAAGTAAACCGAAGGAATTCTACAGGCAGGAAGTGCAAGAAAAGAAGCTGCTGGGATAGAATTTGCATTTACATTTTATTGGTTTTACAATAAAAGGGTGGGACCTAGTTGCTAATCTTGTGGCTTGAGTAAATTCATACATAGGAGGCACCAGAGAGCTAAGTTCATCGGAGCAGAAGCCGTGAAAGTATTTCTGGAAGAGACACAGGGAAGCTACATTTCGCCGGTAAGAAAGTGACTGTATTTGAGCTGCCAAGTCAGGATCGATCACATTACAGATTCTCCACTGGATTTTATCAAGGACTCCTAGATAGATAGCAGGGGTACCCAACCAGTTATGGCAGCAGTATTCAGTGCATGGACAGATGGTAGATTTATATATGTGCAGGATGGTTTCAGATAGGAAAAATTTCCTAACCCTACACAGAGAACCAACTGGATTTAGCTATGGATTTGATATAGTCTTTCCACTTGAGGTCTGTTGTGAGTTAACTCAAGGAGGTGCAGTGTTTTGCTTTCAGGGACACTAGCCTGATCCATGCTAATGGTGGGTAGGAGCAATTGTCTGTGATGGTTAATAGATAGCAGCTTCATTTTGGAAGCATTAAAATTCACGAGCTATTTCTTACTCCAGTCCACCATGGATCAGAGGTCCTTTTTAAGCTCAGCAGCAAAGTTCGCTTTGTCAGCCTCAGCAGATTTTTGATCGAGGCCATTAAAAAAATAAAAAATTGTAATGTATTATAATATAAATAATGAAAATAAATATTAAAAATTGATTTTAATGAAGTAAATGAATTCTAGTATTAGATGAATCCTAGAATCACTATTATAATCAGTCAGTTAAGTGTGATGGGCAATCATGTTTCTTTTGATCCATGACTGACTTGGCCAAAGATTTTCCTGCAGTAGGTTGCTATTTCTTTCTGTGGTAGGGTAGACTGGTTGCCAACCAAGACTATAAAACCCAATCTGTCCTGCTATTCAACCCATAGCTGGAAAGAAAAGAAGTGGATTAATACCTTTTCCAAGGGTATTTGTGTGAAAGTGATTGCAACATATTCGAGTAGAATTCAAACTTGACTCTCCGATTTTCTCATTCCAAGCCAATATTCGTTGTGTCACAATACACATCTGGTATCATACTTACTGTATATGTTAGGCTTACTTTTTTCTCACTTAAGATCTCATTCAGTAGCTCTACCTTGAATGGCTCTTGGGCCTTATAGTTAGTGAGCATAAATGTAACGTAATGAATACCTAAAGTGTTTTGCACTTTGATATACTTCTTTTCCTTTATATGTTGTTTAATAAATGAAGCATTTACTCAAATACGATTATCCACGAAAAAAATGTGTGTGTGTGTGTATGTATGGTGTGGAAGAAATTCCTCCCACATAATGATAAGACATTAGTGGCAATGATGTCTTCATTGAGCTCATGTCTTAGCATTTTGTGAGACGTGTTTCTGCTGCACCCTGTGTACACACACATAATGGATACTCATATTTGAGTAGACGTTCCATTTATTTATTAAACAACATATTTATTTCTGTCTACCAATCTGAATATTCAAGAAATCTTATTAAAGAAAAAGATGCACTCTCTTGCAGGATTTGATTCTCTCTCTCTCTCTCTCTCAACAGAGGGAAACTGTTCTCACACATGACATGCTTTAACCAACTCAGCCTCGAAAAATCTTTACCAATCAGCCAAGGTCAAAACAATGCCTTTAGGTGAAATCCTTCTTGTTATACATTATTTGAAATTATATCTGCTCTGTTTTGTGCCCAAATGTAAACAAAGCAATTCTGTAAAGTAATTTATTAATCTGACAGATTTTTATCATTTTAAATGTTATTTTTTTGTAGATACTCATATTTGAGAGTATATATATATATATATATATATATATATAATAATAATAATAATAATAATAATAATACTGATAACAATAATTGTTATAATATATTTCAGTTCATCTCGAAAAACCCACCGAGCCACCGAGAACAAACTAAGTACTTGAACATATGTCAAAATACTCGTAGGAAAGAAAAACCCCCCGAGACAAGAACCCTAACACTAAAGTGCTCAATACAATAGTAGAGCAACAAAGAAAAAATAAATCTAAGTAAAAGCCAACAGACCTACCAAGGTTTCACCCTACGGCTCGTCAGGGTAAGTCAGCCTAAGTAGGTCTGTTGGCTCTTACTTAGATTTATTCTTTCTTTATATATATATATATATATATATATATATATATGAACATTATTTTTTATCGATACTCGTATTTAAGTAGATATTCTGTTTTTTTATCGATACTCGTATTTAAGTAGATATTCTGTTTTAAATATGAGTATCGATAAAAAATAATGTTCAAACAATTCATTTCAAATTGCCGGTTGCTTATAACCAAGTTTCGTTAAAATATATATATATATATATATATATATATTCGTCCATGCATTGAATATTCTTGCCATATCTGGTCTGGTGCTCTTGCTATACATTTCAACATTTATGACGAAATCCAAAGAAGAATCTGTCATGTAACTGATTCTGACCTGGTATACTGACTTCAGTCACTTTCTCACCACCGTAACATGGCTTCCATTTATCTTTTCTATAAATATTTTTATAGCAACTGCTCTGACGATCTCTTTTCCCTGCTTCGAATTTATGAATTTAAATGTGCTACTAGATTGGCTTCTAGGTCCCACCCATTTACTGTGAAACAACCAAATGTAACATTATCTTCTACTCAAACAGTTTTTTTTTTCTCACACTACCTACCTGTGAAACTTCCTTCCTTTTCTTTGCTTCAATAACCACAATCTTAATTTAAATTTAAAGACAACATCAATCACCATCTTTTGTATTGAACGTCATTCATCTTTTGTTCTTTCCTCAATTCTCTCTATTCTCGGTCTTCTCTTTCAATTTCACTCACTGTAAACCCTGCGTACTTTTTTTTTAATAATATCACCCCGAGCAAGGTGGTAATGACACTGATGTGCAGGGGGCTAAGTAAGAGTGAAAAGATTGGAAAAGAGAAAGCCGGAAACCACATCCTAAACAGGGAACAAGGGATGAGCCTCTACATCTGTTCAATAGACGTGGGTGGAGTGTGAACCGGGTGATAGTTCAGTCTATCTACTCCAATTACTACTTGCATTCTTGCTTGGCTTGGGCTGAAATGATAAAAATAAGTGACTAGAAATATATAATATATATATATATATATATATATATATATATATATATAATCAAAACATTTAAGAATTCACACTACTGGCCATAATTATTAGGCCAGTGTTTTAAAAAATGATGTATTTCATACTATTTTTTTAGTATTTATTGCCAAGTGAATCATTTTAAATGAAAATAGAATGGTTCATTTTTTTTAATACTGCACAATGACATATGCATCAAATAAATTTATAAATATTTAATAAGAGCATCTTCTCGTCTGATGGCTTACAGAAGAATGAAGAAAATTTAGGGTGATTCAGACGAGTTCATCTTTGCAAAATTTTACAAGGCAAGAAAGCAAAGTAATAACAAAAGAACCATTCTATTTTTATTTAGAATTATCCACTTGGAAATAAATACTAAAAATACATCATTTCTTTTTAAAAAAAACTGGGGTTGCCTAATAATTATGGCCAGTAGTGTACATCAAAGAACACAAAAAAGTCTGACAACAATTTTGACTTAAAATTGAACTTTTAATTGAAACAAAATTTATCAAGAAAAAGTATAGAAAGTGCACTGATTTCAAAGTTTTTTTACATTATATTTACGTACAGCTTCAGTTTCTCTCTCCTGCATACAAGTGGCATTACTGCCTTGCTTTGGGGGGAAATATATATATATATATATATATATATATATATATATACTGTAATGGTTGTTACAATGTTTTTAAATTCATAGTATCACTACACAAAAAATTTTCTAAAAAATCACCTGAGGAAGAAGCCAAAAACATAATGGGCTGGCTTCAAAACATGAAAAATTTTGTGTGGTGATACTATGAATTTAAAAACATTGTAACAACCATTACAGTATAACGCTCTACATTTGTATCGAGCACTCTTTATAAAAGTAAATGCATGAACAAAAGGTTAATAAACCTACGAGTTCAACAACTGAGTTACAATATATATATATATATATATATATATATATATATATATTAAAAACAGAAATAGATGTTCCAATGAGAGAATTTGGTATAGAAGAAAAGTGCGAGAATCCGTGAACGCTTTGTTTAAAGTGTTTTCTCCTGTATGAATATGTAGATTCAGGTAAGTTCTCACTGATTTTTTCATGAAAAGTAATGTTTCATTTACAAAATTAGTTAGAAACATGTTACTGAAAATATTGTCTATTGCTAGCCACTACTTTTTTCTTATCTTTCTGGCAGTATTTGAATTCCATGGCGGAAAAAAAAGACACATCTTCTGAGGCTAACTAGCTGTGAGTTGACCCTTTTTATAGTATCTTCATAAGAATGAAAATGCTGCTCAGACAGGCCATGTGCCATTGATCAAAAGAAGTGATTGAGAAGAGAATGAAAAATGTCTGGTGAATACAGCGGCTTGGGTAGAACTTCCCATTTAAGCGTTTCCAAGTAGGTTTTCACCCATTTTACAGCATGTGGCCGAGCATTATCATGTTACAAAATCACTTTTTCGTCTCTGCTAGTATAGCAGCTGTTTTATTATTCAATCAGAAAAAAACACATCAGTTTTAGCCAATAGTGATCTTCCATGATGGTTTTGGTCAGTTTAAGCAGCTTATAATAAACTACATTCAGCTGATCCCACCAAATGTGGAGCAGAAGCTTCAAACTATGGATATTTGGCTTTACCACCAATGTTGATGCATAGCCAGGCTCACCTCATGATCTTCTATGCTTAGGGTTACTGAAGCAGCTGTTCACATGTGACATGACACCATTTGACGTCTTTTTTTTTTTTTTTTTTTTATAATCGTTTTGCCCCAAGCAAGGCATTTTACTGCCACTATTGTGCAGGGGGTTACATAGGAGGAATGTTGAGGAGTGAGAGGTTGCAGGGGGTGTCAGGAAGACAGTAGGAGAAGGAAGAGAGTACTGATGAGAGTGGGGTGGACGAGGAGGAATGTTATGAGGAGTGAGTGGTTGCAGGGGGTGTCAGGAAGAGAGTAAGAAAGGGAAGAGATTACTGATGAGAGTGGGGTGGATGTAGAAAAACATGAGAGAGAGGATGTCAGTTAGTGAGACAGGAGATGACTATTAACTTTACATTTAAATTCTTGGAGATTGTAACTGTCAGGAAAGCAAGTATGTCTCTCGGCTTCAAATCATATGGCACCCAATATCCTTGCTTTTGAATTATTCTTAATGCCTTCAAACATTTAAAAATCAACCCCTAATGATTCAGCAAGTTCGACTTGCACCTGACATGAGTCTTCATGAAGTAATTCCTCCAATTTTTCATTTTCAAACATTTTTGGGGGGTACCAGAACTTACTTTATCTTCAACTTCAAAATTATTATTTTTGAAGTGTCTAAACCAATCTCAGCATTTTGTTTTCAACAGAGTATGGTTGTCGTAAGTTTCAGCAAAAGTTCTGTGTGCTTTTGAATAAAATAGTGCAATAAAATTCCCCACAAATACACTTTCTTTGGCATAAAATCTGACATGTTTAATACTAGAAATAACAGCTGTTCACACTTTAGTGAAATGACATATACTGAATTTCAAGCTTGCTTATAGTACATCTTTATAAATGTATTACCATCAAGAACTACACACACAGTTCTGGGAACGTCATCTGTCGGAAAACAGCGAGAACTTAATAAAGGTTCTAATATATATAAATTTTGTGTATGTGCAGCAAAAGGATTTCATTCCAAAAAGTTGTCAAACTAATGATCAGTTTGTTCTAGGTAGAATTACATAAGCTGAATTGTAATATAATCAGTGTCATTTTTGCTTGATGATATGAATGTCATGAAAATACCATCTGAAAGGATTAAGAACTTTGAAATGTCACTGGTTTCTTTTTTCTTTGTTCCCCCCACTCCACTGTTCAACACTGAAATTTGACCTTGACATATCATAAGGCTGACAAGCTTTCTACTTGAGTATCTCTTCTATAAAGACTTTCAAATGATGACTTATTATTTACCAGTCTAACCACTGAAACTATCAAAAGTAAACCTTTGCTGGCTTTGCACTTAATGCAAGATGGGAATTTTATTCTCACATTCAAATCAACATTTTATCTTCTAGCTGTACAAAAGTTCATAGTGTCTAACGTGTCAGACTAGTGGATTTTTTATTTTTAATAATTTAATTCCAAGCAAGGCAATATAGCCACTAAGACACAAAGGGTTATTGAGTGTTAGAGAATATGAGAAAAACTAATCTCCTGTGCACCAATGGTAATCTTGCCTTGCTTTCTTTACAAAAAAAAAAAACAAAATAAAAAGGAAAATTTTATTATTTTCTTTTCAAGATACATGTACTATCCATTTTAGAAGTTACAGCTGTTTGAATTCCTCAAGTGATGTGGTTTCTATTATTTGGTACAGTTCTTTGTGATTCTAGTCCATAATATTCAAAGAAGGATGATCTTTATCAAGACTCTCAAGCTTTATTAGCTCAAAGCATTTTTTCACCCTTGATCTTTGGAAGCAATTGTATATTCTGAATGGGTCTGGGGCCATGCATGTCATCTATATGAAAGTCTCATTCTAACAAGAATAGGACAAATTTTCAGTTTGATGTTTTGGTTTAGTAGCAAGTTGCTGCATTGAGCAAAACTACCTCTGGCATAACCTATTGCTATGTGCTAAGTGTAACAAAAGGAAAAAAAAGGATTGACCAAAACTCAGAGATAAATCACAGACAAATATTTAATTTACAAAATACACCAAATAAAATATTTACAAATATACAATTTTTGTTGCATTCAAAACAAGAAACATAGCATTTACTACTGGCAAGTGTTACAAGGAGAGAAGGGGAAGGTAAGATCAGTATTTTTACCCAGTTAAGTTGGCAAGGAAGTTAAGTGCTATATTTTTTTGGAAATCCTCAAATGAGTATATAAAGAATAATTTTAAGTATGGTCAATGAAAGAGTCAAAAATATGTATTTATCCTTTTTGTTCCATGAGGTTCTCTTTCAGGTTTTAGTTGGTCGGCAACTTATAGATTCTTTCGGCTGGATAAAAATCCTTGAATCACAACCGGAGTTGATAACATCAGCAAACTCTAGTAACAACTGACTACTCACTGCCCAAAACCTATTTTTATAGGAGCTAACACCTAATTTTCATATTTCTCGAACCTTTCAAACTCTCTAGATTTTACTGGAACATTCTGGCATCTTTCCAAACATTCTATTTTTAATTTCCTTATTTTTATGACTACTTCATGAATTAAAACATTTTTTGTGAAGCACATTTAGGACTCAATAGAATCCATTACTATAACTTTTTATGCATTATTAATATTATTTTTATATATAAATGCATCCTCGTAACACTATTCTATGTTTAATTTTGTTTTTTTTTCTTTTATACTTAATTTATTATAGCTGATCCATATGCTGAGATATTCAAAAGTCTTTTAGTAAGTTCTTATTTCTACAGTAGTCATCGCCCAGTTGATGAAAAGCTGGGTGAGGATCCCATTCTATGTTTACCGGTTTCTCTTTTTAAGCATAAGATTTACACGTTACTATTTTCTTTACAAATGTCTTCTCAAATCCATTACCACTTATTGTATGAAGCATCAAATCATTGAAAGGGTTTAAAATAATCTTATTGTATTTTAAATGTTTACAAGTAGAAGAAAACACGCTTAATAATGAGAAAAATCTGAATGTTTTGGGTTCCTACATAGCTTTTAAATGAACTTTAATCTTTAAAAATTTAAATGCAATGTCAATTGTTATCTTCTGTCTTCCTATTTCCTGTTCTTTTATTGTTCTCTCTCCTTAATGTTTTCTTCTCATATAGGTCCTATGCTAACAGTTTCTTCTCTTGCTATTGGATACCCACTCTTACCTCCTTAAAAAGGAAGAACCATCATATTGCATACCATGCCAGGAGCCATTCACAATAAGACACATACTAACAAACTGCGTTGATCTACAAAAAATTTGCCAAAAATATTATAAGGAGATAAACCTGAAAGACATTTTTCTTCAAACAAACAAAAACAAAATATTTGAATATCTGAAAGAGGCCGGCATATATAACAAAATTGAATACCCCAATCTAAATATACACTAACCTTAAATGAAAACAACTCTTTTAACTATTCTCTAATCTTACCTGTTACAAGTTCTATTCCTACACATCTAAATAAACCATTCGCAATAAAAGCTCAATAAAAACTCTTTCTGGCAGAAAATAACCAGAAAGGTTGATCAGCCGTAAAATCAATCAATTGCTATTGGAGCTCTCTTCTGGCTTCTTGCTTCCCAGTCAACTTTGATCTTCAAAAATTTATGTCAATCATTGTCTTCTGTCTCCTTGGTCCCTCTTTTATTGTTCTCTTCCCTTAATGTTTTTTTTTTCTCCTCTCATACTCAGTAATACCTTGTGTCTTAGTGACTTTGCTTGGGTGAATTGATTGAAAGAAAAAAGAAAACATGGGTGAGACTGATTCACCTTGGAAAAAACCTCTCTTTATCATCACAGCATCTAGATATTCATTATTTGAATACAAAGAGTTTTCCAATCACTCTCATCATTATTATTATTCAAACTGCATCTTCTGGTTCCACCAGGTCTGACCTTCATGGTGAGAACCCTTCATGTGACTTACATTGTAGCAAACCACCCCCATTCCCTCTATTCCATTGGCAAGAAGTAAATTCCACTCAAACAGCATCTTTCTATGAACCACTGCCCTGTGGAACAGACTCCCAAGAGGATGTTTCCCTGATCACTACAATCTTAACATGTTCAAGTCTAAAGTCAATCTGTTATTTTCCCCTCCCTATCCATATAAACTACCTCTTAATGATATTCTCAAGCACAAGTGGCCTTCAGGCTTGTACAGAGTGAACCTTACTGTAATATCTATATATATATATATATATATATATATATATATATATATATATAGTCATCCACAGACAGATCTGTTTCGTTGTATCACAGCTCATCAGTACGGATAGACTCCGATTGCTTTTAACCCAGGATTGAAACCCGACAGAAGTGGCGTCAGTCAGTGGTTCTACCTCTGGGCCATGGGCGCAAAATAAATATATATATATATATATATATATATATATATATATGTCATCCACATACAAGCCTGTTTTGCTGTATCACAGTTCATCAGTGTGGCTAGACACATCCACTTGCTTCTGGCCGGGATTGAAACTCGACCGATTTGGTGTTAGTCGGAGTCACTACTACCTAAGCCATCGATGCATGGATAAAGAGAAGGGAAATTTTAACGTGTTGTATATAAGCAGTGTATACACATACCGAAAGAACTCAATTCATTTCTGAAGAGTCACGCATGTAGCAGAAGTGGAAACTGTTTTTAAAATTTTCTTCTCCAGAGAGCTTAATCATAATGAGAGCATAATATATATATATATATATATATATATATTCTTTGTTTTTTTTTTTGTTTTTTTTTTCAGTTTCTTAAAAAAATTGTCTATTTCTGAGATGAGCTTAACTATATTCATGACAAGGTCTCATCATTTTAAAGTTGAAATGGCTAGATGTAGCTGTAAGTTCTATGCTAACAGTTTCTTTTATTGCTCTTCTCGCTTGTGGAACTCTCTTCTAGCTCCATGCTTTCCAGTCAACTTTGATTTTTAAAAATTTAAATGCATTGTCAATAATTATTTTGTCTTAATTCTTGTTCTTTTATTGTTCTCTCTCCTTAATAATGTCTTTCTTTTCAAAACTGACTTCATCGATCCAATCTATTAATATAAACCTGTGACCAAAAAACCTCAATGTCCTGTTTTGTTTTATTAGTCTTTTGTTTCCTTTCTGTCAAGTGGGTGCTGTTTAGAAAACTCAATTTCAAAGACTTTATTTGCTGACTATAAAACAAACGCTTGACATTGTGATAAAATTTTACATCTTTTCCTTATGGTAGCACCCCCAGTTATAGTGTCATAAACTATTTTGCTACATTGATTACCAATATGAATGTCCACTGGGCATCTGCCTCATTTTCTTCACTGGATCAGACTTTTGCACCAGGGTGAGGCAGGTTGCTGGTTAGAACCTTTATAGAGGCTAGTGATAGTAGTAATATTAATAAGAAACACTACACTGTAATAAACTAAATGTTGACATATTGTGCAATATTGTTACTTTGAAGATGTATTCTTTTGCATTCCACCCTCAACTGAGAAAAGTGGTAATGGGTACTCCACTGATACCAAAATATTTTTTTTTTACAATTACAGTAAAGTGTGCTATCCAATTAAATTTTCAAGCGTAATAAACCTCTTTTTGAGTTGAGTTTTCAAGCTTAAAAAATTCTTTGGCACACAGTTTAGGGTCACTGGTAACCTATTGTATGATTGGAGATTGACCTATATTGTAAGTATAGGCCAAACACTGGATTTTAAGCTAAAATCTTGAGGTTGACTTGTATGACAATTTATAATAGTTCCATATGTAAGGTCGAAGGCAAAATATGATGTCAATTTGATAATATAACCTCTTATTTAATGATTGGGTTCCTTTCCAACAAGTTGGTCCTGGCTGCTAAGTGAAAAGTTGTGACTGACCATAAGGCATACTACACATCATGTAATGTATTTGTATCAACCAGCTTCAGATAGCTTTAATTTCACTTTCACACCATTTGTAGCATTTCTGATTTATTTCTAAATGTTTATGAACAGTAAACATAATGAACACATTAAAAACACAACTCCATATTCTGGCCATCATTTCGGGTTATGTAGAATAAATACAGTGGAAGTAAATTTTTGTGTGTCTGTATAGTGTGTGGCCTACCTCTCTGGTTCTGGCATAGTATCTTTCTTTCACTTCTCTGTCTTTTTTTCTCTCATTTCCTCTTTTGTTTCTCTCTCAGTTTTGTTTTATTTGCTTCTGTCTTTTTTTTCTTTCTTTCATTTTTTTGTTACTCTCTTTCGCTTCTCTCTTGTTTCTCTCTCTCTTTCTCACATCAACTGCTTTTCTTCAGAATGCATATGTACTTGCATAACCACCCTCCTTTTTGACTCCTCACGTGTGCCTCTCCACCATCTGCTTCAGAGTCTGAAAAAACCTTCATCTTCTTTTGCGTGTGCACACACACACACACACACACACACACACACACACACACACACTCTTTCTCTCTACACTTCTTAAGGCACTTCCTCCCTGTTCTACATCTAACGAGCCCCTCCTCTCTCCTCCTCTTCTATCATTTCTCTTATTCTATTTTGTGCACCTCATGAGCAACCACCCCTCTGTGAAAAAGATTTATACTCAAGCACAATTGCTCTAAACCTTATATACAATTTTGTATAAATACTCACTGACAAAAGGATAGGTATACAGTTTTTTGTCTCTTGGTTATTTTCATCTCAATACTGAATGCCATTCTTACAAAAGAAAACTAAAAACTAATCAATTTCTGCCATTGAAACAAATTGAAGCAACATGTTTCCAGTAAAGCTGATAATGTACTATTGCTTCTTTTCCCTGGTAATTGAAGTTTCTGTACCATAATAAGCCACTAAATTACATTTAACTTTCAAGTGTTATCTTCTATTCTTACAGTTTTTAGATTTAACTCTTCTGTCCAAGGTATGACGATAAACTACATCTGGCAGCAAGGCCCCTGATTGGGTAGTTTTGAGGAGCATTGAACCACCTCTTAATTGCTGTTGTTTTCAGGTCCACTCTAACCTGGGGTAGTAACATCTGTTAGGGTCACAGCTATTGGCAAATAGGGAACCCCCAAAAATGGGGTCAAAATACTATAAAAGCATAAGAAATACATTTTATACCAAAAATACCAGCAATACATTTTTTGAAAAAAAGAAAAATAAGATAAATATTACCAGCAATACATTTAGAAAAAAAAAACAAAAAAAATTACCAGCTACACATTTTTAAAAAAAAAAATGCTACAAAGATACATTAAAAAAAAATCTTACCAGCAATAAAAAAAAAGCAAAAAAAAAACAACTTACTAACTACACATTTTTGAAAAAAAAAATGTTACAAGGATATATCTAAAAAAAAAAAAAAAAAAAATTACCAGCAATAAAACAATCCAGACACACAACAAAACCCTCTTTACAAAAATATGTCAATGAAACCTGATCTCCAAATTGATTTCTTAAAAAGAATACATATTCTATTCATATTAATGAATTCTTCCTGAAAACTTTGTAGGCATTAAATAACCCATTGAGGTTATGTTGTAAAACAAAATAATCCAAATTTAACTTCCTGTCCCCAGTTTTTTTTTATTTTTTTATTTTTTATCTCATCTCTTGCCTAAGATCTTCAATAATGTTACAATAGTCCTCATGCTAATTAGCCTATTTATCTTTGAAATGTTACCTGACTTTTTCTTTCTTTGCCTTTCTCTCTCTCTTCTTCATCATCTTATACTTTTTATATATCTGAGACATTATGCTTACCCATCAAGCAATCATCTTGGCATTTTCTTTTCAGTCATTCTCTCCACTACAACAGCAATTTTTACATTCTTTTATTGTCTATTCTTTAGTGGCTGTTGTGATGTGGGGTCTGGCAAGAAGACACAACACTTGAACACAACAGTTGTGATAGTAGTATTCAATATTCAGCTAGACAAGTCGATGCAATAATATGATCTTTCTCCTTTGACAATTACCCAGGACTACTTATCATGAATGGATCAATCCTTTCATGAAATTAAGGAGGGTAACTAGCTCTTACCACAACAGTGGCTTTCTAATCTTCTTCGCTCCTGAATTTCAATTGGATTTGTTGCATTCACTTATGTACAAATACCTTTGAGAAATGTATGAATCCAGATATGGGTTAAATAGTAGGTTTGCATTTTTTAAAAAATGTAATAAGTTATTATCCAGTTCACATTTATTCCCAGTTTTTGAATAGTAGAGATTTATCCATTGTTTCCTGTTTAGGATTGGGTTTGTGGTTGCTTTTAAAGTCTTTTCATTCTCTTTCACTACCAGTAACCACTTTGCACGTTAGTGGCATTATCACCTTGCATGGTGTGAATTGATTTAAAAAATCACCCACAAGAGGTTGATAAGCTGTAAAAATCAAATCAGAAAAGATTATTTTCTACTGAAATATTTGATTCAACTCTTGTTTTTATTCACTGGGCCATGTGTACTTGTGTGTTGGTTGCATCCAGTGACTTGACCCAAAGTGTTGTGAGTTCAATACCTGGATACAGCAGTTATGAACAAAAAAACTTAGTTAAATGAGGATAAATGAGACATCTGGAAGTGGTATGTTCCATTGCCCCATTGAAGGAAATAAACAGGTTCATTTCAAAATTACTGAAATATTTGATTCCACTCTTGTTTTTATTCACTGGGCCATGTGTACTTGTGTGTTGGTTGCATCCAGTGACTTGACCCAAAGTGTTGTGAGTTCAATACCTGGATACAGCAGTTATGAACAAAAAAACTTAGTTAAATGAGGATAAATGAGACATCTGGAAGTGGTATGTTCCATTGCCCCATTGAAGGAAATAAACAGGTTCATTTCAAAATTACTGAAATATTTGATTCCACTCTTGTTTTTATTCACTGGGCCATGTGTACTTGTGTGTTGGTTGCATCCAGTGACTTGACCCAAAGTGTTGTGAGTTCAATACCTGGATACAGCAGTTATGAACAAAAAAACTTAGTTAAATGAGGATAAATGAGACATCTGGAAGTGGTATGTTCCATTACCCCATTGAAGGAAATAAACAGGTTCATTTCAAAATTCCAATCATCTGAAGAAGGTCAGAGCATACAACTGCCAAAATGTCGTGAATATGGCAACAAAAATGACAAAAATCTGAACAATGTAATGGAGATATCACTGTTTACATATTTTTTGTTAACATTTTTTTATCTAATTTAAACTTATTTATAAATGGCACTTTGTGTGTGTGTCCGTTACTTATAGACTCCGAAACAGCTGAACCAATTTTCTTGAAAATTTACACAGTTGTACTATAAGCATCTGCGAGTGTTCTTAGCTAGGTTTTGTGTCGAGGTACCTCTGATAAATATCAAAAATTGATAATGGAAAATGTCTGGTTATAAAAGGAGTGGTCCGATTTTAATCAAATTTGATACACTCATAAACAAAGACATAAGAAATGATATTCAGAAGTTTCAAGGTTGCAGTTCTTACAATAGTGCAGAAAATCAATTTTATATATATATATATATATATATATATATATATATATATATATATAAGGCAAGATGTTTGTATGTGTGTCTGTTTATCTGTCTGTATGTCCTTTATACAAATCCACAATTTTTATCTGATTCTCACTAAACTTCACAAATATTCTTTAGGCTGAGTCTGAGCTCAGGATCATGGATTAGTTTTAAAGTTTTCATCACACCCGAGCAACGCCAGGCTATACTGCTAGTTTATTGAAAAATTGTTCCAGTTGGACAGAACATATTCTTATAAAGCATTTTGACAGTATTGCACAAGAAAAATTGTGCTATGATGTTCTAGTTTCACTGTTATATTACTAAACATGAAGAAATCGAATCATTATTACAGAGATTATTTCATCTCTGTATTTTTCAGTATTCTTTAATTACTTGGATTATTATGAGTTGAAGATCGCATGTAGATCAGAATCTGATTATGATACGTTAAAGAACAAATAAAAAACATTTATCGATCTAACATGTTTCATTTTTATTAAAACTTTGTCAGAGATTGAAAGAGAAAACAAGCAAAAAAGACAGAAGCTCTGGTATTTTCAATTTTGTGCAGTTTGATTTTCATTGGTCAGTCATGTATCACATGCATTAAAACTGTAGATAATTCTATATGTATGTAAGTTTGTAAAAATTCTCATTTGTCTTTGTGGGCAACAGATGATAATGTGTATTTGTAATTGTGTATGTGTGTCTATTTAGTAGGAATGGATCTGTTACACCTTTGTGTCATCAGTCAGTATAGTAAGTGGTATTCTTGTAGTGGATAAGAAGTTAAGAATTAAAATCAACCTTCTTCTTCACTTTAACAAAAAATTCCCAATGACATGTGAAATCCTGGTTTTTCCCAAATAGAAAAGGTTTGACCATGTGCTTAAAGAAAACTCAAAACCAGATTTCGCAAGTAGGTGTTAAATTGATTTTTGACCAATGGGAGCAACTTGCAAGACTTGAAAGGACTTAGCAATCCAGTGTGAAATTCAAAAGGACATCTAACTGACCTTGCAGCGTCAGAGACTCAGATGAGAGCACAGAGAGAGAGAGACATCTAAAATGTAACTTCAACTTCAAGCAATACGGACATTTGTCTTCTTTCTCTTTCCTTCTGCTGATTCCTTTTACTTCTTCTTCTCCATCCAAAGACATTCCTACTGAATACATACATATATACGCATATACTCTTTTAACAATTACTACTACGAACATTTTCTACAAGTCTTGATACCCATAACTTAATCATTGAACCCAAACTCTACCCTTAACTTCTTAATGTTTTTAATTGAGTATTAACTTCTACAACTTGTGTTATTCTTTCCTTTTAATAAATTTCTATTCTAAAATGCAAAATGTATATTTTATTCTTACACTATTTCACACAATTCCACATATTTCAACCTACCGACAACTTTCTGATGATAATTCTGGATAAAACTTGTAAGCTGTAGGGAGTCTGGTTATGTCAAGTTTCTTTTCTACTGAAATATTTGATTCAACTCTTGTTTTTATTCACTGGGCCATGTATACTTGAGTGTTGGTTGCATCCAGTGACTTGACCCAAAGTGTTGTGAGTTCAATACTCGGATACAGAAGAAAACTTAGAAAGGTAAGTTAAATGAGGATAACTGAGACATCTGGAAGTGACATGATTCATTACTGCATTGAAGGAAATAAATGCCGAATCAAAGAAACATTAACCAGCTCCCTACGGCTTCATTCTATTATTCTGTGATTGTTTTTATGTGTATCTTTTCTATACTAGACCGAAGTTAAATTCTTAATAATGGATTCAATAAAGGATTTTTTTTTTTTTTTTTTTTTTTTTTTTTAATCGTATCACCCCGAGCAAGGCAGTAATGCCACTGATGTGCAGGGGGCTACGTAATAGTGAAAAGATTGGAAAAGAGAAAAACGGAAACCACATCCTAAACAGGGAACAAGGGATGAGCCTCTTAACCAGTTCAATAGATGTGGGTGGAGTGTGAACCGGGCAATAGATAGATCTATCTACTCCAATATTGATGTAATATAATGTTCTAGGTATGTGTTTATGGGCAAAACAATGTTAATAAGCTTACAAAGTATTTTCTCCTTAAAGAATGTTTAGTAAAATTCAAATTTATGGCCAATTTTCTTTCCATGTAATCCAAGAGAATTTGAAAGATTGTCCAAACCTAAGTCTCTTTTGTGGGTTTTGAGATCAAGTGATGTGTGTTGTTATGCAGTTGATATTGACTTGGAATGACAAATTGGGGAGTCGAGTTCAAATTCCAATTGAATTCATGGAATTCACTTATGCACAATACTCTTGGGAAAGATATTAATTCGTCTCTTCCCTCCGGTTATGGGTAAAATAATAGGACAGATTGGGTTCTATAGCCTTGGCTGGCAACCAGTCTACTGCAGAAAGCAATGGTAACCTACTGTGGGATAACCTTCTGCCCAGTCAGTCATGTCTCTTTGGAGACATGATCACCCAAGCGTGAAACATAATTAAAGCTGCTACTGGACATAAAGTGGAGGATTGGGTTTCTATTGTTATGAAGTAATGAATTGATTCCCCCATTAATTACTACTTAATACAATCTCTTCTCCTTCCAGCTATGGGTTAAACAGCAAGACAGATTGGGTTCTATAGCCTTGAGTGGCAAACAGTCACTGCAGAAAGCAATGGTAACCTACTGTGGGATAATCTTCTGCCCAGTCAGTCATGTCTGTTTCGAGACATGATCGCCCAAAGTGTGTATTACGTATGGCAATTAACTAACTGATATTTCAATATTTCTGCTGATGTGTTTTATATCTAGTAATTCATTTGTGCTATTAATTACTTACTTCTTCTATTAATTACTTTTTTGCTTCTTTTAGAACACTTCAACAATCCAAGTGTTTTAATAAATTCTGGAATAATGTTTGAAAAACAGTTTTCTTTTTGAGATTGCCATTTTCCATAAAACCTCAAAATGAATGACATACAGTCCGATATGACTATAACTTTTATGTCTCCTAATTGTTCACTACATTAACCACTTGGAGAAGAGACGTAATTAATAAGTTTCAATTTGAAGTAACAGACTTTGAGCCTATTATAACCGTGAGACCCAATCTCTACTGCTGAGCTGTAACTGTGATTTCGAACATCTCTGCACCTACCTGCCCTTGTACTCTCTCCTCTGCTCACCTACACAGGGGCAACGAGTCATCATTTGTTGTCACAAACCTTCTATGTCATTATACAACTAATAGGACTATTGTTTGGTACAGAAATCTTCTATCGCAGTCAAGACATGACTTTAATTATCCTGCTTTCGTTTTCCTTTTCGTCAAGACAACTCCTGTAATTTTATATTCTTTCTCTCGTCTCCGTATTGTATTTGAGAGATAGTTCCTGTCCTGAAAAATCAG
The DNA here is from genome assembly GCA_037127315.1 of Ascarosepion bandense. Taxonomy (NCBI): domain Eukaryota; kingdom Metazoa; phylum Mollusca; class Cephalopoda; order Sepiida; family Sepiidae; genus Ascarosepion; species Ascarosepion bandense. Next base: position 2,200,583 of record JBBBDQ010000737.1, read on the forward strand.
CCTTACTCACTTGCTAGTTCCTAAATATAGTTCATCAGGGGACGACTGTTTTAATAAGTGGGTTATCCTTGCGAAGTTTTGTAGCCAATTCTTTTTAATGATAGTCTCCAGGGGTCCATTCCTGGGGTTGTAGTTTTATTTTTTTTTTTTTTTTTTTTTGTCCCTCCTTCAACAAAGGGTAATTTTTATTTTTCGTCTACAAAACTAACCTTTTAACAATGTCAAAAGTAAACTTCCCTCTGTAAAATTACTTTTGTAAAAATCAGGTGCCTTATCAATCAAGTTGTTATAAAAACAAGTTCTTTCTTATGTTATTTACGTTCGCACTAAGATCTTTGTCTTTATGTTACTATCGTGCCTTGGCCTGTGCACCCTCTGGTTTTCTTTGGGTGTCTGTCAAACTAAATAATTTATTTATTCTACAAGGGTAGACTTTCCATTTCACTGTTCATATCTACAGATATCTTGTCTTTTTTTAACTACTCAATTACTGTTTGTCCTGTTTACACAGTTGGTACTGTCTGGTCCAGAGATTGAACTCAGTTACTATTTAATCACCAAAGTTATGAGCCGGCACTTTAATCTTCAGGACTATTTTTCTGTGGGACAATCCTGAAGCTAGAATTTAGTTTTAAATCTAATACTTTTTTTTCAATGCCTCTTGTTGCTGTTAAGCATAGTTTTTTTTTTTTGTTTTAAAAAAATAAATAATTAAAACTACTTGTGTGAAAATAAAAATTTAAAAAAATAAAGATAGCAATGGAAGAAATCTTGAAATAGATTGATGAATTGTATGTTAGAAATGATCTTCGACAAAACTATTGAGCATTTGTAGCTGGTACGTTCAATCAGGCTTCCATATGGCAAAAGGAATAAGAAATCAAATCTCACTGAGAACTTATCCTTCATTTTTGGGTCATGTTGTCTAATCAATGCTATAGAATTGATGACTTCAGTAAAGTTGTGATAAAAATCAAGGTGACTATAAACAGAAATAAATAATTATGGTAAAACGTCTTCCTTACTTAGAGACTCCTTGACGTGTTGTAATTGTCAGCAAGCTTGTCTCACTAGAATCATTACAATTGAGTAGTGAGTTCAATCCTTGTTAGGTGCTCCATACTTTCAGCTTTGTGCCATATCTAAACTGTGCTTAGAAAATCACTTTACTTAGAGACCTCTGTCAAGATTGACAATGGAAATAACAGCTTGTACAACTGAATCATGGCAGTTCTCAAGGACTCGGGCACTCTTCACTAACTGCATTATCATGTTACATTTACTTGAGAAAAAGTATAAATCCATCTCCTTCTGCTAGCTATGGGTTAAAGACAGTAGGATTTGTATCTGGAAAAATAATTCTCAAAAACATTATTAATGCAATATTTACTTGCAGATTCTTTACAATTCAAGTCTTGGTTTTAAATAACCCACGAAAAACCTGTAAAAAATATCAATTGTAACAATCTGTGGTATTGGACTAAACTATGAGTGTCTATATGTGTGCTATTGTGTATACTTCCATGCATGGCCGTATCAGACTACCAAGCACGGGTCGATCCGTGCAATCATAGTGAAAATCTGAGCGAGGAAAAATGTCTTTGTCAGAAATCAAACTAAACAATTCACGAAAAAAGAAAGAAAAACGAAGAAAACATCCAAATGAACACAGTAAAAATTTGTTTGTTTATTTATTAACAGTATAGCCCGGCGTTGCTCGGGTGTAATGAAAGCTTTAAAACTAATCCATGGTTCTGGAGCTCAGACTCTTTGGACGTTGGCACAAAAGACTAAAAAGCAATATGTGTTTCCAGTTAAAGTGAAACCATAGACTGACACACAAACATCTTGCCTTTTATTTATATATATATATATATAATCGATTTTCTACACTATTGTAAGAACTGCAACCTTGAAAATTCTGAATATTGTTTCTTATGTCTTTGTCTATGAGTGTATCAAATTTGGTTAAAATCGGACCACTCCTTCTATAACTCGATTTTTTTCGATTATCAATTTTCGATATTTATCGGGGGTACCTCAACACAAAACTTAGCTAAGGACACTCGCAGACGCTTATAGTAGAACTGTGTAAATTTTCAAGAAAATCGGTTTAACCGTTTCGGAGTCTATAGGTAACAGACACACACACACACACACACAGAGACAAAGTTCCATTTATAAATAAGTTTAGATTAGATTAGGTTTAGATTTTGAGAGAAAATACTGGTTATACTCAGAAAGTCCGAACCCGATTTCCTGCTTTAGCTGACGTTCTGTGCCTAATTTCCATTGGAACAGCCGAAAAAATTCGCAAAAATCATAGTTTCTAGAAACAGATGACACGGACGTCATCATATTGTCAACTAATAAATCTGAGCAATTTTCTCTGTGCCCGGTGTTTTTTTAGCATCAGCTATGGCCCTGCTTCTATGTACATAGATATATTAATATTAAATTAATCTGTATACAAATCTCATCTTTTCATACCCCCTCCCACACTTTTTTAAGCCTGTTCTTTTGAGAAAACTTAATGATAAAAAAAATATAAAAGTATCCTCCAACTGATTTTAAACCTGTGTTCCCTTTATAGGAGACATCACTGTCTGATCCAACATGCTTTGAGTTCTCGGCTAGCGAGTGCTTCAGAATCAAGCAAGGTTTCATTTGCCTTCATGCATATCCATGCAATCATATTTTCTTGAAAGTCATAAATGCTCAGTTTCAAAATGTAAATAAAGTAATTTCTAAAGAATTAATGGATTGTATTGTTAATTGAGATTTTCAGACACCTCAAATGTTATTTCTATTGGATGCCCTTATTTGAGTAGACAATCCATTTATTTTAAACAGTGTCAATTTTATGATTGACCTTTGCACCTGAGATAATCTTTTGTTCCCAATCAAAAGAAATGGAACCAAAAAAAATAATGGTTCATTTTTTTTTTTAAATTTTAATTTAACTTTTTTATGTACTGTAAATTCAATCAAATAGGTGAAGCTAAATTTGGTAATTTTTCTCCAAAAATCAATTTTTCACCTACATAGTCCAAAATTAGAAAAATATAGAAAAATCAGATATTTTGTATTCAGCTCACTATTCGTAAACTTAGAGACTAAAATTTAACTTTTCACTGACAATCTCTTAAACGGAATGATGAAAATGAAAAGGAAAATATGAGGGTCCTTCAATAAATAAGGTGAACTTTTCGGCATAAGGACTTCTACGGTGGTCATTCAATAAATAAGGTGAACTTTTCGGTATAAGGACTTCTAATACAGATAGAAGCTTACTTTTTTTTAAATTTTTTTCTTTTACTTCTTTTTCAAATGAATTAATTTTTTTTTGCAGATTGAAAAAAAAACTTTGAGAGTTTTGAAGATTAACAAAGATGGCTGACCAAGAAGCATGTTCCAGGATTGAACAGAGGTCAGTTATGAAGTTTTTGGTTGCTGAAGGGTACAAGCCAGTTGAAATTCATAGGACAATGTTAACTGTGTATGGTGCCACATGTTTCAGCCAAAAAAAAATGTCTACAAGTGGGTTAAATTGTTTAAAGAAGAACAGAGCAGTGTTGAGGATGAAGACAGGCCTGGGAGGCCTACTGAAGTGAGGTCTCCTGAGGTGATTGAATCAGTCTATGACCTCATACAGTCTGACAGAAAGGTGCCAGTGGATGACATTGCAAGGACTTTGAGCCTATCTGTTGGAACGGCACACAAAATTCTCCATGATGACCTTGCCCACTCAAAGGTCAGCTACCAGTGAGTGCCAAAGATGCTTACTGCAGAGCACAAACAGAAGAGGGTTGAGTTGTCTTAGCAGTGTCTCTCCCCCTTACAGCCCAGACCTTGCCCCTTCAGACTTTCACCTGTTTGGTTCCTTGAACGCGTTCACAAGAAGCAAGAAGTTTGAAAGTGACAATGAAGTCAAAAGTGCTGTGAGCAATTGGCTGAGACATCAGTCCAAAGATCTTTACGTTGAGGGAATACAGAAGCTTGTGCACAAATTGGAAAAGTGTGTGACACTGCTGGTAGACTACGTTTAAAAAAAAAAGTAAACTTCTATCTGTATTAGAAGTCCTTATACTAAAAAATACATTTTATTTATTGAATGACCCTCGTATATGACAAAGTAGAAAATTTTTCTTGTGACATGTTTTGTCCTTTAGGACTTCATCAAATTATTGTGACATATAAACTGATGTGATTACACGTGCATGAAAAACCAGGGACTGTAAAATTTTGAATTAAAAAAAAAACTTTTTTTTTTTTTTTTTAAATATGTGTTTGGGTATATAGTCTTAACCATTAAGAAAATAAAGTAGATTTACTCCCTCTACCACACCACTGACCAGCATATACAGTCGAGCAAAAACACAACAGCACACATGGCCTGAAGATTGTGCTCAAGCATGAAACAGACTGTTGCCATTTGGTGTTGACCTCAGTGTCCTCTTTTATAGTTACATATACTCTCTCTACTTTAACGATAAATATAGTCTAGTTTAAAACTATAATTTTTATCGTGTATAATCTCCTGCTCAAAATGTTATCTTGTGGATATCCATATTTAAGTAGGGCTCTTTATAAGCAGTGTGAATTAGGATGTGCGTTGTGGTGCAGTGGATATCAGCTTGGAACAAGAAATCAAGGTAGCGGAATTTGAATTCCAGTTGAATTCCTTGTATTCACTTACGTGCATATACCCTGGGAAAGGTATTAATCTGTCTCTTCCTTCCAATAATGGGTTAAATAACAGGACAGATTGGGTTCTTTAGCCTTGGTTGGCAACCAGTCTACCGCAGAAAGTAATGGCAACCTACTGCAGGATAATTATCTGCCCAGTCAGTCATGTCTTTTTCAAGATATGATCACCCAAGCGTTTATCACGTATGGCACTTAAGTGACTGAATTATGTCAACGTGTTCAAGAGACCTGAAGAAAATGAAAATGCACATTTAAGTAGCAGTTGTGACAGTTTATTGAGTTGCCACTTAATTGACATCATCTATGGCCAGATACGTATGTCAGTCATTTTTGCTGGTTATTGTTTCAAGCCTTTGTTGTTGCTTGTGTTCTCTGCCCATGATGTCAGCCATATCTTTGTTCGCTATTGCCTGTGTTTCTGTCTTTTGATGCTCTACCCTGTCACCACCATCTACAGCCGGCATATATTTTTATCAATCATATTTTTGCTAGGTCAAGGTAATATATTTCAGTTGTTATTGCTAATAATATTATCTTTTTTATGGTTGTATATTTTGTATACCTTTCTCTTAGCATTGTGGATGAAATAATGAGGGCACTGGAGGTTTTTGTGTTTCCTATGTATATTTCTTCTTCAGGTAAATACTGGGGGTTGTAGATTCTTAGTGCTCTTAAATAGAATCCGATAATTATTTCAGATTTTATTCTGTTACAATGGTAAGAATAGAAATTAATAAGGTCATTTGTGTTGGTAGATTTTCTGCAAACTTTCAATTCTATGTAGCATTATACCAAGGAAAGGTAAAATGTTGTTAGACTCAGATTCAAAGGTAAAATTTGCTATGGATTTGACATTGTTTGTCAACAAGATCTAGTGAAACTGTTTTGTGGACATATTAAGTAAAAAAGATCAGCTACATATCTGAAATAAGAATTTTTTTAGTAAAATATTTTTAAAAGGATCGCTTTCTAAAAATATACTAGCCAAAATGTTCCTAATAGGAGACCCCATTATTAAACCAAATTTTTGTCTATAAAAATTGTTATTGAAGATGAAAATACATTGATTAATGAATAAATGGCATGTTTTTATGATCTTGCATAATTTTATTTTTGTTAAGTTTTAAATAAATTTAGGGATTTTTTTTTTTTTTTTTACAGGAACATTTGTATCTGTACAAAGATTTCATAACCAAACTTGTCATATATTTATTTTTATGCCTGTTTTTTATTTTATTTATAAGATTATGAGTTTTGTTTTTTTTTTTTTGTTTTTTTTTATATGTGAGGAACTGATTGTGACAAGAAGTGGGGTTAAAATTTTGGCTACCTATTCCCAATAGTGTGTGAATGCAACAAGTTTGAATTCTTGTTGGGAAAGATATTAAACCATCTCTTCTCTCTCCAGCTATGGGTTAAATAGCAGAATTGGTTTCTATAGCCTTGGTTGGCAATCAGTCTACTGGAGAAAATAATGGCAACCTAGTGAGGGAGGGAAAAATCTTCTGCCAAGTCAGTTATGTCTCAAGAGACCTGATCACCCAAGTGTGTATCATGTATATCACTTGACACTTCCAATATAATGGTTCTCATCTGAATATTTGGTTTATGTATTTTTGGTAACCTGTAGAATATGGGTGTTTTGGGGTGATGATAAATGAGTTTTAACCAGAAACTGTCTTCACTTTTTAATAATTTCAAGAGTTCGTTTGAATTTTTTTTTCTTTTATGATTTTGTGTTTGTTTATTTTTTCACTAATATTGCTGTTTCGTTGCGAGTGTTATATTGGCCTGCGTACAGATATTCAATGACAGAAGACAACGGTAAACAAAACAAAAACTTGAATAAAAAGAAAAAGTATATTGACAAGTTTATTTTTGTCAAGGAAAATACATTGCAAAAATAAGGTTATGATGTCAGTTAAGTGCCATACGTGATACACGCTTTGGGTGATCATGTCTCAAAAGAGACATGATTGACTGGGGAGAAGTATTTTCTGGCTTTAAATAACCTGCAAAAGGTTGATAAGCCATAAAAAACAAATCAATCAATTAATCTTTATCATCATTAGTTCCATGACTGGGTGTAGTCATAGGGTTGCTGCACAGCTGAGCATCTTACTAGTTCCCTTCACATGTCTTGGTAGGTATTTGTTCCTGCATAGCATGCCATGGCCAATGTGGTTCTGGCAGAGCTCATCCATCTCCAGGTCAGACTGCAGTTAATATTCTCCAACTTGAAGGGTCATCTTAGTTGCATTGAAAGGGAGGGGTAACCTCAACCTGGGCTGTTGACTTCAGTCTAGGAAGCCCTCAGCCAAATCATGCTGTGTCATTGCCACCCTGTATATACAGCTGAACTGTTTTTCTCCTAACTCATAAATTACATTTTTTTTTTTTTTTTTTTTTTTTCTTAAAAATAGCTTTTGACCAGAAATTATACATGGACTTTTTTTTTTTTTTTAGTACATTCATATATTTACAAAAACTACAATCAGTCAGTTAATTGCCATACATGATACACACTTGGGTGATCATGTTGCTGTTGATCAAATGACTAGGCAAAAGATTTTCCTGCAGTAAATCACAGTTTCTTAGTAGAGTGGTTGTCAACCAAGGCTATAGAACCCAATCTGTCCTGCTATTCAAACTTTAGTGGAGGGGGGGAGAAGAGATGGATTAATATCTTCCCTAAGAGTATTTGTGCGTAAGTGAATGCAATGAAGTCAACTTGAATTTTTAACTCAGCTCTCTGATTTCTCATTACGAGCCAGTATCCATTGCACCACAGTGCACATCTTTAAGAATAACTCCAGAAATACATATAAACACAAAAACTACAGTTAGCTTTAAACAAAAATTTTACAAATATTTTTTTCTTTTTTCAGCCTCCTGTGGTAGAAGAATCCTTCAAAATTTCCAACTGTGCTTCCAAGGCAAAGAATGGTAGTGTCAGTCCCATTCCTGGGATTGAATCCAGTTTTTTTTGTCCACTCACGGCTTGATTGTTATTGTTAGCACAGCACCATCCCGAATGGGTGTGACGTTGCTCTGATGACCAGGATGCTGCTCATGTGACCGCTTCATGAACCAGGCAGTGTCTTTTGGGGTCCAGCGGGATGTACAGTTGAGATTCCTGTGTCCAGAGGATATTGGGGAAGTGAAACGCTTATGTGTAGAATGGTTCCCCATTGAGTAAGTTACATTTTCTTTCTTTTGCACAATTTGCTAATTGTTGACAAATATAAGTTTGTTCTATTTCCCTCGGCTGCAAAAGTGTGTTCCCCTGTGTTGAAGAAATATAAACTGAAGTGCCAACAAATCAGATGGCTATCTTTATCTTATATATATATAATCTTATCACTATACTAGTTTCAAAAAACCCTCCGAGTATATATGCAGAAGGAAAAAATGGATGTAAAAAAAAGAAAGCTAAGCACGTGAACATCAAAGTACGTAGCCCAAAGAAAAAAAACCAGAGACGAGTTATCTATAACAAAAAAGTGCTCAATATGTAAGCAGAACAGACAAAATAGATAACCTAAAGAGCCAACAAACTTACCTAGGTTTCACAAACCGGATATTCAGGGAAAGAGCCAGCCTTCCCTGAAGATCCGGTTAGGTGAAACCTAGGTAAGTTTGTTGGCTCTTTAGGTTATATATACTAGCAGTATAGCCCGGTGTTGCTCGGGTGTAATAAAAGCTTTAAAACTAATCCATGGTCCTCTTTGGACATTGGCACGAAAGACTAAAAAGCAATAGTTGTTTTCCAGTTAAAGTGAAACCATAGACTGAAAGAAAAATGAATGGATGTAAGTCAAATTTTGATTTCCTGGTATCGATATCAAATAAGTTTTTTTTTTTTTTTTTTTTTTTTTTTTTGTCGTAAACTGAATTTTGAAGGCTAAATAAGTCCTCTGAGTAAATGGTATCATGACTGAGACTAAGAACTACAATTATACCTACTTAGAGCCAAGCCCGAGGCAAAAACTAAAATAAAAGGGCTGAAAAAAATACAGACATACAGGCAGATAAACAGACACACACACAAACATCTTACCTTTTATATATATATATATATATATATATATATATATATATATATATATTGTTTAATTACTTAGTTTCTGATCATAAGATTAGACCAGTGCACATTTGTATTAAAGTGTTCAATACAATTATATTGTTGAACTTTTGAATATTTTCCATTTGTAAACAAGTTATTACACAACCTAGGTTTCTATAATGAGTGGTATCTTTAGAGATTATATATATATATTTAAAGATACCACTATAAATAAACATTCCAATAAACATTCTACAATGAAATAATGTCAAAATCCTGTTATTGTTGCTAAAGTTACACTCAGTGGTGTGCCCAGGGCAAGGATTGTGACTGGCACCCCCTACTCCATCCCCCACCCAAACAAAATCACAACTGTGTAGTTAGTATATTTTCTTTTGGACAGATCCATTGTTCCCAAAGGTTTATCACAATCAGTTAGAGGCAATGTTAAATAAGATATATTAACACATTATACAAATTGGACAAATTTTATTTATTTCAAAGTTTAGGGGTAAAAGAAAGTTTCTGAAGTTTCTTTTTTGGAAAAATAATAACAAGCAATAGGATTTTATATTATTCAAATACAAAAATTCGTAAGGCGTTTAAGATCGTCATATGGTGAATGGTGAGTGAATATGTATGCACATAACATGTTTTGCACAGTAGGTTATTTTTTTTTTCTTATAAATAGAGAACTGATGTAAGTTTTCTATTCATAAAAAAAAAAAATAGGCTTCCTGAAATTATCATATTAGTGATTTTCATTTAATCTAAAATAGTTTTTGTTTTTATTAATAAATTTTGTGGGAAAAATTATAATGCAGGACCCTAAAATATTTTTGGAAGGAAAACCATAATGGAATTACAAGACAATATTTCTTAAAAGAAGGTTTCTGATTGGCTGAGAAAAACAAATTACAATCCTTAGAAAATTCTTGGCTTTCTGGAGCCTGTTTTGTAGAAGAATGATCACACCTTTTTGTTAAGGGAAAACTGTTGGTTTTCTATAAATCAGTCTGCCTTTATCCCAGAACACTACTGGCATCCTTTTCCTCGAGCTTTCTCTTTTCCAATCTTTTCACTCTTATGTAGCCCCCTGCACATCAGTGGCATTACCGCCTTGCTCGGGGTGATTTGATTAAAAAAAAAATATCCAGGCACTTAATCGTTTAATTTCTATGCACAGTTTTAATGTTCTGGAATCCGTGGACTTACCTTCCTCCAATTTCTGAATCCATCCTCCTTTACAAAACTAGACTTGTGGGAATCTGATTCCATTGCACATAAAAAGCAAGGAAAGCAGTAGCAGCACCCACAAAAGCGGGGGTGGGGGGTACAATAACCAAGTTCCTGGTACAGCTTTGTCATTTGCTGACGACTGCTTGATAAACCACTGCATTGACAAGGACCTCCGTTGCTCATCTGCAACAAATGGATCGTTAGAATTCCGAATATCTTTCAATCCTTGTCTTACCAATTTCTGGATTAGTTCATCTGAAACTGGTTTCTCCAATCTCCCCAAATGCTTTACTTTCCAAAATAATTTGATGCCGTCATTGTTACTGATTTCTTCACTTTCAATTTCTTTATCACTAAATGATTCCTTCTCATCTTTATTCCCACTCAAAACCTGTTCATCTTTATTTTCACTCAGATCCTGCTCACTTTATTCTTCCTCAGATTATGACAATTTTACTGAATCATCCTTGCGTTCATTATCTCTTTCTTCAACTGCAGGTGCAATTTGTGTTTTATTTCCTTCTTTAAAAATGCCTCCAATACTTTGCATTTTATCATCATCTTTTCTTGCTTTTTTTTCTGCTTCTGAAATTGAGAACCATTTGGTTTTGTTGTCTTCATTTGTGGGGAAAGGATGGGATTGGAAGATTTTTATTTAAAATTTCAAACTTGAAAGAAAGATTATATATAAGGCTGACAAAGGACCAACAAAACAATGAAAACCAACAATCACTTTTATCCAAAACTTGGGTAAATAATGAGCAAAATGGGTGAGAAAATCCAACAGTCCCTATAGTATAAGAACCTCCATTAAATCACTGAAAAAAAAACAGCATAGTATGAAGAAAAAAGGCCCCAAACTTAATAAAAACAAACTTTTTCCATCAAAATGTTTGTTATTATTAAGAGGAAAGATCAAAGTATTTTAATTATTTAAAAAAAAATTTTAATCCTTTTTAAAATGTTTGAAATTTTTTTGTTACATTACAAAAAAATCACCAAACAGTCTGCAACAACTGACTTTGTTAGGACCACACGATTGTGAATAAATATCTAAGTCTCTTTTGTTGACCCTTGTAAATGCATTTTTGATATTTTTTAAATTTAAAAAAAATAATTATGCAGAAAAATTTCGGCCATCTTATGTTCTCATTTATTACCAGATTGCATGGTAAAATTTTAATTTGTACATTCTGGTGAGTTGAATATATACATTCCTGGTGTAAATAGGTCATGACCATGAGCCTTTTAATGATTGACCGCCTGCTATATGCAACCAGTTTTTGATGGCAGCAGTGATGGTTACATACAACAGGTGGTGTGTGTGTGTGTGTGTGTATATATATATATATATATATTTAGTATATCGAGGCAGCAAGTAATTTTCTAGACATATTCTATTAAATATAAGAGACAATGAATGTCTATTATGTTTAATCATGACCGTTCTAAACGTCGTATTTTTGCTTTAATTTCAGTTGAAAATAAAGACAAAAATTCTCCAACATTTGGATAATTATTTATTGGTTTTCTTCTAAGCTTTCGGCTCACATAAACTGCGTTTATTATTTTTGGTAACTATTGCCGTTGCCAAGCGGAGTTTTATGTCAACACAAAATAAAATCGTCGGTGATGGTGGATTTTATAATATTTCAGTTTAAAATACCTCTCTGAAGATGGCTCATGTGAGCCGAAAGCTTAGAAGAAAACCAATAAATAATTATCCAAATGTTGGAGAATTTTTGTCTTTATTTTCAACTGAAATTAAAGCAAAAATACGACGTTTAGAACGGCTCATGATTAAACATAATAGACATTCATTGTCTCTTATATTTAATAGCATATGTCTAGAAAATATATATATATATATATATATACTACCGGCCATAATTCTTAGGCAACCCAGTTTTTTAAAATTAGTCATGTATTTCATACTATTTTTCGTATTTATTGCCAAGAGGATATTTTAAATGAAAATAGAATAGACTTCACAATAACATGTGCATCAAATGAACTTTTCTGGAGTCCAGTTTTTGGGCTCTCTTCCTCATGCTGGTCTCTTCTTATTGGCTGGCTGAAGCAAGGGCTTCCTGGCTGCTTTGTAAAATTTTGCAAAATAATAACAAAAGAACCATTCTATTTTCATTTAGAATTATCCACTTGGTAATAAATACTAAAAATAGTATGAAATACATTTTGTTTTAAAAAAAAAAAAACTGGGGTGGCCTAATAATTATGGCTGGTAGTGTGTGTGTATTGTAAAGCCATGACAATTTCACTAGAAACAAAGAAGAGAGTACTGGATTGCTATGTGATGTCAGTTCTTCAATATGGCAGTGAATATTGGACAATATGTTCAAAGATGAAGGAAAAACTTGAAGTGGCTGAAATATGGTTCTACAGAAGGATGCTGCAGATATCATGGACTGAGCATATGAGCAATGATGAGGTTTTGGAAAGGATGGAGATGAAAAGGAAATTAATACTGAGCATCAGGAAGAGGCAACTAAAGTTCCTGGGACATGCAATGAGAAAAGAGGGTTTGGTGAATCTGTTATTAACAGGCCGGATATAGGGGAAAAAGAGGAAATATATATATATATACTTCTTACATATTTTTTCAGGTAGCATATGTTGAAATACTTCTATAATTTTCAAAGTTTTATATCACCCACTATTTTCTTCGCAGGTCTTCAAGAGTTGAAATTCTCCATCAGTGGGAGAACTCTTTGTTAATGCAAAAAAGATATAGTAAAAGGCTAAATTTTTTGGCACTTATTCTATCTGCTGTGTCCTCAATACATAGGTGATCATGGCTCTCCACTTTTCCCTATCTCTTGTTGCTTTTAATATTCCTTCTCCTGTTATTCCACTTAATCCCCACTCCACCATCCATCTGCTTAAATCCATCAGGTATGTTGTGCATTGCTTTCCCTTGTCTCTCTTCCTCTCTATCCATCCTGTGAGCATCAGGTTCTCTAAGCCCTCTTTCCTCATTACTTGTCACAAAAACTTCAGCTGTCTTTTCCTGATGTTAAGTATCAGTTTCCTTCACATGTCCATCCTCTCCAAAACCTTGTCATTGATTGCATGTTCTTCCCATGGTATTCTCAGCATCCTTCTGTAGAACCACATAACTACCATATATATTAAGCAGGAAGTTTTGGTTCTTGTTCTTGTCACTCAAAAGTTTTTTGGGTTTTTTTATTTTTTCTCTTATAAATCTCGCACTTTTTATGAAAAAGTATAAAAAAATAATTGTGGGCGAGACTGTTTTGAGCAATCTGGAAAAACAAAAATTGCAAATTTTTTCCCTTATCAGCAACCTTGGTGCTGCTAAGTGGTGTCATGAACGAGGGAATCTCCCTCACTTTCAAGAAATTCAGAAACTTGATAAGGCTAATTTCTCATTGAGTAAATAAAAAATATGGTTCATGAATACATTGTAAAAATGAAAACTGAAACAATTTTAAACAGTTTTGTTTAAAACATGAACGAAACAAAGGTTTTCTTCTGAAGAAAGAAAAAATCACTGTTGGGAGCTATTTTGCCAATTTTTAAAAATGACTGTTATTTGGCAAACTAATTAATTGGCCCAGAGCCAGTTGGAAACGAGACTTTTTCTACTATTGTGCTAATTTTTTTTGTCTGTGAAATGTCAGTGTAATTTTCTCTATTTGAAGGAGAGTAATTCTCAGATGACTAACTTCTGTCACATCAAATGAAGAGTTTGCAAAATTATTGCAAACCCTGGAAATTTCATGGTGTATCTTTTCAATTTAAGACCAGAATGTAAAATCATTTGCGTAATATTCCCTATTATAATAAAGAGTGGTGTGTATTTATTTGTGTAAACATATATATATATATGTGTGTGTGTACTTACGTGGTTAGAAGCATGAGGGTGTACATGTAAGGGGTTATATGTGCAAATGGGTATATAATTTAAGTCCCTTAAGACAGCCATCCAATGTTTTCATAAAATACTCATATTTTCTCCACTAAACATTTTATATCTTCTAAATTTTAATAATTTCAAAAACCTTTTTTTAAATTGTTTTATAATTATTGTTTATTTTAATGTCATTTATATTTTTGTATATATTTTTTTATATAATTTTTTATATGAAATTATTTATTTTATATTTAGTATTAATTTTTTATCACTATCAACATTATTATACTACTATATTCTTAGGATTAATGTTAATAATATTATTGTCATGAAATTGATATGGTTATATTTACTAAACAAAGTTTGTTTTTTTTTTGTTTTTTTGTTTTTTTGTTTTTTCCATCAGAATTCACATAAAATATCTAACAATTTACTTAAAATATGGTCCCTAAATTTACTGTCCTGTATTTGAAAATGCTAAGTTGTAATAAAATTTTAATTCAAGGCCATCTGGACCTTTTCTTAAACTCAATATTGTAACCATTACTTCTGCTTTTAATATTGTAAACTGTACTCCCTCTCACAACAACAAAATGTTTTCCTTCCTCATCTCCCCACCCCACTATTCTTTCTGTCTGGATGAATTAAATCCATTCATTTTTGTTAAATATTTCAGTCTGATGAGTTGCATATTTTTGTATTCACGAAATAAATTATCACTGATGGATTTATAAAATTTATCTAATTTTCATATATTTTTCTCCTGTCGCACTTATAGAGGGGAAACAATAGCGAGGCAGCTTCAGTTCATTCTTTTTACAATTAGTTACGAAAGGTAATGCCATTAAGTAGTGAAGAATATATATATATATATATATATACACACTCTCTTAATAAAGACTATAGTGTGTGTGTGTGTGTGTATGTATATATATATATATATATGTTCTTCAACACTTGATGGCATAATTATTGTAAAAATAAAATAAGGCACAGTTGAAGAGCAAACCCATGATATGAGCTTATGTGTTCATTTGTGTATATGTTTTTGTGTGTATGTATGTATATATATATATATATATATATATATATATATAGTCCTATGTCAGTGGCACAACTTGGAGTTTTATGCATTATGCAATTATCAGGTGCCGATTATAAAGTGACCATTTAATAGATTTGAATTTATGTTCATGGTAGTTAAATCTTATTAAGTTAGGTTACTGTTTTCTTAATAACAAGAGTAAAATTTAAGTAGACAAAGTACATGGAGATAAAAAATTAAAATTTTAAAATTAAAAAAATATCAAAATGCAGGGAGTTGAAATTAAAAGGGGCATAATTCATAATTATTAATAGTAATATTTGCTGAGGAAAGTAAGGAAGTGAGTAAGAAAGAGGCAAACATGTAGCGGAATCCGTACCAACTGGAATCTAAGAATTTTAAGTATTTTTTTGTATGGCAGCATGTGGTCATAAAATCGCCTTTTTTTTTTTTTCTTTTTTTTTTCTCAGTAGATTAATGTCATTTATATAGTTTAAGATGACAAGTTTTTTCTAAGAGGCATACATGTAACATTAAAAAAAAAAAAAGAAAAGAGGATTAAAGACATAACAGCAGATTCAAAGCCAGAACATTATCACTGATAATTCTTTCCTCAAATTTGCAGACTCCAGTTACTATATTCATAGTATTTGATACTAGCAGTATAGCCTAGTGTTGCTCGGGTGTAATGAAAGCTTTAAAACTAATCCTTGGTCCTGGAGCTCAGACTCTTTGGACGTTAGCACGAAAGACTAAAAAGCAATAATTTTTTATTTTTTTTATTTATTTATTTTTTTAATCGTATCACCCCAAGCAAGGCGGTAACGCCAGTGATGTGCAGGGGGCTATGTAATAGGGAAAAGATTGGAAAAGAGAAAGCCTGAAACCACATTCTAAACAGGGAACAAGGGATGAGCCTCTTAACCTGTTCAATAGATGTGGGTGGAGTGTGAACTGGGCGATAGATCTATCTACTCCAATTAAAGTTGTTTCCAGTTAAAGCAAAACTGTAGACTGAAAGAAAAATGAATGAATGTAAGTTAAATTTTGATTTCCTGGTATCGATATCAAATTTTCTGCACTATTGTGAGAACTGCAACCTTGAAACTTTTGAATATCGTTTCTTATGTCTTTGTCTATGAGTGTATCAAATTTGATCAAAATTGGACCACTCCTTCTATAACCCAATTTTTTAAAATTTTTTTATCAGGAGTACCTCGACACAACCCTAACTAAGAACACTCGCAGACAC
Source organism: Ascarosepion bandense (assembly GCA_037127315.1). Taxonomy (NCBI): domain Eukaryota; kingdom Metazoa; phylum Mollusca; class Cephalopoda; order Sepiida; family Sepiidae; genus Ascarosepion; species Ascarosepion bandense. The sequence goes on from JBBBDQ010000737.1 coordinate 2,216,790, forward strand.
TTATAGTACAACTGTGTAAATTTTCAAGAAAATCAGTTCAGTTGTTTCGGAGTCTATAGGTAACAGACACACTCACACACACACACACACACACACACACACACACACAGTTCCATTTATAAATAAGTTTAGATAATGCAAAAATATTTGTGATAACATCTGTCAATAACTATTTATACTAGGACTCGTGCATGCAGTTACAAATAATCCATAATAATATTTCAAATTTTGAAATTATATTTATTTTTGGCATGTAAATTTTTTTGAAACGGTTTCTAAATCTTTGTCTTTCAATCATTCCGCCTCACCTGATATCCACTTTTGCAGCACCTACGAGGCACACCACACTGTTTGAGAATCACTGCCTTAAGGGATCATCAGACTTTATCACTCCTCTTTATGGAGGATATATTTTTATATATCCCACATACAGTGAATAAAATGTTACATATATTTTATTTTACACACACACATACATTCTAACTTGTTTAAACATAATTTTTAATGGATACTCTAGTTTGGGTAGATGCTCCGTTTTTTTTTTGTTTTTTTTTTTTATATTTAAACAGTATATTTATTTATATCTATTGGCCTGAATAATCAAGAAAAAATGAAGAAAATGTGTGTCCACCACATGAAAAATATATATCTGAATTAATTCATTTCATAACAGATTTCATAAAAAATTTGTATCAGCATATACAGTACTGTGCAAAAGTATTAGAACAAGAACCATTTTATCTTTTATGCGGTACCAAAATAAAGTTTAAAATCACCCCTGTCCTAACACTTTTGCACACTACCAGATAGTGTGTAAATGGATTTGGACAGGGGTGATTTTCCTAAAAACCTCACTGAAATTCAAATACAGAGTGAAAAGCCAAGTAAATTGCTAATAAATATTGATTATTTAAAAGTAGGTGTAAAAGAAATGTATTAAAAAGAAGTTATATTTAATTTTTCCTATTTTCGATTAAACAAGTTATTTTGAAACTACTCATTTTTCTATTATCCTTGGATATGACTGACTTTTTTCTTATTCCCCCCTCTCGAACTGATAAATCTAATGTTACTTTGTAAGACACACTTTGGGAACAAATACAAGCTGCTTGGCAGGAGATACCATTCGATGCATTGAAGAAGCTTGTGATGCCAATGCCTGACAGAATGAAGGCTGTGATCAAAGCAAAAGGCTATTATACTAAATATTAAATTTATTTTGTAACAAGTATTTTTTTCTTGTTAAAGCATTTGTTGAGTAAATAAAATAAAATTACTTTAAGTTATTTTCTCTTAATATACCTCTTAAAAGATAAAATAGTTCTTGTCCTAATATTTTTGCACAGTACTCTCTCTCTCTCTCTCTCTATATATATATATATATATATATATATATATAAAATTTTAATGTAATTTATAACTCATTTTGTTTTATTTTCTCCCACTGTTCCTCATTTTATATATATAAAATTGATTCCACCAAGAAAACTGTCATTATTTTGAGGAAGTTTTTCTTTGAATAAAACTTCTTTTATAATTTTTTTTTCTTCCTGTTTGTGTGTTTGTATAAAGTGATAGCAGCAATAGGTAAACTGGCCTTACATAAAAATGACTTAGGCAACTTTTTTGCTACTATAACTAAGATTCAGTGTTAAAAAGCTGATCTTGTCGCTGTTGAATAAGACTGATTGACAGAAGAATGTACAAAATGAAAGATGTGAGACTAATACAGCCAAATAGGTATATTTCTTGAATGCCAAGGAGCCAACTCTTAAAGACTGCATTGCATTTTGATTTTGTTAAAGTCTATGTACTCTTCTTCCAAAATAGCCAACTCATTTGAGCTGACAACACTGAGTTTTGTATGTCTTGTCTAAAGATACACTACATACAGATAATATTGTGCTAAAACTAAATTTAGATATATACCAGAGAATCCAGAAAATAATTATTTGATTTGTTCACTGATTGGTTAACTTATTTTAAAACATTTTCTTTTTTTGAATAGGTAACAAAATATTAATGTTGAAATTTATGTTGTAATCTGTGTGTTTTTTTTTATTTTTTATTTTTGACACATTTGTCCTTGGAATAAAATAGCATAAAACTCTCCTTTCAAAAGTGTATCAAGCAGTTATTTATAGAACTTACCTAGCAGACATTGATTCAGCTGGAATATTTTAATGATCACTTATCAATTTTTTGTCTTTCTACTTGAAGCAGTTACTTCCCCTGATCGCCCGTGCTTTAAATTTAATTTCCTGAAGACAGAAATTCTTTTATAAAATTTCATTTGTTATTTTACTCATTCAACTCGTTTTTCTATGGCTGTTGAATCATTGATATCTTATGCATTCACTTAAGCTAAAAAGATTTTTGTTTTTTGATAACTGACTGTCTGACTGAATCTAAATAAAGTGCCATACATGATACATGCTTGGGCAATCATGTCTCGAAAGAGACATGACTGATTTGGCAGAAGATTATCTTGCAGTAGGTTGCCATTACTTTCTATGGTAGACTGGTTGCCAGCCAAGGCTAAAGAACTTGAGCTGTTCTGTTATTTAACCCATAACTGGAGGGAAGACAGATTAATACCTTTCCTAAGGATATCTGCACGTAAGTAAATTCAAGGAATTCAAACTTGGCTCCCCGATTTCTCATTCCAAGCCGATATCCACTGAACCACAATGCACATAATTTAGATTAGTAGTTTCAAAATTAAGATGTAAAAGTTCAGTAAATTCAGTCAGTTAAGTGCCATGCGTGATACACACTTGGGCGATCATGTCTCGAAAGAGACATGACTGACTGGGCAGAAGATTATCCTGCAGTAGGTTGTCATTGCTTTCTGCGGTAGACTGGTTGCTGACCAAGACTATAGAACTCAATCTGTCCTATTATTTAACCCATAACTGGAGGGAAGAGACGATTAATACCTTTCACAAGGGTATTTGCGTGTAAGTGAATGCAAGGAATTCAAGTGGAATTCAAACTCGGTTCCCCGATTTCTCGTTCCGAGCCGATATCCACTGCGCCACAATGCACATAAGCCTAAATAAAATTCAGGATTAAGAAGGCTCATTTTCATACCCTTCCCACTTGGAAGATTGGCACAACACAATCTTCCTACATTCATTTGGCCTTGTACTTTACTAAACTAAGCTTAGTAAATACTGAGAAAAGATAAAAGTTTGCTTGAGTTATTTATTTTTTGTAAGTTTCTTCTAAAAGTTTTCTCTTCAAATAAAGTAAATACTTTACTTTGAGCTATGCCGCCTAAACTGTAATCAGCATTTACTGTTTGTTCTATTTGATAGAATATGTCTACATATAAATATATGGCTTAAGATTTGTTATATTCATAGGGAAAGAGTGCTCAGTGCCAGGGATAGAGAGTTTATAGATATAAACTGTATGAATATATAGATTCCCTGGTAATTGACAGTTTCACAGCTTAAGGGATCATCAGGCTGTGTATTACATGTCTTTATATAGAACTAGTAGTATAGCCTGGCGTTGCTCAGGTGTAATGAAAGCTTTAAAACTAATCCATGGCCCTGGAGCTCAGACTCTTTGGACGTTGGCATGAAAGACTAAAAAGCAGTAGTTGTTTCCAGTTAAATCAAAACCGTAGACTGAAAGAAAAATGAATGGATATAAGTCAAATTTTCATTTCCTGGTATCGATATCAAATAATTTTTTTCATTGTAAACTGAATTTTGAAGGCTAAATAAGTCCTCCGAGTAAATGGTATCATGGCTGAGACTAAGAACTACAATTATACCTACTTAGAGCTAAACCCGAAGCAAAAACTAAAATAAAAGGGCTGAAAAAAATACAGACATACAGGCAAATAAAGAGACACACACACACAAACATCTTGCCTTATATATATATATATATATATATATTATTGATTTTCTGCACTATTGTAAGAACTGCAACCTTGAAACTTCTGAATATCGTTTCTTATGTCTTTGTCTATGAGTGTATCAAATTTGATTAAAATCTGACCACTCCTTCTATAACCCGATTTTTTTCGATTATCGATGGTACCTCGACACAAAACCTAGCTAAGAACACTCACATATGCTTATAGTACAACTGTGTAAAATTTCAAGAAAATTGGTTCAGCCGTTTCGGAGTCTATAGGTAATGGAGACACAAACACACACACACACACACACACAGACAAAGTTCTATTTAAGTTTAGATTTAGATTAACTACGTTTCATATGTCCCCCAAAAAGCGGATAAAACAAAACACAAATATCTTATTGTAAAATGATATATATAATAAATATTCATTTACTCTACATCTATAGCACAATTTGGTGTTTCATGCACTACGCAATCATCAGTTTCTTATTATCAGCACCTGATGATTGTATATTTATTCATATATATTGTAGTGAATGGTAAACCCGTAAAAACAGAAAGGATAATCCAAAATATTTTATCTAATTAATATAAAATGTTAATTAGATAAAAATAGCTCAATGGATATTATCCAGAATAATTCTTTTACTGGTCTGAATGAGGCAATTGTAATTTTTTTTCACAATGCCAAAATAAATTCTGGATTTATAACTATTTAATTATGTGTTGCGTTTTCCTCTCAATATCTTTTTATATATATATATATATATATATATATATAGTGTACTGAGGCAGCAGATAATTTTCTAAACATATACTGTTAAATATAAAAGAAGATGAATGTCTATTATGTTTAATCATGAGCCGTTCTAAACATCATACTTTAGCTTTAATTTCAGGTGAAAATAAAGACAAAAAATTCTCCAACATTTGGATAATTTTTTATTAAGTTGGTTCTAAGCTTTCAGCTCACATGAGCCATCTTCAGAGAGGTTACAAGGACGTTGATATAAAAACGTCCACCATCAGTGATGATTTATCTTTTGTTGACATAAAACTTTGCTAAGCAACAATAACAGTTACAAAAAATAGTAAATGCAGTTTGGAAATTTGTAATGTGGTTCTATGACATTGCTGTTGGTGAATGTTTTTATGTTAACGTCCTTGTAACCTCTCTGAAGATGGCTCGTGTGAGCCAAAAGCTTAGAACCAACTTAATAAAAAATTATCCAAATTTATTCAACTACTCAGTATGTATTGAATAAAATGATGTTATTCCCAAAGACCACGGATTTCTTTGATTACCTGATGTGTAGCGAATATGATAATGTTCTAAGTGAAGATATCATCCCAATGTCATCATAAATTAACAGAGGGGAAACAAAGTATATGTACCATTTCAAAGTTGTCCAGCACATATTCCAGAAAAATGAAATACTAACTTTTATTTGGACATTTTAAAGAGATTCTGTTTATTTGCTATGATGAACATTTGAACTTACAAATTCATGAAACACTTATGTTTCAATAAACATCTGGTATTAGATTAGTCTTTTATTGATTTAAAGCTGCTTTAACATACTCTTTCCATATTCTGGTGTTTTTGTTATGTAAAATTATTTACAAACATTTATTTTGTGTTTGTTCTTTGTCGACATCTGTTTGTGTGTTCCGATCTGAGCAAACCTATCTTATCTTTTTTTTAACTTGGAGTTTATATCTCTATGTCTGGCAAATTCATAATAAAAATATTTTATATATATAAGTGATTATAATAAAAACATTTTACATCACTATACAAAAATTTTCATGTTTCAATACTATGAATTGTACTTTATCAGGTGATAGTTGGTAACTGATGATAAAAATTGATTCTTATGGAAATTTAAAAACAATCCATTATCTTTTCTTGCCAGCAGTTAAAGGAGGGGGTTCTATAAAATGATCACTCAAGTAAATCATACAAACTGGATTTTTACTCCATTTATTCTTTTATATATATATATATATATATATATATATATATATTTTTTTTTTTTTTTTTTTTTTTCTAAACATATACTGTTAAATATAAGAGACAATGAATGTCTATTATGTTTAATCATGAGCTGTTCTAAACATCGTATTTTGGCTTTAATTTCAGGTGATATGTTAAAATAAATGGTATCACCTGAAAAAGAACAGTATTGTTCTGAAACATGAAAATTTTTGTGTAGCTATATTATGCTTTTATAAACCATTGTAATAACAAAATTACAATATTAAGCCCTACTCTGTATTGAGCACTCTTTATAAAAGTAAATGCTTGAACAGTAGGATTTAATCTTTGTGTTCTTTCACTTTTTTGTAATATATATATATATATCACTCAAACTGTTATTTTAGTAAATACTTGTATCTGTGTAAATACATATTTATTAAACGGTATCTTTATTTTCGACTACTGGCCTGAATATTTAAGAAATTCTGTGAAAAAAAAATTTACACTCTCTTGTAGGTTCAAATTCTACCCAAGGGTGAAAATTTTTCTCTAATAGGATTTATAAGGAAATATTCAGCACTCAATGCCACTTTCAAATGAAATTTTAAAAATTATAACAGGAGAGCTATGGAAGAAGGGTTAATTTTCCCATTTTTCTCCCCCATTATGGGCATCTATCATATTTATTATGAAATAGTCCATTTATCAGAATAGTCCATGTTATGGAAACGCCCACTCACTGTTTAGCACCCTTTTCAAAAGTAAATGCACGATTCCACAGAAATAACAACCACCAATAGAATCCATGGTGTGTGACCCGACCATTCACGTCGCTTGTCTCTTGTTCCTGCCAAGCGAACATAGGATAAGCGTGGGGATTGGCTCGGCTATAAAAACTGTCACCTGCACTTGATCAGCAGTTAGCTGATTGATTTTCCAACCTGAAGCTCTGACGTCCATATTGGCAATTTCGTCAACTCATTGCTGCAACTGGAGGTTTTTCCCCGCACAACCACATGTTCAATTTCAAATTAAATATCCTTTACAAATTCATCTGTACTTCAAGATATTCGTCAACAAAGCTCGATTCTTCAAACAACAATATTTTATAAAAGTTGTTATCAACTATAGAAAAGTAAGATTGTTGCCTTGCAACTAAAATCCAAGGTACACAACTCTGTATTTTTCTTACACCCCCCCCCCATATTTTGTTACTTTCATGATTACAAAATTGTTGCATTTGAACTGTGTAATTTTATCTTGAACTTTGCATTTTACTCTGAACTTTAAACAAAAGATTGCCTCTTGTTTCAAAGAGACTTTAACATCACTTTCGACCATTTTATCAATTGTGTTATTGTACATATAATTGTATATAAACATTTTTGTCTTATTTGTGCTTACAACTGTGTTTTTTATTTTATTTGGTGTGGTATTAGAACATGCATGTTAAGAAATTCTTCCGATTAACACATTTCCGACCCTTCACTCACCATACCACAACACTATCATTAACACCGTATTTTACGAGCAAAATGAAATAAGTAAAAGGAATGACAAGCATGTTTTGTTTTTGGAGTTTTATGCCGGTAAGTCATTGTTGTATGTTTGCCTATATGCAGAAATGGAATGATCTTGTAGAATCACTTTTACATACACATACCTACATACATATCGCCATGCACGTACGTTTGTAGAAGGACAATGTGTCCATTACTAATTTATATTTACGAGTCGACTCGGCGTAACTTGGGTCATGAAATAGAGCAGGAAATAAGGAAACACGAAAAGGCGAAAGTATCCAGAACAACAATATATTAACAAAGGTTACATAGAGTTGAAAGCATGCAAATCAAATAAGGAAATAAAAGTTCTTTCCCTTTGTCTGGAGAGAAATGTAAATGTTCGGTAGAAGATTAAATTGAATAAAGTTCAGTTTAAATAAAAGTTAATGTACATACTGTTAATGTCTGTTTCCAATTAGTTTTTTTGGTGTTGTGTGTGCATGCTGGTGAGAAATAAAAAATTTGCGCCACTAATTGCGGGTAGCAATTAGTGCACGTGTGTATGTGTGAGTTAGGGAATAAATATGTCTGCTCTTGCCCAAGACAGAATCCTAACTGGTCTAACACATGATGCTCCTGACTTTTATTGGCATGCTGGAGCGCAGGAAACTAGGGTTATCACGTGAACGCTGAATGACCGCGTGTGTGTGTGTGTGAGAGAGAATGTATCAAACCCTACATGTTCACATGCATATATCCACACACTCTTACGTAAGGATCACACGTGAAACTTTCTTTTTTCCTGCATTTATTAAGAAATATATAAAATGATTTTCACATGTGTTTAGCCAGTTGGAAGATGTTTTTCGGAGCGCAGGACCGAATACCGTTCGTCTCTTTCAACTCACACACACTAATTGCAATTAGCCACATAAAATGTTTCTCTCTATTCTATAAGAACATTTCAATACATGTATAATTATATTCACTACTATTCAGTACAAACATATTATTTCCTTTCAGGGATTCTGCTATCATGAATATTCAGACAATATCTTTAATATCTAAGAGAGAACTCTTTTCACGACATCTTACATTCATGAATTATTCAGTTCTGTAACCTTAATACAATGTTGTTATATTCGTTAAATTGTGCTTTGAGTTATTTCATTCATATTTGTGGTGGTTTGGACAACCAACCTTTTCTTCACTGTTGAAATCACTACCCTGACGGTCAGTCTACTACATATTGGTACCCAAGTTGTCCAGACCACAACAATCTTATTCTCTTAAATACATGGACACTATTGGAGTAAAGTGAATATACTGACTAGCAATTACTAGCTGTGTATCTACTTTGTGCGAGTCATGTATTTGTTGATATACCTCCCTTTTCCCAACCACAATAATGCAGTAAGCTTTTAGTGTTACGTCATTGGCAACGAAGATGAGATCCAATGTTGTAACCCTGAAAGATTACTGTGTGAGTAATCTGGAGGTTGGGAATAATAGTATGTCAAGAAATACAAGACTCACATACTCTGTGAAGTTGACACACTGCTAGTAACTACTAGTCAGTATAATCACTCTACACTACTCCAATAGTGTTCATGTATTTAAAAGGATAGGGATATTCTATTCCTGTATATAGGCAGGTATTCAACACATATACACAATTATGTCTACATATTTACACTTGTCCTAAACAGTAAAATATATACCTATACAGAGTGAAGAGAATGAAAAGATAGGGCCTTGCATAATATGGCACTTCTGTGTTTCTGGAGAAGCTATGTTTAGGACTCTGGATTTAAGCAGGCCGAATTCATCTATGTTCTAAATGAAGACATATTCTGCAAACAGAAAATGCTGAGTTTTGGGTTTCCCAAATTGAGAACTACAAGCTGGAGCTAGTTTCTTTCTGTATTTAGGAAAGATATATATCTAAAGAGAAATGGTGCCATGTGTTTGTAAGCTGTAGCATATACTGGAGGAGGCAGATTTAACCTCAGCTCAAGTCAAGAGTACAACTGCTTTGTTTGACTCCTAGAAGTTAATTGAATTGACTGCCACTTTCATCACTATATGACATGACATCACTAAGTGATGGTAGATAATCGCCTTTTGTATCTCCACAAAATCTTGTTTTTTTTTCTTTCTTTTTTTTTTCTTGTTTTATTTTTTTAAACAATTTTTCAGGAAAATAGGCTTCTCAAGTTTACTGTTATCACCTTTTCTGGCATTGAGGGAAGCCTTCCTTCCTAACTATGTTTGAAGTAGTTTTGAATGTCAACATCTTGATTATGTCATTATTTTCTCTTCTCAAGCCCAATAACTGTCATCACTCTTTCCAGTATTGATGGGAGTTTCCTTCCTAACCTTTTATTTGAAGTAGTATAGAATGTCAACATCTTGATTATGTCATTATTTTCTCTTTGAGTTACATGTGTTATCCATATGCATTGACAGCACAGATAATGGTAAATCCCTTGTTTCCCTGTGTATCTTTTCAGATATCCAGACTCATGGTACCAGGATATCACATCCAACTCTAAATTTTATTCTTTAGCCGCTACTTACTATTCACGAATCATTGGACTTATTGTTGCAGAAGTAAAATCAAAAACCAAACTCAATCGAGAGGTAAGACTGTGAATGATTGATATTTTGGTTTTTATTTGCATTATCTTCACCATCTTTCAGGCTTATCATTTTTAAACACTGGTACTTGAGAATACCAGGTGCTGTAAGCTTGGATGTGCATGTGATCTAATGGATAATAGTTCAGATTTGGAAATCGAACAGCCACGTTTCAATTCCAGTTGGGTTTGTTATATTCACTTATGTACAAATAAACATTGGAAATGGTATGAATTCACCTCTTCCCCCAGCTATGGGTTAATCAGTAAGGCTTGTATCAGTAAATCATTACTGCCTTAAAAAATTCTTACATCCTAAAAATATTTTCTAGTATTTTCTTTAAATAACCTTTAAAAGTGTTGTGGAGTGGTTTTCGCCCTGAAGGTTATAATCATGCTATGTCGGTTGCTAATCGACTTAACATACCCAAAATGTCAGGAACTTGGTAATCTTCCACTGAAAGCTGACTCCTTAGTATTCGGCTAACTGCTGACTAATATCAACTGCCTTCATCCAACTATGTCCAAACTGGAACTAATAGTTCTACTGAACTCCAACAGAACTCTAAAGAACTCTCTAGAACTTCTAAGAACTCCTATGAACTTCCCAAGAACTTCTTGAGTTAACTTCCTGTTAACTCTTATTAATATAGGAGGGAGAGTCCATTATCTGAGGAATAGGTGTGTTTCACCATAACAAAAAGGTTGATAAACTGTAAAACACAGATCAACCCTGATAAGCAGTAATCTTTGTTCCTTAAATATTTTTTGCCCCTCTTTCTCATAACAAAAAATAAATAAAATTTGAATCAAACCTCAGGAAAACTGTTTTCGTGACAATGGACAAAGCATAAACAATTTATTCACATCTAAATAAATGGAACAAAAATTGATTCCATGACTGGTTTTGTATATCTAGATCCCAAGCTATCTTGCAAGTTGCAGTTAAACTCTGAATAAGCTCTTAGTGGGCTGCTTTTGGAAAGAAAACCTAATGCTATGCTGAAATCCACAAGAGCAACAATTGGCATTAAAATGAAAATGTAACTTAGATGTCTTCTTTCGGTTGGGTTGTTCCATCTCAATTTCCACAGGTGACTGCCTCGGAACAATCTGGGAAAATTCACAGCCACTCTGATCAGAATTATTATTAAACAGTGAAAGATAACTTAAAAGCTAAGCAAAATATTGTAACACCCAACAGTCCGTCCAACCAATTTCCTCTGGCGGCCGTTCTCCACGCTGTGATTTTGCCGGGAATTTGTAGAAAATGTTGGACGAACAGCTGGGGGTACAAGATTGACTATAAGGAACGAACTTCCACAACTTGGATGAGTTGAAAAGGATGCTTTATTCGTTTAGAGTTAGCCTTGTCGGTTGGGGCAGGCGAATGTGACACACAGCTCTAACTCTGATGGAGATCGACAAATCCGAACTGAACGAAACAAGACGAACGGAGATTCTTACTTCAAGCACACGCCCGGCGGGACTCCTCTTAACTTAACTGACTCGGAAAAATTACCTGAATTTATCCAAAATTGACCGGAAATCCGGAAATGCTTTAGACCACCGGCGACAAACACCGGCGACTGTAAGTCTGAAATTTCAGTTATCTTTTTTTTTTTATCTTAATAAGGCTTCTGCCGTAAAAGGCTTAATGTGTGGTCAAGATACAGTAAAGGACAGCCTATGACCGGGTCATCGAAAACCTACCTGCTGAACTTTATCACTGAGTCAAATATTTACCGGAAGAGTGGTAGGATTTAAAACAGTAATCGGATACCGTTGTCTCTTCCACAATTTTCCTCATAAAAGAAAAAGCGTTTATTTATTTTTTCCTCTTCTTTTTCACTTTTGTTAAATATGTTTTTAAACTGTTTTCTATTCTAATCTATTTTCTATTTTAATCTATTATAATAAAATACATATATGTCTAGTTATCGTGTCACAATATTAAGAAACAGGAAAACTTTAAATATTTGATTGCAAGAAGACAAAGCATGGTGATAGGCAAACGGAACAGCTCAATATGCAAAATACAAATTGGAGATACTGAAAATGAAATAGATGCAACAATTTAGATATCTGGGAATGGTTTTAATGCAGGACAGAAAGTGCAACACTTAAATACCTTTCAAAAGCTAAGCAAAGTATCAATACACAGGAAAATTTTGTTGTAAACAAAGAAAAGAGTACTGAACTGCTCCATAAAATTAGTTCTTCTATATGGCAGTAAATGTTGGACACTCTTCTCACAAATGAAGAAGATACTTGAGGCAACAGAAATGCTCTTCAGAAGGATGCTGAGAATGGACCATTCATGTAAGCAACAACAAAGTTTGAGAGAAAATGGAAACCAAAAGGACACTTAAACTTAACCTCTGAAACCAATAGTTTAAATTTCTAGGGCACATAATGAGAAAAGAGGGCTTGGAAAATTTGTACACTCACAGGATATATTGAAAGCAAGAAGAACAAGAGAAAACAATGTATATATAACCTATCTAATGATCTGGTGTAAATGGGTGGTAGAACAGGGTTTAGGAGAGATAATAAAAGGGTAAAAATTTATTAAGAGTTACAAAGAACAGGAAATTGTGGCGTCATAATTGCCAACATTCTGAAGGAACACAGCACATAGAGGAAGAATCTTTAATAGTTTTAAAATCGGAGAAAACCCCAAAACTTCTTTACCTTCCTTTATTTTACTCAACGCATTGTGACAGCCTTCAAGACATAACCATATATGAATATTTTTACATTTTAACAAAAAACTTTCACTGAACTTTTGACCATCATAGTTTCATGGATCACTTGTGGTTATTGGTTGATTTGAGGTGGAACAACCTTTATATAGTTTAGACCAGGGGTTGACAACCTACAGCATGCATACCATGTGTGGCATGCCAGGCAATTTCCAATGGCACGATTTGTTGAACTAAGGAAGTTTCTGGAAGATGAAAATTTAGAAAAATCGACTGCTATTCTCAACTGTTGAACATCCCTCCCAAGATCTTTCATCTGTTTGAAGAAAATTGTTTTTGCTCTTCTTTTGGTTCAACTTATTCCTGTGAGAAATTTTTTTTCACATGAAAACAGTGTTAAGTCTATAATGCAATTGCCTGACACTTGAACATTTAGAAAATCATGTAAAACTCAAATTAACAAAGTCGGTTGCTGATATTGAGCAATTGGCTAAGATCTTGTAAGGGCAAGGCTCTCATTTATAATAAAAACTTAAAACTTATAAACAGTTTATTTTTATTAATGCAATTTACATATTATTGTATATATTACTATATAAAATATATTGTAGAACAGGTATATTGACCTTCATTTTGTATAAAAATATAGATACTATTGGCACACTAAATGATTTTAAAATCCTAAGTCAACAGATAGTTAGCAGACCCCTGGTTTAAATTGTGTGATATGGGCTTAAAAATTTTCAACTCAAATTCCACAGCCATATGTAATTCTTGGCAACCTGTGTATTACAGGTGTATAAGTCACACCTGGGTAGATTTCTTTGCTCTGTAGGGAATGAACTTGAGATCATAGCCAAATATTAGAACAAGCCTTTCAAAAGAAACAGACCTCTCGGTTACTACTGTGATGTCATTTTTATTTTGGTAAGTAAACAAAAATGTTTTAAATTGTACAATATTTTCTTTCTTGCTTTGTTCATTTTGGTAGGATGCCGACATCCTTGCAACTCACTACCCAACCAGCTGTCAAGTGGCCTATATCCTCAGTCTCGGGGTTGTTGATGAATTTCGACGACACGGTATTGGTAAGACTCATTTTAAGATTTTCTTTAATCGTCTCACCCCAAACAAGGCAATAAAGCCACTGAGATGCAAGGGGTTACTGAGTGAGAGAGAATATGAGAAAAAAAAATTAATGTGAGAACAGTAAAAGAACAATAAGTAAGAAGTCAGAAGATAATGATTAACATTGCATTTTAATTTCTGAAGATCAAAATTGGCTGGAAAGCAAGTAGCCAGAAGAGAGTTCCATATCTTTATCTAAACATGCCACACACACACACACACACACACACACACACACACACACACACAGAGTTATTATTATTGTTATAATAATGGCATACTGCAACTCAAAAGCTATCAAGTTTTAGTGCTCTATGCACCATCACCAAGCTGTGAAATGTGGTTCAGTTACAGGGTCATATATATGCTAAGAAATTCAAAATAGAAAATAAAAAATGCCACCATATTAGTTAAATATAGTGGAGTGGAATGTTATTACGAATTGGAAGATATGTCAGTGCAGACCCAATAAATATTGAGTCGTTGAAGTGTAGTAATTTTTATTGTATTCATAGTAGGAAAGGAAGTGTCAGTTGTGTCAGTTTAAATTAGTATGTAACAAATATGTAGCCCATATATTGAGATGCAGTTAGATTGAAATTAAAACAATAAAATGTTTCTCTTAAAATGTTGTTGTTAATATTAAAACAATTTTATTGTATAAAATAGACATAAAGTTAATTATTAAAGGTGAAATTGCTCAATTTTAGAGTTAACTGGAAGTGACAATAATATTAAGAACAACAAAAAACAGAGCCAAGTGGAAGTCCATGATCACCTACACCCTGAAGATACACAGTACACGAAGAAGATATACATATATATATATATATATATATATATATATATATATAATAATGGTATACTGCAACTCAAAAGCTATCAAGTTTTGATTCTCAGTGCATCATCACCAGGCAGTGAAATGTGGATCAGTTACGAGCTCATATATTTTTTTTTTTTTTTTTTTTTTTTTTTTTTTTTTTTTTTTTAATCATTTCACCCCGAGCAAGGCAGAAACGCCACTGATGTGCAGGGGGTTACATAAATGTAAAAAGATTAATTAGAAAAGAGTGAGGAGTACAAGCTAGTTAGAAAGGAACAATAGAAAGCTGAGAAAGCAGGTGCAATGACAGGTACATGGGCGGAGAGAAAGGGAAGGTTATACAGGGGAGGGGAGAGAGCTAGAGGCCAGTGGTTAGTAGGTGAGTATTAACTTTGCTTTTAAATAAATTAATAAAGAAATTCAAAATAGAAAATAAAAATTGCCACCATATTAGTTGAATGTAGTGGAGTTGGATGTTATTTTAACTTAAAAGATATGTAGGTGCAGACCCAGTGAATATTGAGGCATTGAAGTGTAGCTATGTGATTGTATTGGCAGTAGGTTAGGAAGTGTCAGTTTAAATAAGTATGTAACAAATACGTAGCCCATATATTATTTGAGATGCAATGAGATTGAAATTAAAACAATAAAATATTTCTCTTAAAAGGTGCTATTAATATAAAAACACAATTTTAATGTCAGGAAATAGACATAAAGGCATCAAGTTAATTATTAAATGTGGAATTATTCCATTTTAGAGTTAACCGGTAGTGAAAGTAAACATTAAATGATGCAACAGTTAATTAAAGTAAGGTTTAAGGTATATATAATTAACTAAAAGGGGTCGGATTATATGTTATAGCATATAGTAAACAATTTGAGATAATCTAAATCTAAACTTATTGATAAATGGAACTTTGTGTGTCCGTTACCTATAGACTCCGAAACGGCTGAACCGATTTTCTTAAAAATTTACACAGATGTACTATAAGCATCTGTGAGTGTTCTTAGCTAGGTTTTGTGTCGAGGTACCCCCGAAAAATATCGATAATCGAAAAAATCTGGTTATAGAAGGAGTGGTCTGATTTTAATCAAATTTGGTACACTCGTAGACAAAGACATAAGAAACGATATTCAGAAGTTTCAAGGTTGCAGTTCTTACAATAGTGCAGAAAATCGATTTTATATATAAAAGCCAAGATGTTTGTGTGTGTCTGTTTATCTGCCTGTATGTCTGTATTTTTTTTCAGCCCTTTTATTTTAGTTTTTGCTTCGGGTTTGGCTCTAAGTAGGTATAATTGTAGTTCTTAGTCTCAGCTATGATACCATTTACTCAAAAGACTTATTTAGCCTTCAAAATTCAGTTTATGATGAAAAAAGCTTATTTGATATCGATACTAGGAAATCAAAATTTGACTTACATCCATTCATTTTTCTTTCAGTCTATGGTTTTGCTTTAACTGGAAACAACTATTGCTTTTTAGTCTTTCGTGCCAACGTCCCTGGAGTCTGAGCTCCAGGACCATGGATTAGTTTTAAAGCTTTCGTTACACCCAAGCAACACCAGGCTATACTACTAGTTTTATATATATTTAAGAGTGAATTATCTTATGGTAGCAGTAAGTTATTTCATTATGTTGGTTTAATAAGTTAGTTTTTGGGAATTAATTTTTTTTTTCTTGTAAGCAAAGAAAACGTTTTTCATGCAATGATTTGCATGTTCTAGCTTTTGTTAACATTTTCCATTTACTGTAGGTGTTTGCATCTTTCAACTGCCAGTTGTGTTTGAAAAGTGAGTTACTATAGATCTTATTATTAAAAGATAGCTTATGCTGATAAAATTGCGACTTAGGTGTTTTTAGTTCTTCCAATATAATGTTTGAAAAGATTTAGATTTTTTTGTAGTGGAAATGGTATATTGGTTGACTATACAATCTGTAAAGCATTTATTTTGCATTCATTTTGGTTGCGACAATTGCAAGTATTAGTATTATTGTCATTATCTATATTAGGGTGGATTTGACTGCTAATCTTATATTGTTTTAGGATTTTATTATGTTTTTTTATTACCATTTCAATATTATGAGTACAGCTATAACTAAGTTTCAGTGTATTCGTATTAAAAAATTTGGTAAATTTTTTATTTATTCCCCAAAGGCCTTTACTCTAATTCCGTGCAAATGTATATGCTGAATGTATATGCTGAAATCAAATCGATAATTGTTTATTGAAGACACCTATCCTACCTTTTTTCATGTTATCAACCAGAAAAAAATTGGACTATATCTCATCCCTTACCCCTTCTCATATCTGATTCACTGCTGAATGACTTAAGGCATAGGATACTTATTTCAGCCTATTTACTTCCTTTGAGCAATTACTCTGCGATGTGTTTGGTTTCGGAACTCAATTTTCATGTAGTAATTGCAAAAAGGAAGTAAAAAGGCCGAAAAATTGGCAAACTACATGTGAAGTCATTCTGCAGTGAATAACATTTTTGAATCATGGTTACAGGGTGAGATTAACAGCGACAAGAAGTTTGATATTTTTCTGGTCAGTAACTTGAAAAAACGCTAGGTTTCATCAATAAACAATTATTGATTTGAGTTCAGCATTTACATTTGCACGGAAATAAGGATGTTTTGGAAAGATTTGAAGGGGCAAAGGCCTTCAGGGAACAAATAAAAAATTTACCAAAAGTCTTTGCTGAGGGGGTTATTAGTTGGGAAGTGTTTCTGAACTAGGTTAAGAAATTTATTGCCTAACTTAGTACTAAGTACTAACCATTTAGTACTAACCATTTGGTTAAATGGTGGTGTATACCAAATTAATTTTCTGTTTCTCGTATGTTTGGTATTATTTTTTTTTTTTTTTTTTTTGCTTATAATATTTAATGTCATTGCATTTATAGCCACTTTTTTTAGAGCAGTATTCTAATATTGACTGTGTTTAAAAATAAAAATGTTTTCAATTCAGGAATTGTTGTTTATTCTGTATTCAAAAGAGCATACAAAAGAAACAATCGCCCGGTTCACACTCCACCCATGTCTATTGAACAGGTGTAGAATCTTATCCCTTGTTCCCTGTTTAGGATATGGTTTCCAGCTTTCTCTTTTCCAATCTTTTCACTTTTCTTTTTTGTTTATTTTTTATTTTATTTTATTTTTTTTCAATTGGAGTAGATAGACTGAACTATCGCCTGGTTCACACTTCACCCACGTCTATTGAACAGGAGTAGAGGCTCATCCCTTGTTTCCCTGTTTCAGACATGGTTTCCGGCTTTCTCTTTTCCAGTCTTACGTAGCCCCTTGCACACCAGTGGCCTTACCGCCTTGCTCAGGGTGATATGATTAAAAAAAAAAAAAGCATGTTATGTATTTAATAATAGATGGTGGGTGATTTGATTTAGGATGTAAGTAAATAGGATTAGTATTATATTTTACTTAGAGAGAGTATGTGTTATTAATAAGATCTAGAGTAACATCTAAGAAGTCAGCTTTGCTTTTAGATTACTTTGTGTTATTACTTTAAGACTTAAAGCATTTTTATTATGTTAAGACGTGTCAAAAATTTAAAAAGGAATAAGCCAGTAGCTAATGTATTATTTTTAGAAGCAAAGAGTTGAAAAAATAATAAAAATAATCAAATATTCGTCTTAAAGGGTTTTGTTGATATAAAAAAAAAACATTTTAAAGAAAATAGATGTGACAAATTGAAGTTGAATTCTAAAGAGAAGTATTAGATGTGTGTTGTGGTGCAGTGGATATCAGCTTGAAATGAGAAATCGGAGAACCAAGTTCAAACTCCAGTTGAATTCCTTGCATTCACTTATGTGCAAATACCCTTCAAAAAGATATTAATCCGTCTCTTCCCCCCAGCTATGGGTCAAATAACAGGACAGTGGGTTGTATAGCCTTGGTTGGCAACCAGTCTACTGCAGAAAGTAATGGCAATCTACTGCGGGAAAAATCTTCTGCCCAGTCAGTCATGTCTCTTTCAAGACATGATCACCCAAGTGTGTATCATGTATGGCACTTAAATGACTGACTAGATAATAAATGACTATTTGCTATAATCTATAAACCTATTCCTTTTAAATTGACTATTTGCTATAATCTATAAACCTATTCCTTTTAAATTGACTATTTGCTATAATCTATAAACCTATTCCTTTTAAATTGACTATTTGCTATAATCTATAAACCTATTCCTTTTAAATTGACTATTTGCTATAATCTATAAACCTATTCCTTTTAAATTGACTATTTGCTATAATCTATAAACCTATTCCTTTTAAATTGACTATTTGCTATAATCTATAAACCTATTCCTTTTAAATTGACTATTTGCTATAATCTATAAACCTATTCCTTTTAAATTGACTATTTGCTATAATCTATAAACCTATTCCTTTTAAATTGACTATTTGCTATAATCTATAAACCTATTCCTTTTAAATTGACTATTTGCTATAATCTATAAACCTATTCCTTTTAAATTGACTATTTGCTATAATCTATAAACCTATTCCTTTTAAATTGACTATTTGCTATAATCTATAAACCTATTCCTTTTAAATTGACTATTTGCTATAATCTATAAACCTATTCCTTTTAAATTGACTATTTGCTATAATCTATAAACCTATTCCTTTTAAATTGACTATTTGCTATAATCTATAAACCTATTCCTTTTAAATTGACTATTTGCTATAATCTATAAACCTATTCCTTTTAAATTGACTATTTGCTATAATCTATAAACCTATTCCTTTTAAATTGACTATTTGCTATAATCTATAAACCTATTCCTTTTAAATTGACTATTTGCTATAATCTATAAACCTATTCCTTTTAAATTGACTATTTGCTATAATCTATAAACCTATTCCTTTTAAATTGACTATTTGCTATAATCTATAAACCTATTCCTTTTAAATTGACTATTTGCTATAATCTATAAACCTATTCCTTTTAAATTGACTATTTGCTATAATCTATAAACCTATTCCTTTTAATTAATTATATATACCTTAAAACTAAACTTTATTAACTGTTACATTGTCTTGTATATTTATTTTCAATACTAGTCATCTATTATCTAGTACTTCTCTTTTTAAAATCTAACTTTTCTAGCAGGAGATGCAGTTTTGAATTCGGTGTAGTCTTTTTATTTGAGATCATTTGATATAGTGAGGCCAAGGAGATGCAGCAAGTTGTTCTATAGGAGACTATCATCATCCTTTCTCTGTGGTGGTTAAAAGTCTAGCTCATAGTTTGAACACAAAGTTCTTATGTTGCTAAACCAATGCTTTGATCTGTTGTTTCATGGGACATTCCTGGATCTAGAACTTGAAGCCATAAACCTTCTTGAATCCTCTTTGACATGCTTGCTGGCATTCACTGCATTTTCTTTTTTGTAGCGGCTGTTGAAACCTTCCTGTCATTTGTCTTTATTTATTAAGAACCTCCATATGGTACTTATTTCTATACTAGGCCGGCAAAGGTGGTTCTTATAGCCTACTACACATACTGGAGAGCTTAAGTCGAAACCTTGTGATAATAACTACAAAGATGAGGACATCAGTAAATGATGGAAATATGTGGGGAGTTTAGGTGCTTCCAAAGTAAAGGCATCTTGTCAAACCTGGTAAAGCCAAGTGGTGGTAATCCACAATTTTCTCATCAGAGTTAGTCTGTTCATTCATAGTGTGGAAATGAATGCAACAGAAAAGGGTGAAATTTTGAATTTAAAATTTGTGATGTGATGACAAATTACGGGATTATGCTTCCTAATAAGACACTACACCTACATGCCTCTGATTGTACATAAAACAATTTTGGCATTTCTTGCCCTAATATTTTGCTTTTCTTGTTCGTTTTTATATTTTGCCCTTTCTTCTCCTCTTGCCCTTTCTTCACCTCCTCCTCTTGCCCTTTCTTCACCTCCTCCTCTTGCCCTTTCTTCACCTCCTCCTCTTGCCCTTTCTTCACCTCCTCCTCTTGCCCTTTCTTCACCTCCTCCTCCTCTTGCCCTTTCTTCACCTCCTCCTCCTCTTGCCCTTTCTTCACCTCCTCCTCCTCTTGCCCTTTCTTCACCTCCTCCTCCTCTTGCCCTTTCTTCACCTCCTCCTCCTCTTGCCCTTTCTTCACCTCCTCCTCCTCTTGCCCTTTCTTCACCTCCTCCTCCTCTTGCCCTTTCTTCACCTCCTCCTCCTCTTGCCCTTTCTTCACCTCCTCCTCCTCTTGCCCTTTCTTCACCTCCTCCTCCTCTTGCCCTTTCTTCACCTCCTCCTCCTCTTGCCCTTTCTTCACCTCCTCCTCCTCTTGCCCGTCATCCTCCTCCTCCTCTTGCCTTTTTTGTTGTCTTTATCACAGCTTGACTATATTGATTGTCTAAATGTATGTCACTTGGGCATATAACACTTGCTGTCTTTTACTTGCATTCTAAATACCATTTTGTATTTTTCAGCTTCTCTCTTACTAGATAGCCTGTTGTCCTACCTGACATCTCGAGACCGTTACAATTGTAAGGCCATCTATCTTCATGTGCTGACCACCAACAATGCTGCAATCTGTTTCTATGAAAGGAGGAACTTTCAGCCACATAGCTACTTGCCCTATTATTATTCTATCAACAGCAAACCTCGTGATGGTTATTCATACGTACTCTATATCAATGGGGGGCAACCCCCTTGGTCTATATAGTATCCTTTTTAAACAGTAATGATTCATGCATACGCCAATGAAGTAGATCCACAGAAGGATCTACTTCAGACTAATTTAAATTTTATCAATTATTTTTTTTTTTTTTTAATCATATCACCCCAAGCAAGGCGGTAATGCCACTGATGTGCAGGGGGCTATGTAAGAATAAGATTGGAAAAGAGAAAACCGGAAACCACATCCTAAACAGGGAACAAGGGATGAGCCTCTACACCTGTTCAATAGACGTGGGTGGAGTGTGAACCGGGCAATAGTTTAGTCTATCTACTCCAATTAATTGTCAGTCTTATTATATACTTAAGTAATATACTTAATTACAATAAAGCAGCACTAATTATTATAGACTAATGTCTGAAAAACCAATGCTAACCTATCAGTAACTTAAATCGTCAATAACCCAATGAGGACTACCTCATAGGTTAAATAAAGGGGAAGAAAAAAAGAAACAAACCAAGCACAAGAACAATGCGTCAAGTCCTTGATTGAAAAAAAAAAAAAAAAAAAAACCCAAGACAAAACCTTAACAGTAAAGTGCTCTGTACGAAAGTAGAGCAAAAAATACAGTACACTAAATCTAAAACGATCCGGTGTGTGAAACTGCGGTCGGTGTTGGCTCACTTTTAGATTTAGTGTAATATATATATATATATATATATATATATATATATATATGTGTGTGTGTGTGTGTGTGTCTGCATGTTGATTTGGGGATGTTTTTATGTCCCAGTTCAAATCTTACCATAATTGATTTGTCAGAAAGTTGACTTCTTGATGTTAAGGATCTAGGAAGGTGATCCTAGCGTGCATCACTTTTGGAAAATTCCTGAAAGCCATACCACAGGTTGACTCAAGCCTTATGAGCAAAATTGAGCAGATAAAACTATTCAAAAGCTATCAGTGGTTGTTCTAGAAAAAACACACACACATATATATTTATATATGTTATGGAGTAGTTTTCGCATTGAAGATTATAATTGTGCTAATGTCGATTGCTAATCGACTTAAAGCACCCAAAATGTTAGGAACTTAGTAATCTTCCGCTGAAAGCTGACTCCTTAGTATTCAGTTGACTGTCGAATAATATCAACCGCCTAGTAGTTCTACTGAACTCCAATAGAACTCTAAAAGAACTCCTATGAACTTCTCAAGAACTTCCCCCCCATTAACTTTTTGTTAACTCTTATTAATATAGGAAGGAGAGTCCATTATCTGAGGAATGTGTGCGTTTCCCCATCACAAAATATATATATATATATATATATATATATATATATATAGCTGAGGGGATAGATTCATGCCTTTCCCAAGGGTATTTGGGAATTTTTATAACCTGATTGAAATTTGAACCTGGTACTTTGATTTCTCATTTTGAGCCACTATCCACTGTAACACTGGTGGTGAATGTGTGATATTAACTTTGTTGCATTTAGCCGTGCAATTTTTTTATAGGTGACTAATGTTTTGTCATCACTGAGCAGACCATGAATCTTCTCGAGTTGCAATTTGCAGTTGTACTCTCAATAAGGGGTTCTTGTCTTGAACACACATAAACACTCAAGTTCACCTACAGATCTTACGCAGAATTCATAAGATCCACTGGTAAAGAGGCTGGTACAAAGGTTGGTTCCTTGTAGGGCTTCAGAAAGTATCTGACTCCTTCTGCCATGCTCTCTCTTTACAAGAGTCAAATATGACCAAAAATAGTTGGTTCCTTGTATGGTTCCAGAAAGTACTGAACTCCTTCTGCCATGATCTATTTTTACAAAAGTCAGATATGACTAAAAATAAAGTATTGATGCCATATCTGGGCTGGAACTACCCATTCTTCTTGTCCTAACCTAGAGAGAGTTAAAATGTGTTTACACAGCCTTGTGGGTGATGAATTATTTTCAACCATACTACCAAAACAATACAAGCTGATTTCCTATCTTTTGATATTTCCATAGCAAATGCTCAGATGTGCTTTGCTCATTGGTTCTAATAATTCAGACATTTCACAACAGGTACTTACCATGCCATTAACACATGGTTGAATCATCCTCAATCTTTTTTTTTTCATTGCATTAATTCCAACGTCTTTTTTCATTACCCCCCACTTTTTGCTACAATAATTCCTAACCCACTTTTTCATTACTTCCATTCCCTACCCAAATATTTCATTTATTCCTGACTCCCTTTTTCATTACTTTGATTCCTTGCCCTTTTTTGTGACTTTAATTCCTATCCCTTTTTATATTTGTTCCCTACCCCCTTTTTTATTGCTTTAACTCCTTACTCCCTTTTTTATTGCTTTAACTTTTACCCCATACACTTATTCCCTACCCACATTTTCTTTAATTCAGTCAGTGCCATATGCGATATATGCTTTGGGCTATATGTGATATATGCTTTGGGCGATCATGTCTTGAAAGAGACATGACTGACTGGGCAGATTTTCCCGCATTAGGTTGCCATTACTTTCTGTGGGAGACTGGTTGCAAGTCAAGGCTATAGAACTCAATCTGTCCTGTTATTTACCCATAACTGGAGTGAGAAGAAAAAAATTATATATCATTATATTAATAAGTATTAATTAATGGGGTATCAGTTTATTACTTAAAACAATAGATAATCGATCCCCCACTTTATGCCCAGTGGAAGTTTTAATTTTTTTTTTTTCAACTATTATATTCAGTCAGTCAGTTAAGTGCCATACATGATACACGCTTTGGGCAATCGTGTCTCGAAAGAAACATGACTGACTGGGCAGAAGATTATCCCGCAGTAGGTTGCTCTTGCTTTCTGCGGTAGACTGGTTGCCAGCCAAGGCTATAGACTCCAATCTGTTCTGTTATTTAACCCATAACTGGAGGGAAGAGATGGATTAATACCTTTCCCAAGGGTATTTGTGTGCAAATGAGTGTGAGGAATTCAACTGGAATTTGAACTCAGCTCCCCAGTTTCTGATTCTGAGTCAATATCCACTGCACCACAGCATATACTTTTTTACTCCCCTCTTTTGATTACTTTAATCACCTACCCACTTTCACTTATATTCTATAGCCCCACTTTTTCAATATAGTTTTCCCTCTTTTTGTTCCCCTCATCTTTGGAACATTATTTATCTTTGATTCTTTTCCTCACTGTTATTTTTTCCTTAACTCCTGTTTTTCTTCAGTGACTACCTGAGTCAGTGTGGCGCTCTCCTCGCAAAGATCCATCCTTGTATCTTGTCACAGCAAATTCTGCAAACCGTTCAAAAATGGATTCGGCGTTTGTTAAGCAGTTCCTCGTATGACACTCAGGAAAACCATGCAAGTTAACTATCAACCAGTATTTCAGTGTCTTTTCAATATGAATTTTTCTGCTTTCTTACAACATTCTCTTGTTTTTGGCTTTTTGTTCTTTCTGTTATGATCGTCATGTGCTGGACTGCACGACATTCAAGTGCGGTTTATCATTGCTAGAAATGGTTTGCAGGACCAGGAAACTGATCATTGTTCTGTCATGATTTATCATGAGAGAAGAATATCTGAAAAAGGATATTTATTAAACTGAGCTTTGATGATATTTTCAAATGGCACTCATTAGGTACTTGCTACCAATGTCTTAGATAATCTGATTAATCCCTATACCAGGAATTGGCATGCTACAATGATTTTACCATAAGTCAAATGATTTTCTTCTTAATTTAATATTTTACCTTTAATATTAACAGGTGTGTGTGTGTATATATATATATATATATATATCTCAAGGGTTTTCTAACCTTTTCTTGTATCATCATCCACTTTCACGTGAAAAAAATTTCCACTGCTTATTTGTATAGTAAAATTGGTTTTATTGCACTTTTTCTGGCTTGATATGACCAATGTGATGAAAGAAAATATTTTTAAAAATTCATATTAAATAAAAATTATCCTAAGGCTCCATCTTAATTTTACCAACAAAGTTGTTCTTGGTCTTCCCTTATCTGATCTATATCTGAAAAAAAAAATTATTTCATCTGAAATTTATTGACCCTTCTCAAAACTATATAGAAAATACCAAAATATTCCTTATTTGTGGGTATATTTATATTTCAGAATGTAACCCAGTTATTTCCATTTAGTCTTCTGTAATTTTTTTCTCATTTTTTTTTTGTTGCTTTTTTTTAATACAAGTTTTTTGCACATCATCTTTGAATATTAGCATTTTTTTAAAAATACACACATACATACAAAATAAAGTAGAATAAATTACAATAACCATGCGCACATAGACACGCACACATGACACAGTCACGGACATGCACACACCACCAGATAAATCAGATAGATAAAACAACAGTAATGAAACTGATCCTCTTCAATCCAGTCAAAGAGTCAAGAGAACAATCAGATCACACTAAGATAAACCACACATACAAGCAGACTGATATCATCAGATCATAAAGGCCCCAACTAGAATACACACACGTACACACACAAACAGCAGCTAGAACACACACACACACACACACACACACACACACAGCAGCAGCAGACAGCCAGGAAGGAACAGCCATTCTTTGAAAGGCCGTGAAGATACCCGGACAGACAAAGGCTTCTCTGCCATTCTGAAGATGAGATTTTGATCTCGAAATATTAATGTTTAATAAATCGGTAATACCCAAACACTTCTTTACTTTCCTTAACACATTGTGACAGCCTTCAAGACATAACCCATATAAATACATTTTAATATGCAAAAGTCTATATTGGTCACCAAAATTTTCTATTGGCCATCATTTTCTGTTCAGTTGCTCATCATGCAGGTTGGGAAACCCTGTTATAACTGAACAATACAATACAGGCAATATGAGATATCTCAAGATAAGCACAAAGGAGAGAGAATACTCTACCCCCATATATTAAATTAGAGGTTTAATTCAAAATTTATGGAGAGACAGATATCTGAAGAAGGTTAAAGATCACAACAGCAGAAATGTTGTGATAAAAATAACAAAAATAAGGATATTAGTTTGAATTTAAAGCAGAGAGCAAATAATAATAATAATAATAAACCTTATATTAATTTTACCAGCATAATTGTTCTTAATCTCCCATTATCTGATTTATATCTGAAAAAAATGTTATTTCATCTGAAGTTTGAAATTTATTGACCATTTTCAAAACTATAAAAATACCAAAACATTCTTTGTTTGTGAGGATATTTATGTCCTATCCAGTTAATCTCATTTTGTGACCTGATGTTTTTATTTTTAATACTAGTTATTTGCTTATCTTTTTAAATATTTTTTTTCCGGGCAGCATATGTTGAAATATATTTTTAATACTCATTATTATATATCGTCCACCAAAATTGTCATTCACCCACCATTTCCTGTTCCGTTGCTCATTGCTTGCCCAGTAGTTGAATTTGTCCACCAGTAGGTGATATTGCCCAGTTTGGGAAATCCTGCTCTAGGGTATGTCAGTTGGGTGCCACCTCTCATTTTTCTACTTTTTCCCTTCTGTGGATATAGATGTTGGTTAGTTCCAGTGACTTGACCCAAAAAGTTGTGAGTTCAATACCTAGCTACAACAGTAGTGAATAAATAACTTAAAGAGTTGAGTTAAAGGGAGATATCTACTTGGCATCAGGAAGTGGCATTACACATGGAATGAGAATTATATACCCCAATGATCAAAATAAAGGGTTTTCTTCAAAATTCCTAGCACCTGAAGAAGGTTGGAGCATAAAATGGCCAAAACATTGTAAACATGACAATAAAGATGAAGACAACAGTTCGAACAGTGTAAATAATGTGAATATATTTTTTGTTTTTGGTCTTTCCTTATCTGATTTATGGTAGGAAGATATTATTTTGTTTGAAGAACTATTTGGATGTTTTTGACCCTTCTCAAAATTATATCAACACTAAAAAATATTCATTGTTTGCAGGAATATTTATATCTTATCCCGGAACATGGCCTAGTTATTCCCATTCAGCCTTCTGTTATGAGGGATTTTTTTAAATACAAGTTCTTTGCATAACTATTTAAAATATTTTTTTTTTGGTAGCATATGTTGAAATACATTTTTATAATCAAAATCAATATAGCCCACCAAAATTTCCAGTCACCCACCCAGCAGTTGAAATCATCCACCAGTGGGCAATATCGCTCAGATTAAAAAAATCCCTGATTTAAAAAATATATATTTTTCATCTAGTATATCAAAATGGACAAAAATGATATATAAATAAATAATATATGCAGAAAGATTTTTTTTTTTTTTTTTTTAATTTATTTAAAATATTAAACTTATTTAAAATATTAAAATTACTGATGGGATACAGCAATTACTGTATGTACTTGAGTATAATGCAAGGTTTTAGGATCAGTTTTTTTTTTTTTTTTGTAAAAAGTAGAACAGTATTTACATTATTCGGACTATTGAACTCATCTTTGTTGCCATTTGTACGACGTTTAATAATAGGTCATTCTATTTGTCTATATTTCTGAGATGAGGTAGTATTTACATTATTCGGACTATTGTCCTCATCTTTGTTGCCATTTGTACGATGTTTAATAATAGATCATTCTATTTGTCTATATTTCTGAGATGATGTAGTATTTACATTATTCGGACTATTGTCCTCATCTTTGTTGCCATTTGTACGATGTTTAATAATAGATCATTCTATTTGTCTATATTTCTGAGATGATGTAGTATTTACATTATTCGGACTATTGTCCTCATCTTTGTTGCCATTTGTACGACGTTTAATAATAGATCATTCTATTTGTGTATATTTCTGAGATGAGGTAGTATTTACAGTATTTACATTATTCAGACTATTGTCCTCATCTTTGTTGCCATTTGTACGACGTTTAATAATAGATCATTCTATTTGTGTATATTTCTGAGATGAGGTAGTATTTACAGTATTTACATTATTCAGACTATTGTCCTCATCTTTGTTGCCATTTGTACGATGTTTAATAATAGATCATTCTATTTGTCTATATTTCTGAGATGATGTAGTATTTACATTATTCGGACTATTGTCCTCATCTTTGTTGCCATTTGTACGATGTTTAATAATAGATCATTCTATTTGTGTATATTTCTGAGATGAGGTAGTATTTACAGTATTTACATTATTCAGACTATTGTCCTCATCTTTGTTGCTATTTGTATGATGTTTTGGCCCTTATATGCTCCGGTTTCCTTTAGGTGCTAGGAATTTCAAACTGAACCTTTCAAAAAATACTAGAAAAAACCATTAACATCAAAAATTGCAATATGAACTCTAGTAAAAAGGATTACAGGACATTAGGTTTATAAGTCCCAAAAATTCAGTTGTTCTTAAGGAAACACAGCCCAGTGGATAGAGACTTGATTAGTTCCAGTGATTGGACCCAAAAAGTTGTGAGTTCAATACCAGGCTACAGCAGTGGTGAACAAGTAACTTACAGGGTTAGAGGGAGATAACTCATGACTTCCAAAAGAGGCACTACTGCACAAGGAATGGAGTTCATATACCCTAGTGATTGTAATAAAGGGTTTGGTTCAAAATTCCTAGCACCTGAAGAAGGCTGGAGCATACAACAGCCTAAATGTCATACAAATTGCAACAAAGATAAGGACAATAGTTTGAATAATGTAAAAATTGTAAATACTACCTCATCTCAGAAATATAGACATACTAAAAAAATAGAAGGTTGCACTATACACAGGTAATTTTTTTGAAGATGTTGAAAACAATGCCAAAAGATTCGGGATTTTCACTATACACAAGTATCTAAACTTATTTATAAATGGAACTTTGTGTGTGTGTCCGTTACCTATAAAGTCCGAAACGGCTGAACCGATTTTCTTGAAAATTAACACAGTTGTACTATAAGTGTCTGCAAATGTTCTTAGCTAGGTTTTGTGTTGAGGTACCCCTGATAAATATTGAAAATCGATAATCAAAAAAATCTGGTTATAGAAGGAGTTGTTCGATTTTAATCAAATTTGATACACTCATAGACAAAGACATAAGAAACGATATTCAGAAGTTTCAAGGTTGCAGTTCTTACAATAGTGCAGAAAATCGATTCTATATATAAAAGCAAGATGCTTGTGTGTGTGTGTGTGTGTGTGTGTCTGTTTATTTGCCTGTATGTTTGTATTTTTTCTGCCCTTTTATTTTAGTTTTTGCTTTGGGTTTGGCTCTAAGTAGGTATAATTGTAGTTCTTAGTCTCAGCTATGATTCCATTTACTCAGAGGATTTATTTAGCCTTCAAAATTCAGTTTATGACAAAAAAAACCTTATTTGATATCGATACCAGGAAATCAAAATTTGACTTACATCCATTCATTTTTCTTTCAGTCTATGGTTTTGCTTTAACTGGAAACAACTATTGCTTTTTAGTCTTTCATGCCAATGTCCAAAGAGTCTGAGCTCCAGGACTATGGATTAGTTTTAAAGCTTTTATTACAACCGATCATTGCTGGACTATACTGCTAGTATACAGTAATTATGAAAAAGATAATTGCAAATACATAGAAAGTTAACTGAGTTTTACAAGTGCAACATAGACAATCCCTATATGAGGAGTTAAAAAACTGCAGTGATATTTTCTCACATGTCTTTTAGATAGGATACTCTTTCAAATACGTTCACCTCCCGAAGGGCTGGGATGTAACACAAAATTGTCTTTAGTGTGGGTTGATCATATGCATACATATAATCTAAAGACTAAAATAACCCAGTCCTCACAATCATTTTCACACTGGCATTGCTATCTCCAAACCCTGCCTCTTTTAATGCAATCAGGCAGGTACTGCTGCAGTGTTGGATTCACCAGGATTAGGCTGCCCTCCTAACTTAGAAGAAAGAGAACAAATACTACACTTTGATCCACTCTTCATTTGTCTCCCTGCGGTGACAAGATGGAGCACAAAGGTGTTTTTAATGTGGCATGCTCAGAAATTGTCCAGTCTGTGATATCCACCAATTCTCCCAATTAAATCTGATGAGTGAGGTGCTAATGGCAAAGCTAGAATCCCTAGGACTAATGTAATATAACAATCTGGTCCCACCCGAGGAAAGCTGATACAAACGGGGGCGTTTCCGGTCGTTGAAAGGAACGGATGTTTGTTTGACCTTATTTCCGGCAGTAGCGGAAATGGCTACAAGAGGCAAACAGAACAGGTGTCTCTGAGAATTACGTGGGCGTGCATGGGCGAGGCAAAAATCGGAAGTCCCGGTTTGGAGATTATAAAAAGACCTCGGCGCACGGATTTCACCAGACGAGACAGAGGCAGACGAGAGAGCCAGACCAGACCAGAGGAGCAACAGATACGATGATCCCCCCGTCAACCCATTAGAAGCGCGCTCTCTCACTCTGTTCCCTAGGCTACACGGTTCATCGTCATTAATAAAAATATAACTTATATTTTTATATATATGCGTGTTTGTTGTTTGTCGATATATAACACTAGGTTTTCCTTATAACTTAAAAGGAGAACAGATACTATATTTTGATTCTTACCTAACGAATTTTAGCTGTTAAAACATCTTTAGGTCTGTTTTAACTAATCAGTATTTACAGCTAATCTTATTGTGAGGAAGCAGAAATTTTTGACTGCATGTTGTTTTATTTTTATAGTAAAAAAGAGGATTCCTTCATTTTCATTGGATGTTCATATTTAATGCTACATGCTAAAAGAATTTTTAGGCTATTTGTTCAAAATGAAAAATATTGTTTAATCTGGATTAAAATAAATGTGTTGCCTTATATGCACACATTTATATATATATATATATATATATATATATATATATATATATATATTAGTATTTTTGTTATTACAATGGATTTTAAAATATCACCTGAAGAAGACAGTATTGTTCTGAAACATAAAAATTTTTGTGTAGTGATATAATGCTTTTATAAACCATTGTAATAACAAAATGACAATATCAAGCTCTACTTTGTATTGAGCACACTTTATAAAAGTAAATGCATGAACAGTGGGTTTTAATCTGTTTTTTTCACTTTCTTATCTCATATATAATGTTGAGAAGTTTGTCACTTAGCTGAGCAATGTTGTTTCAGCATCCAAACTTCAAAGTTTCATGAAGACATTATTGTGATGTCTTCACTCTTCAAGGTTTTTTGTTTTCTGCTGCTATTTCCCAATTCTATTAACATTCTGTCTCTATTTTGGTATCGAGCTTACCTAAAATGCCTTTCTACCAATAATCTACTGAAAAAAAAAACAGCAATTTTAGCACTAAGATTATTATAATTTAAAACACACACACACATATATATAGTCACTTTGGATCAAATATGGATCAGAATTCGACAGAATAAGAGAAATGTGTGTATTTGTGTGTATAGTTAGGATTATTTATGTTTCAAGGTTGTCTGCTTGTTGATTTTGG
Organism: Ascarosepion bandense; assembly: GCA_037127315.1. Lineage (NCBI taxonomy): Eukaryota > Metazoa > Mollusca > Cephalopoda > Sepiida > Sepiidae > Ascarosepion > Ascarosepion bandense. Next base: position 2,248,566 of record JBBBDQ010000737.1, read on the forward strand.
GACATTTTTATGTCATCACTGTGGTAGTTAAATTTACGTTAGATGGATAAACAGAATAGAATTATAATACAGTTACACACATGAATTATACGCACAAACACTGCTTGACATTTCAAATGCATGTGAAGTTTGCTTAAAAATCAAACAATGCAAAAATAAAAATACTAGAAAGTATTTTTTACCATGTTTCATTCTCAGATGAAGCTTTAATAAAACTGAAACATTTTCAATTTGTGATCATTTATATATACATTTCTTCACCAGAAGCGCAATGAGTTTTTTGCCAGATGATCATCAATTGCACTACCAGTTAGGAAAAGAAAATGTTCATTTGTTTTTAATATAAATGATATATTGGAGGTTTGAGGAGTGTGGAACCACCTTTTCATCATCATCATTCTGCGGCCTCGGTCGAGATTCAAAATCTTGTCAGTAGCTGAATACTCGATGCTTTGCTAGAGCTACCAAGGGTGTTTTTATCGTGACACCATCACTAGATGGGTTGCCTACCATGACTTAAGAAAGGCCCATTCACCCTCATTGAGAGAAGGATATCCCGCGCCAGTTTCCCAACCTGGTATTTATTACAACCTCGTAGTAAAAATAAGATATTATACATAAACTACTGCTTGTAGAAAACAGTAATTTTTTAAAGGATTTTTTTTTTATTATTATAACGTCGGTAGCAACGCCTGTTCCTCTTAATAGGTGTTGTTCCCAGGTCTACCCTGACCCATGGTGGTAGCACCTCTTAGAGTTTCAGCTATGAGCAAATAGTACCTTTCCCCTCAAAAAAATGATCAGATGATCATCAATTGCACTATCAGGAAAAGAAAATGTTCATTTGTTTTTAATATAAATGATATATTGGAGGTTTGAGGAGTGTGGAACCACCTCTTAAGAGGTGTTGTTCCCAGGTCTACCCTGACCCATGATGGTAGCACCTCTGAGTTTCAGCTATGGGCAAATAGTACCTCTCCCTTCAAAAAAAAAAAAATCCAAAATCAAACTGTCCTAAGAATGACATTAAATTACTTACTAAGAGTCTTTAGCTTTGGATAGAAACTTGTCTAAGAGAAGAAATAAAAACCTCTACACCTATGTGTAGAAAAGGGTAGGCTGAATTCTCTAACCTTGGTAGGTAACCTTCTTAGAGATGGTGTTTTGATAAAAGCACCGAGTTTGCAATCTTCTAAACTGGTTGGTGGTATTAAAGACATACAGCTGTAAAACTCGTGCCAATATTTCAATACTTAGATGGGTGACTGCTTGGAATACCACGTGCTATAAGGTTAGATGTGTAGGTGGTGCAATGGATAATGGCTCAGAATCATTAATTAGAGAGCCAAGTTCCAATTTTCATTGAGTTTGTTATATTCACTTATGTGCAAATACTTTTGAGAAAAGTATGAATCCACCTCTTCTCCCTCCTGCTATAGGTTAATAATTAAGATTCGTATCACTAAACCATCATTCAGTCAGTTAAGTGCCATATGTGATACACGCTTGGGCGATCATGTCTCAAAAAAGACATGACTGACTGGGCAGAAGATTATCCCGCAGTAGGTTGCCATTGCTTTCTGTGGTAGACTGGTTGCCGACCAAGGCTGTAGAACCCAATCTGTCCTGTTATTTAACCCATAACTGGAAGGAAGAGGCGGATTAATACCTTTCCCAAGTGTATTTGTGCGTAAGTGAATGCAATGAATTCAGCTGGAATTTGAACTCAGCTCCCTGGTTTCTCGTTCCGAGCCGATATCCACTGTACCACAATGCACATCCTCAAAAAAATAAGTAATTCTTATATCTAAAAATGTTTTCTGGCTTTAAATAACTTGAAGAGGGTTGATAAGCCATAGAAAATTAATGAATCAAATATATTTTTTTTACACACATGCAAACAAGCAAGTTTATTAAATTTAACTGACAAGGTTTGTCTGTTTAATATTTGACTGGATTTTTTTCAGTTTTTGAATACATTACTGCACATCAGAATCAAAATTGTGGTTAAACTGCCCAAAGTTCATATAGAGTTGAAGTATATTCAACTCCCTCCATTATTATCATGTATCTTGTCAGTATGATGGACAATATTTTGTTGGCTTTATTCTGCCATTTTCTGAAATGCTAGGCTTGAAAATAATTCAAATTAACATATATGCTATAAATGTCATTTTAAAAAAAATTATTTTTTTTTTTTAATCATATCACCCCGGGCAAGGCGGTAAGGCCACTGGTGTGCAGGGGGCTACGTAAGAGTGAAAAGATTGGAAAAGAGAAAGCCGGAAAGCACATCCTAAACAAGGAACAAGGGATGAACCTCTACACCTGTTCAATAGACGTGAGTTCAGTCTATGGTCTAGTCACTCTAAGTTCAGTCTATAGTTCGACTTAAGTTCAGCCCATTCTATCCACTTTAAGTTCAGCTCATTCTAGTCTGTCAAGTCTAGCTCTATCTATTCAATTTGGTTCAGTCTATCTAGTCTAATTTAAGTTCAGTCTATCTAGTTCAATTTAAGTTCAGTCTATCTAGTTCAATTTAAGTTCAGTCATCTAGTTCAATTTAAGTTCAGTCTATCTAGTTCAATTTTTAAGTTCAGTCTATCTAGTTCAATTTAAGTTCAGTCTATCTAGTCTAATTTAAGTTCAGTCTATCTAGTTCAATTTAAGTTCAGTCTATCTAGTTCAATTTAAGTTCAGTCTATCTAGTTCAATTTAAGTTCAGTCTATCTAGTTCAATTTAAGTTCAGTTCATTCAGTTCAATTTAAGTTCAGTCTATCTAGTTCAATTTAAGTTCAGCCTATCTAGTTCAATTTATTCAGCTCCATTCAGTTCAATTTAAGTTCAGTCTATCTAGTTCAATTTAAGTCTAGCTCATCTAGTTCAATTTAAGTTCAGTCTATCTAGTTCAATTTAAGTTCAGTCTATCTAGTTCAATTTAAGTTCAGTCTATCTAGTTCAATTTAAGTTCAATTTTATTTGTTCAATTTAAGTTCAGTTCATCTAGTTCAATTTAAGTTCAGTCTATCTAGTTCAATTTAAGTTCAGTCTATCTAGTTCAATTAAGTTCAGTCTATCTAGTTCAATTTAAGTTCAGTCTATCTAGTTCAATTTAAGTTCAGTCTATCTAGTTCAATTTAAGTTCAGTCTATCTAGTTCAATTTAAGTTCAGTCTATCTAGTTCAATTTAAGTTCATCTATCGAGTTCAATTTAAGTTCAGTCTATCTAGTTCAATTTAAGTTCAGTCTATCTAGTTCAATTTAAGTTCAGTCTATCTAGTTCAATTTAAGTTCAGTCTATCTAGTTCAATTTAAGTTCAGTCTTATCTAGGGTTCAATTTAAGTTCAGTCTATCTAGTTCAATTTAAGTTCAGTCTCATCTAGTTCAATTTAAGTCTAGTCTATCTAGTTCAATTTAAGTTCAGTCTATCTAGTTCAATTTAAGTTCAGTCTATCTAGTTCAATTTAAGTTCAGTCTATCTAGTTCAATTTAAGTTCAGTCTATCTAGTTCAATTTTAAGTTCAGTCTATCTAGTTCAATTTAAGTTCAGTCTATCTAGTCTACCCTAAGTTCAGTCTATCTAGTTCAATTTAAGTTCAGTCTATCTAGTTCAATTTAAGTTCAGTCTATCTAGTTCAATTTAAGTTCAGTCTATCTAGTTCACTCAAGTTCACTAAAATGCCTTAATTTATAGTATGATTCATCGTCCATGGACGAATATGTGTGTGTGTGTGTGTCTGTGTGCAGCATGTGGAGAAAATGCATGGAACGAAAGAAAAGTAGATGTCTACTCATGATTGACTGGAAGATACATTTATTTTACAGGGAGAAAGATTACAAAATATGTACATGCGGTATCAGTCCCAAGTTATCGGGTTGTGTGTCACAACCATTAGGGCAGAAGAACATACATGCGTTTTTTAACCATTAACGGCCATATTCTGAGTCTGTTCCCTCATGTGTCCCACGTCTGAATGTGTCGATGATCACGTGACTTGTGTGTACCCTCTTTCAGAGATGAAAAGGTGGGTACTATGTTTGGGAACAGGAAAGGGTTAATTCCCTTGGAATATGTTTTATTCATCCTAACACACACATACACACACACACATATATGATTTTACTTTTGAATCTAACAATACTTTACCCTCCCTTGATATCATGCTATATAGAACTAATAATGACCTTCAGTTGAAGGTTTACAGAAAATCTACCAACAAGAATGACCTTATCAATTTTTATTTCTTTTGTAACAGGATGAAATCTGAAAAAATTATAGGATTCTATTTAAGAGCACTCAGTCTGTAATACTTACCTGAAGGATAAATATATATAGGAAACACTTTTCAATGTCCTCATCATTTCATCACCAATGCTAAGAGAAATGCATAATATACAACTAGCATTATTAATTATTTTCACCATTGAAACAATCAAATCTGAAATAATTATAGGATTCTATTTAAGAGCACTCAGTCTGTAATACTTACCTGAAGAATAAATATACATAGGAAACACTTTTCAATATCATCATCATTTCATCACCAATGCTAAGAGAAATGCATAATATACAACTAGCATTATTAATTATTTTCACCATTGAAACAATCAAATCTGAAATAATTATAGGATTCTATTTAAGAGCACTCAGTCTGTAATACTTACCTGAAGAATAAATATACATAGGAAACACTTTTCAATATCCTCATCATTTCATCACCAATGCTAAGAGAAATGCATAATATACAACTAGCATTATTAATTATTTTCACCATTGAAACAATCAAATCTGAAATAATTATAGGATTCTATTTAAGAGCACTCAGTCTGTAATACTTACCTGAAGAATAAATATATATAGGAAACACTTTTCAATATCCTCATCATTTCATCACCAATGCTAAGAGAAATGCATAATATACAACTAGCATTATTAATTATTTTCACCATTGAAACAATCAAATCTGAAATAATTATAGGATTCTATTTAAGAGCACTCAGTCTGTAATACTTACCTGAAGAATAAATATATATAGGAAACACTTTTCAATATCCTCATCATTTCATCACCAATGCTAAGAGAAAGGCATAAGAATATACAACTAGCATTATTAATTATTTTCACCATTGAAACAATCAAATCTGAAATAATTATAGGATTCTATTTAAGAGCACTCAGTCTGTAATACTTACCTGAAGAATAAATATATATAGGAAACACTTTTCAATATCCTCATCATTTCATCACCAATGCTAAGAGAAATGCATAATATACAACTAGCATTATTAATTATTTTCACCATTGAAACAATCAAATCTGAAATAATTATAGGATTCTATTTAAGAGCACTCAGTCTGTAATACTTACCTGAAGAATAAATATATATAGGAAACACTTTTCAATATCCTCATCATTTCATCACCAATGCTAAGAGAAATGAATAATATACAATAGCATTATTAATTATTTTCACCATTGAAACAATCAAATCTGAAATAATTATAGGATTCTATTTAAGAGCACTCAGTCTGTAATACTTACCTGAAGGATAAATATACATAGGAAACACTTTTCAATATCCTCATCATTTCATCACCAATGCTAAGAGAAATGCATAATATACAACTAGCATTATTAATTATTTTCACCATTGAAACAATCAAATCTGAAATAATTATAGGATTCTATTTAAGAGCACTCAGTCTGTAATACTTACCTGAAGGATAAATATACATAGGAAACACTTTTCAATATCCTCATCATTTCATCACCAATGCTAAGAGAAATGCATAATATACAACTAGCATTATTAATTATTTTCACCATTGAAACAATCAAATCTGAAATAATTATAGGATTCTATTTAAGAGCACTCAGTCTGTAATACTTACCTGAAGGATAAATATATATAGGAAACACTTTTCAATATCATCATCATTTCATCACCAATGCTAAGAGAAATGCATAATATACAACTAGCATTATTAATTATTTTCACCATTGAAACAATCAAATCTGAAATAATTATAGGATTCTATTTAAGAGCACTCAGTCTGTAATACTTACCTGAAGGATAAATATATATAGGAAACACTTTTCAATATCATTTCAATCACCAATGCTAAGAGAAATGCATAATATACAACTAGCATTAGTAATTATTTTCACCATTGAAACAATCAAATCTGAAATAATTATAGGATTCTATTTAAGAGCACTCAGTCTGTAATACTTACCTGAAGGATAAATATATATAGGAAACACTTTTCAATATCATCATCATTTCATCACCAATGCTAAGAGAAATGCATAATATACAACTAGCATTATTAATTATTTTTACCATTGAAACAATCAAATCTGAAATAATTATAGGATTCTGTTAAGAGCACTCAGTCTGTAATACTTACCTGAAGGATAAATATATATAGGAAACACTTTTCAATATCATCATCATTTCATCACCAATGCTAAGAGAAATGCATAATATACAACTAGCATTATTAATTATTTTCACCATTGAAACAATCAAATCTGAAATAATTATAGGATTCTATTTAAGAGCACTCAGTCTGTAATACTTACCTGAAGGATAAATATATATAGGAAACACTTTTCAATATCATCATCATTTCATCACCAATGCTAAGAGAAATGCATAATATACAACTAGCATTATTAATTATTTTCACCATTGAAACAATCAAATCTGAAATAATTATAGGATTCTGTTGAAGCACTCAGTCTGTAATACTTACCTGAAGGATAAATATATATAGGAAACACTTTTCAATATCCTCATCATTTCATCACCAATGCTAAGAGAAATGCATAATATACAATAGCATTATTAATTATTTTCACCATTGAAACAATCAAATCTGAAATAATTATAGGATTTTATTTAAGAGCACTCAGTCTGTAATACTTACCTGAAGGATAAATATATATAGGAAACACTTTTCAATATCATCATCATTTCATCACCAATGCTAAGAGAAATGCATAATATACAACTAGCATTATTAATTATTTTCACCATTGAAACAATCAAATCTGAAACAATTATAGGATTCTATTTAAGAGCACTCAGTCTGTAATACTTACCTGAAGGATAAATATACATAGGAAACACTTTTCAATATCCTCATCATTTCATCACCAATGCTAAAGAGAAAGGCATAAGAATATACAACTAGCATTATTAATTATTTTCACCATTGAAACAATCAAATCTGAAATAATTATAGGATTCTATTTAAGAGCACTCAGTCTGTAATACTTACCTGAAGAATAAATATATATAGGAAACACTTTTCAATATCCTCATCATTTCATCACCAATGCTAAGAGAAATGAATAATATACAGCTAGCATTATTAATTATTTTCACATTGAAACAGTAAAATCTGAAATAATTATAGGATTCTATTTAAGAGCACTCAGTCTGTAATACTTACCTGAAGAATAAATATATATGGAAACACTTTTCAATATCCTCATCATTTCATCACCAATGCTAAGAAATGCATAATATACAACTAGCATTATTAATTATTTTCACCATTGAAACAATCAAATCTGAAATAATTATAGGATTCTATTTAGAAACACTCAGTCTTAATACTTGCCTGAAGGATAAATATATAAAACACTTTTCAATATCCTCCATCCATTTCATCACCAATGCTAAGAAATGCATAATATACAACTAGCATTATTAATTATTTTCACCATTAAGAAACAATCAAATCTGAAATAATTATGGGGATTCTGTTAGAGCACTCAGTCTACAATACTTACCTGAAGGATAAATATACATAGGAAACACTTTTCAATATCCTCATCATTTCATCACCAATGCTAAGAAATGCATAATGTGTGCGCATTATTAATTATTTTCACCATTGAAACAATCAAATCTGAAATAATTATGAGATTCTATTTAAGAGCACTCAGTCTGTAATACTTACCTGAAGAATAAATATACATAGGAAACACTTGCCAATATCCTCATCATTTCATCACCAATGCTAAGAGAAATGCATAATATACAACTAGCATTAGTAATTATTTTTACCATTGAAACAATCAAATCTGAAATAATTATAGGATTCTGTTAAAGAGCACTCAGTCTGTAATACTTACCTGAAGAATAAATATACATAGGGAAACACTTTTCAATATCCTCATCATTTCATCACAAATGTAAGAGAAATGCATAATATACAACTAGCATTATTAATTATTTTCACCATTGAAACAATCAAATCTGAAATAATTATAGGATTCTATTTAAGAGCACTCAGTCTGTAATACTTACCTGAAGAATATATATAGGAAACACTTTTCAATATCCTCATCATTTCATCACCAATGCTAAGAGAAATGCATAATATACAACTAGCATTATTAATTAACCACCATTGAAACAATCAAATCTGAAATAATTATAGGATTCTATTTCAAGAGCACTCAGTCTGTAATACTTACCTGAAGGATAAATATATATAAGGAAACACTTTTTCAATATCATCATCATTTCATCACCAATGCTAAGAGAAATGCATAATATACAACTAGCATTATTAATTATTTTCACCATTGAAACAATCAAATCTGAAATAATTATGGGATTCTGTTAAAGAGCACTCAGTCTGTAATACTTACCTGAAGGATAAATATACATAGGAAACACTTTTCAATATCCTCATCATTTCATCTGCAATGCTAAGAGAAATGTAATATACAACTAGCATTATTAATTATTTTCACTATTGAAACAATCAAATCTGAAATAATTATAGGATTCTATTTAAAGAGCACTCAGTCTGTAATACTTACCTGAAGGATAAATATACATAGGAAACACTTTTCAATATCCTCATCATTTCATCACCAATGCTAAGAGAATGTAATATACAACTAGCATTATTAATTATTTTTCACCAGTGAAACAATCAAATCACAAATAATTATAGGATTCTATTTAAGAGCACGCAGTCTGTAATACTTACCTGAAGGATAAATATACATAGGAAACACTTTTCAATATCCTCATCATTTCATCACCAATGCTAAGAGAAATACATAATATACAACTAGCATTATTAATTATTTTCACCATTGAAACAATCAAATCTGAAATAATTATGGGATTCTATTTGAAAACTCAGTCTGTAATACTTACCTGAAGAATAAATATACATAGGCACTTTTCAATATCCTCATCATTTCATCACCAATGCTAAGAAAGTATAATATACAACTAGCATTATTAATTATTTCTACATTGAAACAATCAAATCTGAAATAATTATAGGATTCTATTTAAGAGCACTCAGTCTGTAATACTTACCTGAAGAATAGAAATATATATAAAACACTTTTCAATATCCTCATCATTTCATCACCAATGCTAAGAGAAATGCATAATATACAACTAGCATTATTAATTATTTTCACCATTGAAACAATCAAATCTGAAATAATTATAGGATTCTATTGAAGCACTCAGTCTGTAATACTTACCTGAAGGATAAATATACATAGGAAACACTTTTCAATATCCTCATCATTTTCATCACCAATGCTAAAGTACTTAATGTACAACTAGCATTGACAATTATTTTCATATTGAAACAATCAAATCTGAAATAATTATAGGATTCTATTTAAGAGCACTCAGTCTGTAATACTTACCTGAAGGATAAATATACATAGGAAACACTTTTCAATATCCTCATCATTTCATCACCAATGCTAAGAGAAATGCATAATATACAATAACATTATTAATTATTTTCACCATTGAAACAATCAAATCTGAAATAATTATAGGATTCTGTTAGGCTTACGCAGTCTGTAATACTTACTAAGAAGGATAAACATCGCAAAACACTTTTCAATATCCTCATCATTTCATCACCAATGCTAAGAGAAATGCATAATATACAACTAGCATTATTAATTATTTTCTACGTGAAACAATCAAATCTGAAATAATTATAGGATTCTATTTAAGAGCACTCGGTCTGTAATACTTACCTGGAGAAGAATAAATATGCATGGAAACACCTTTTCAATATCCTCATCATTTCATCACCAATGCTAAGAGAAATCATAATATACAACTAGCATTATTAATTATTTTCACCATTGAAACAATCAGGTAAAATAATTATAGGATTCTAGCAAACACTCAGTCTGTAATACTTACCTGAAGAATAAATATATATAGGAAACACTTTTCAATATCCTCATCATTTCATCACCAATGCTAAAGAGAAGTATAATATACAACTAGCATTATTAATTATTTTCACCATTGAAACAATCAAATCTGAAATAATTATGGGATTCTGTTAAGAGCACTCAGTCTGTAATACTTACCTGAAGAATAAATATATATAGAAACACTTTTCAATATCCTCATCATTTCATCACCAATGCTAAGAGAAATGCATAATATACAGCTAGCATTTATTAATTATTTTCACCATTGAAACAATCAAATCTGAAATAATTATAGGATTCTGTTAAAACACTCAGTCTGTAATACTTACCTGAAGGATAAATATACATAGGAAACACTTTCCAATATCCTCATCATTTCATCACCAATGCTAAGAGAAATACATAATATACAACTAGCATTTATTAATTATTTCTGCATTGAAACAATCAAATCTGTAAATAATTATGGGATTCTATTTAAAACCTCAGTCTGTAATACTTACCTGAAGAATAAATATACACTTGAAACATTTTTCAATATCTCATCATTTCATCATAAATATAAAAATGCATAATATACAACTAGCATTGTTAATTATTTTTCACCATTAGAACAATCAAATCTGAAATAATTATGGGATTATTTAAACTCAGTCTTGTATACCTGAGAATAAATATACATAGGAAACACTTTTCAATATCCTCATCATTTACAATACAAATACAGAGAAATGCATAATATACAATAACATTATTAATTATTTTCTGATGAAACAATCAGTCTGAAATATTAACAGGATTCTATTTAAGAGCACTCAGTCTGTAAATACTTACCTGATTAAATATATATAGGAAACACTTTTCAATATCATCATCATTTCATCACAAATATAAAATGCACATAGCTCTTAACAACATTACGCATTAGTATTTTCTGATGAAACAATCAAATCTGAAATATTCATAGGATTCTATTTAAGAGCACTCAGTCTGTAATACTTACCTGAAGGATAAATATTCTCTTAGGAAACACTTTTCAATGTCATCATCATTTCATCACCAATGCTAAGAAATGCATATTATACAACTAGCATTATTAATTATTTTCTGGAAACTGAAGCAATCAAATCTGAAATAATTATTCTTAGGATTCTATTTAAAGGCACTTTCAGTCATGACAACACCTGAAGGATAAATATATATAGGAAACACTTTCCAATATCATCATCATTTCATCACCAATGCTAAGAAATGCATAATATACAACTATGCCATTATTAATTATTTTCTGGTAGTAATAAATCTGAAATAATTATAGGATTTCTACTAGGCTTACTCAGTCTGTAATACTGAAGGATAAATATATATAGGAAACACTTAATATCTCCATCATTTCATCACCAATGCTAAGAGAAATGCATAATATACAACTAAGCCATTAATTATTTCACCATTGAAACAATCAATCCAAATAATTATAGGATTCTAAGAGCACTCGTCTGTAATACTTACCTGAAGGGATAAATATATATATGAGAAGCACTTTTCAATATCATCATCATTTCATCACCAATGCTAAGAAATGCATAATATACAACTAGCATTATTAATTAACCACCATTGAAACAATCAAATCTGAAATAATTATAAGGATTCTATTTAAAACCTCAGTCTATAATACCTGAATGAAATATACACTTGAGGCACTTTTTCAATATCCTCATCATTTCATGTACAATGCTAGAAAGGCATAAGAATATACAACTAGCATTATTAATTATTTTCACCATTGAAACAATCAAATCTGGAAATAATTATAGGATTCTATTTAAGAGCACTCAGTCTGTAATACTTACCTGAAGAATAAATATATATAGGAAACACTTTTCAATATCCTCATCATTTCATCACCAATGCTAAGAGAAATGCATAATATACAACTAGCATTATTAATTATTTTTCACCATTGAAACAATCAAATCTGAAATAATTATAGGATTCTCTGTTAAGAGCACTCAGTCTGTAATACTTACCTGAAGAATAAATATATATAGGAAACACTTTTCAATATCCTCATCATTTCATCACCAATGCTAAGAGAAATGCATAATATACAACTAGCATTATTAATTATTTCCTACATTGAAACAATCAAATCAGAATATTATAGGATTATTGAAACACTCAGTCTGTAATACTTACCTGAAGGATAAATATACATACTAGGAAACACTTTTCAATATCCTCATCATTTCATCACCAATGCTAAGAGAAATGCATAATATACAACTAGCATTATTAATTATTTTCACCATTGAAACAATCAAATCTGAAATAATTATAGGATTCTATTTAAGAGCACTCATTAATACTTACCTGAAGGATAAATATATATAGGAAACACTTTTTCATCCATGTCATTTCATCATCAATGCTAAGAGAAATGCATAATATACAACTAGCATTATTAATTATTTTCACCATTGAAACAATCAAATCTGAAATAATTATAGGATTCTATTTAAAGAGCACTCAGTCTGTAATACTTACCTGAAGGGTAATATATATAGGAAACACTTTTCAATATCATCATCATTTCATCACCAATGCTAAGAGAAATGCATAATATACAACTAGCATTATTAATTATTTTCACCATTGAAACAATCAAATCTGAAATAATTATAGGATTCTATTTAAGAGCACTTCAGTCTGTAATACTTACCTGAAGGATAAATAACACATAGGAAACACTTTTCAATATCCTCATCATTTCATCACCAATGCTAAGAGAAATGCATAATATACAATAACATTATTAATTATTTTCACTATTGAAACAATCAAATCTGAAATAATTATAGGATTCTATTTAAGAGCACTCAGTCTGTAATACTTACCTGAAGGATAAATATACATAGGAAACACTTTTCAATATCCTCATCATTTCATCTACAATGCTAAAGAAATGCATAATATACAACTAGCATTATTAATTATTTTCACCATTGAAACAATCAAATCTGGAAATAATTATAGGATTCTATTTAAGAGCACGCAGTCTGTAATACTTACCTGAAGGATAAATATACATAGGAAACACTTTTCAATATCCTCATCATTTCATCACCAATGCTAAGAGAAATGCATAATATACAACTAGCATTATTAATTATTTTCACCATTGAAACAATCAAATCTGAAATAATTATAGGATTCTATTTAAGAGCATTAAGAATCTGCAGTCTCTAATACTTACTGAAAATAAATTTACATAGGAAACACTTTTCAATATCCTCCTTATTTCATCACTAATACTAAGAGAAAGGCATAAAAAATATACAAGTAGAATTATTAATTTCTATTTTCACCATTGAAACAATCAAATCTGAAGTAATTACAGGATTCTATTTAAGAGCACTAAGAATCTGCAACCTCGAAGACTTACATGAAGAAATATAAATTGAAAACACTTTTAAAAATCCCCAAATATCTTCATGATTTCATCTTGTTATGCAGGAAAAAAGTGTTTATACCAACACGTGGAGTTGAACATTGATCTCCAGGTAACAAACATAAGTGTTGAATCAGTTGTGCTACTGGGATCACGTGACCTTAAATATTTTGTATATAAAGCACCCAGACAGAAGTCTTGAGTGTGTTCTGTGTTGTGCATCATTGAAGAGATTCTTTCTTAGTAAATTACTCAAAAGAATTATTCCGAAAGTATTATTGTGTATTCTTTGAAGGATACATTTAGTATGTTGACTTTGTGAAGATACCAATATTATAACTCACTAATAGCGAGTTGCCAAAAATTCCCTTCAGAATAACATCATGAAAATAACGTTATATAACATTCATAATGTCAAGGGAAAGGTATACAAAATATACAACCACAAAAAAGATAACATAACAAAAGTAACAATGACAATAAACCAGATAAAAACAAACATATCTCCTAACTTAACATCTACTATCTAAAAACAATATATTCAATCTTACCAATATCAAAATAATTACAACATCCACAACTATTATGGATATGATAAAAACCAAAAATATTCATCATAATAATTATGAAACAGGTATACATAAACTACTACTACTCAGTTTTTCTTCCCTGTCTTCCCCGTGTCCGAAGGTTGGAAGTTCTGCCATGTCGTCCAGGTCTGATGTTCATTCGCCACCACTCCCAATCTATTGCTTGCTCAGGTTTGAGGCTGGTGCTTTTCAGATCCTCATTGATATAGCCGGTCCATCTTTTCCATGGGCAACCTCTAAGGTAGGAGCCTGGGATGACAATGCTTTCAACTTTTCTAGGCCACTCATCTTGGTCCATGTGCTGAAGGTGGCCATACCAGCGCAGTCTGTTCCACTGAAGAACCTCCTTCACACTAGCCAGACCCAGTCTAGACCTCAATGAATGTAAAGGGTCCCTGTCAGAGAGTTTCAAGGCACAGATCAAGCGGATCATGGCGTGATCACCACGGGCTAATCTGGCTATATCCTCAGCTGTAACAGGCCATGTCTCACTAGCATGGAGAAGGATGCACCTCACACACAAATTGTAAACATGGCCCCTGTTGTGCAGAGAGATGCCACGACATGTAAGGGTGGGGAGGAGGTCTCTAAACTTTTTCCATGCCGATCTTAACCTAAAATAAACTATATATAAAATGAACTTTGAACAACATAAGGTACGCAGATTATACCATGCTGATTGCAGACACGGAAAGAAAACTTCAAGACCTCCTACAGAAGGTAGCTGTGGAGAGTGACAAAAAAGGACTACAAACAAACTGTAAGAAAACTGAATGCATGGTCATCAGCAAAAAGAGTAACCCAAAATGCCAAATACAGGTGGGGATACTAGAATCAATCAAGTACAAAAATTTAAATACCTAAGAAGTGTTCTAACAGGAGATGGAAAGTGCGACACAGAGATCCAAAGGCGAATTGGTAGGGCAAAGGACACATTCCAGAATCTGAGTAAAGTACTAAGACACAGGAAAATTTCACTAGAAACTAAAAACAGTGTTAGATTGCTATGTGATGTCAGTTCTTCAATACGGCAGTGAATGCTGGACAAAATCATTGAAGAGGAGGAAAAAACTTGAAGCAGTGGAAATGCGGTTCTACAGAAGGATGCTGCGGATATCATGGACTGAGCATGTGAGCAATGATGATGTGTTGGAAAGAATGGCAACAAAAAGAAAATTAATACTGGGCATCAGGAAGAGACAACTGATGTTCCTGGGACATGCAATGAGGAAAGAGGGCTTGGAGAATCTGATACTGACAGGCCAGATAGAAGGAAAAAGAGACAGAGGAAGGCAGCGGATAACATATTTGAAGGGCCAGATCAGGTGGATGACGGAACAGGGTTTGATAGATGTAACAGGAGAAAGAAAACATACTAAGAGCCACCAGGGATAGGGAAGCATGGAAGCCATGATCGCCTACGTCCTGAAAGGACAGGGCACATAGAAGAAGAACATGACTGCCCTTCACAATACATTGGGAAAACTTTCAGAAATTAAAAAACATGTCTCTATGTACACAAAAGGGATCTTATACACAATTTATCAAATGCATTAGTTATACAAAGAAATAATTTCAACCACAACTTTGATCTAAAGAATACCATACTTATTAAGAGAAAGTAAGTAACTTAGAAAATTTTTTGAGAGTGCCACTATTGAATCTTATCAAAATATAAACGTGTGTCTCAGATGTTTTCAAATATATCCATTCATGAATGAATTCAGTCAGTCAGTTAAGTGCCATACGTGAAACATACTTGGGCGATCATGTCTCGAAAGAGACATGACTGACTGGGCAGAAGATTATCCCACAGTAGGTTGCCATTGCTTTCTGCAGTAGACTGGTTGCCAGCCAAGGCTATAGAACCCAGTCTGTTCTGTTATTTAACCTATAATTGGAAGGAATAGACAGATTAATACCTTTCCCAAGGGTATTTGCGCGTAAATGAATGCAATGAATTCAGCTGGAATTCGAACTCAGCTCCCCGATTTCTCGTTCCGAGCCGATATCCACTGCACCACAACGCACTCTTCTCCAAATCCAACACACATGATTATAAAAATATTTAAAAATTAAAAAGAAAACAGTTAAATTCATAATCTCTTGCTATTTAAAAAATTATATATAATAAATAAAATATACTAAAATAATTGAAATATTAATGGCATAAAAACATTCAACATCATCATTTACTTGTTTATTGGACATTAAATTATGTCACTTAGCATCTTCTATAATTTACTAAGACTTTTTTAGTTAACCTTATAAATATTTATATGTATTATTTAAATTTTGAAATTTTGAAAAACTAACATTTTTGCTTTTGTTTATAAATGCTTGTTGCAAAATATAATTCTTATACTTGCTTAGATAAAGTCCACTAGAGGACGAAACACATCAGCTAAGAGAAGTTTTGCTTTTGTCTTTCATATTGTCCCTTTGTAGATACAGTTCAGTTATATCTGAAGTTTTTACACACACACACACACACATGTATAGAGAAAATAATGTCAACTTCATAAAATGGAGAGGATAATCCAAAAGATTTATCTAATTTATATTATATATATATATATATATATATATAAGAAAAATTAAGACACACATTATTTCATGGTGAATCGGAAGTATAGGCCTATTTCAGGCAAACCATCGTCGGCTTCCGTCTTTATTTAACAAAGGATTCTACATGAATGAGATTCACAAAAACCTAAAAAAAAGAATAAAAATAAGATGTTCCCTTAAAAGAAAAAATTAAAGATTAAGAAAAATACATCAGTTTGGCGAACATATACACATATTCATACACAATCATATATACATGCAACATATGACACAAACCCGACAACACGCAAAACAGATGACACGCAACATATGACAAAAAACAGATGACACGCATAGCGGGCCAATGTCAACAAAAGTTCAAAGATACATTCGTCTAACATTTAGATTGCAGACTTGTGGATTTGAAATGTAAAGAAAGTGGGTTAGGCGAGAAAGAGATGGTGAAAAAAAAGTGGAGAGAGAGAGAGAGAGGTAGAGCTTTAAATTTATATACATAATTAAAATGGAACAATAAAGACTTATGTTATGTAGCTCATTTTTCAAAATGATTTCAGACTAATAAGGGTTCTATCAATAGGGTCTCATATATACAAACATACATATATTTTGTTTTCATTTGGAAATGAGTTATTTTTGTGCCTGAAGAAGATACTGATAGGTTGAAACTTAGGTCACGAAAATAACTCATTTCTAAATGAAAAATATTCAAAAGTTCTTCAATATAATTGTATTGAACACTTTGTGTACTGGTCTAATTTAATTATGACCACTAGGCTATGAGTCCTTAAGGATATAGTGGATATAGACATTGGTTAGTTCCAGTGACTTGACCCAAAGAGTTGTGAGTTCAATACCAGGTTACAGCAGTGGTAAACAAGTAAGTTAGAGAGTCGGGTTAGAGGGAGATAACTCATGACTACTAAAAGTAGATTCATACATGGAATGAGAATAATATACCCCAGTGATCATAATAAAGGGTTTGGTTCAAAATTCTTAGCACCTGAAGAAGGCTGGAGTGTCTAACAGCCGAAATATTATACAAATGGTAACAAAGATGAGGACAATAGTCCGAATAATGTAAATAGTGAAAATTACTGTGATCATTCTAAAATAGTCTTAGTTTGTTTCCCAGGAATATAATTTGGATTAAACTTACAAGTTTTTAACAATTCTTTTAATCATTTCACTTCAGGCAAAGCAATAAAGCTGTTTTGATGCAAAGGGTTACTAAGAGTCAAAGAAATTAAAAAATGTCATTGAGGAGATAGAGAACAAAAACAAAAAAGGATTCAAGGAAACAGATGATGATGGGCATTACATTTAAATTTTCAAAGATCATTGACAGGAAAGCAAGAATCGATTACCACAAATGAGAGGTATAACAGAAGAAACTATTAAAATAAAATCTATGGTTACATTCAGCAATTTCAACAGTAAAAATGAGATCTAACTGCTCATCTAATCTATTCAGTTAAGGGCCATACATGATACATGCTTGAGCAATCATGTTTCAAAAGTTACATGACTGGCTGGCAGAAGATTTTCTCGCAGTAGGTTACCATTACTTTCTGCAGTAGAATGGTTGCCAACCAAGGCTACAGAACCCAATCTGTTCTTTTATTTAACCCATAGCTGGAGAAGAGATGGGTTAATACCATTGTCAAACATATTTGCGTTTAAGTGAATACAACAAATTTAATCTGAATTCTGACTTGATTCTCCAATTTCTTATTTCAAAATCAGAGAGACGAGTTTGAATTCTAGTTGAATTTGTTTAAATTAAACATCAGGTGTCTCCAGCTAGAGTTTGAACCCAATTTCTTGATGCCATTGCCTGTACCATTTACAGATTTTTTTCTATCATATTAGCAGTGAAATAATATTTTCATATTCCAGTTTTTGATTCAAATTAAATATTCATCAAAGGAAGAAAACTACTGTAAAGAACTTTTTTTTTCCCTCCAAATACAAGTGCCATCTGGAATAGTCATGATCGTAGGAAGTTTTTCATCTCTCTCTTTTTTTTTAATAATCATATCGCCCCAAAGCAAGGCATTTTACTGCCACTGTTTTGCAGGGGGTTACATTAGAGGAAAGTTATGAGAAAGAGTGACAGGTTATAGGGGGTGTCAGAAAGTGGGTCTTCTTGGAGATTGTAACTGTCAGGAAAGCAAGTAAACAGAAGAAAATTCCACAGGTGGGAAGTGTGAGAAAAGAAGCTGATGTAGTAGAATTTGCATTTACATTTAATTGGTTTCACAGTAAAAGGGTGGGATCTAGTTGCTAATCTTGTGGCTTGAGTAAATTTAGATATAAGGGGCACCAGTGAGCTAAGTTCATTGGCGCAGAAGCCGTGAAAGTATTTTTAGAAGAGACACAGGGAAGCCACATTGCGCCGGTGAGAAAGTGACTGTATCTGAGCTGCCAAGTCGGGATCTATCACATATAAAATAAGAGTATGTTTAATAAACTGGAATAAAATAATTGTTCCACAGAAAGTTAATTGAAACATAATAAGCAAGTCATATCAAATATGCAATATGCTGGGAGATTTAATGGAAGGAAATAATTTAAGCCTGGTGTCACTAACATTTGGTACACAAGTGTAGTATAAATTATATCTTATTAACAGTTACAGAATTCTAATTTCTCCTTTGTTATGATAGAAAAGGAGTATCCAGTTTATCAAGACATAAGGGGGTTCTTCAGCTTGTCATGAAATAAAGGGGTACTCCTGTTTGTCATATGTCATCACATAAAAAGGTACTCCAGTTTGTTGTGACATAAAGGGGTACTCCAGTTTGTCCTTTGTTATGATATAAAAAGGATTAATATTTTATTATTTTAAAACCTATTTCTTTTTTCTTTTTCTTATATTGTTTTCAAAAATGTTTGGTTGTTATTGTACTGTTTTAATTATTAATTTTTTTATCTGCTGTGACATATTTTCTACATTAAAAATATATTTATTGATGATTTGTAAATAGAAAATAAATATAATCCTCATGATTTTTTAAAATGTTGGAAATTTTTTTTTTTTTTTATTGGTTTTTGCTTATTTTTTTTTTTTGTTTTATGTGTTTTTATTTATTCATTTATTTTGTTTATTCTGGGAAATACAAACTTACACAGGTGAATTAAGTTAAAAAAAAAACAAATTCCACGAATGCTTTTGCTGATTCATATTTGACAACAAATGTTACTACTAATCAACAGATGTTGCTACTAATCAATTTAAAATCTAGCATAACCAA
This sequence comes from Ascarosepion bandense, assembly GCA_037127315.1. Lineage (NCBI taxonomy): Eukaryota > Metazoa > Mollusca > Cephalopoda > Sepiida > Sepiidae > Ascarosepion > Ascarosepion bandense. The sequence continues at coordinate 2,268,671 of JBBBDQ010000737.1, forward strand.
GAGAAGTCTGAATTGATTTCTGTATTATTTTTAATTATTATGGATTATTTTACATTTCTGTTATTGTAAAAGCTTTGTGACAGCTGTTATACCAAGCTGAATAATTATGTACTGATAGATTAATCAAAATCTTGTCACCTTAAGTGAGAGCCTTTTCAATGCCAGTAGTTATGTCATTGGCCTCACCATTATCATCTTCAATGGTTCCATAACCGAGTGTGGTCATCGGGTTACTGGGCAGCTGAACACCTGCCCAGTTCCCTCACTATATCTGGGTTGAAAACTAGAGAGGTATTTATTCATGTATAGTATGTCTTTGACAAGTAAACCTGACAGAAACCATCTCTCTCTAGGTCAAACCAGAGGCAGTGTTTTCTAACCTGAAAGCTTGCCTTGGTTACAGACACATGGCCATTGATTTCATTGGTGAAGCCCTTCATCCTGTCTATTGACTTAAGTCTAGGAATTCCTCCTGTCACTGATGTTTGTTTCATCATCACACTGGCTATATACATAGCAATGAAGTTCTCTCTACCACATTGTGCTAAATGATTGTTGACGCCTACAAAAAAGGTTCATCCACCATTTGGCACATTTTTTTTCTAATCTAGCTGCCCTCCTCAACAGAAAAGCTGATGATTGAATTACACGGCACATAGTATTGAGTTAGATGGTACCAGTAATATTCATAGACTGACATATCTATTCCTTAATCTAAATCCAAATCTGGGGTATTTGGGGTTCTTTTTTTTTTTTTTTTTTTTTTTTTTTTTTTTTTTTTGAGAACCCCCCCCCCTGATTGACCATGTCTTCAGGGATGTAGCCATACTCATCATGTTTGGCAAATTTATGGTTGGTGAGAATTTGAATTCATTATTATATCCTAGACAGGTCCTATAGCCTTGGGTCTATAGGACCCAGTATTTGCATATAAATGAATATAACAAATCTTACTTGAATTTGAACATGGCTCTCCAATTCTTCAATCCAAGCCACCATAGCTAATTCATTATTATGCTAATAACCATGCCCCAAATAATACTATAATTATTTGTATATAATACACTCTTTCTGCTCATCCTCTCTTTCAACTGATTTTTAAGATATATATATGGTAGCTATACAAGGGTTGGCTGAAAAGTTTATAGATTGACCAAGATATAAATGTAAGTAGACACTAGTTGGTCGATTAAAAGATATGCAGATGTACAATGGATGAATTGTTGTTTAAATTACACAAAAATGTAAATAACACTGAAATCTTATTTTAACATATATTTACTAAAATTACACAAAAATATCTTGAAATACTAAAGAGTTATATCAAGTTGTCATTGGCTTCAATTACACCCTCAAGACAGTTTCGGAATCTCCTGCTACTCTTCTGGATGGTCTCCTTTAGTTAGGTTGGTGAATTCTGCCATAATCTTTGCCTTCAATTCATCTTTGGTGTTACAAGGAGTCTTGTTGGTCTCTCACTCAACTTTGCCTCCAAACATAATAATCAAGGGGGTTGCAGTCTGGGGAGTAAGGTTGCCAGATGTAAGGGATGGTGTGGTTGCAGATGTTGTCTGACAGCCATAACTGGGCTCTCCTACTTGGGTGTTATAGTACAGTGTTCTGTTGCCAGGTATAGGGTCTTTCAGCAGCCACCCTCTTGACCTAGAGCAAGGACATCTCAATGTGATGTAATGGTTAGCAAGTTTGGTTTGCTAGAACAGTCACGACCGAGTAGTGAATTTGATTTTTTTTGCTGATTCTCTAGACTATTACTTAAATGGTCAGTTCATAATTTTTTTTTTTTTTTTTTTTTTTTTTTTTTTTTTTTTGCTTATTTGTTGATTTGTTGGCACATTGTGGCCATGTTTATGGTATATTTAAGAGTTATCAAGATTTCATTATTTTTAAGCATTTTCTACAGTTAACTGACTATATTATGATGGTGTTAACAGATTGGTAACTGGAGCAAGGAATTGTTTGTTACTTTTAATGCCTCCAAAAATCCAGGAGAGTGACTTATTTTTTTAGCTAACTTATTCTACTGACATGAAGTGGAAAGGTTATATCCAATCAATTACTACATCTGTTGCGAGTAAAGTTGGTTTACTATGTCGTGTTAGACCATTTTTCTCACTTGAATATATCTTATATATTTACATGTCTACCATTTGTTCATGATTAGAATATTACTGCCACCAATTGTATGCTGCTTTTTTTATATTCTTTCATGCTCAGTAACTCATTGCATGTTAGTGGCTTTATTGCCTTGCTTGAGTGAAGTGATTAAAAAAAATATTACAACGGTATTTTCTATGAGTATGTTGCAGATAAATATTGGTAGGTCTCCATGTGTATTTAAATGGGTCCTAATGGAGGTGCAGAACACTTACAAATAATGAAAATCTTAATAAAAACCAAAAAATATAATAATATTAATTATGAACACAACTACAACATGCTGACTGTATTCATGAATTAAGACATTTTTATTACTAAATAAATTATTATCACAATCTATCCATTGTATCCTGTATCAAGGCCTTGGAAGGGAAAAAACCCAAACACCCTTACATTACAAAGATAGCACAAAAAGACCATGAATTAACTGAAAGAGGTAAAAAATTGTAATATCCTGGATACCAAGTCACGCTGGCATCCCTGGAAATGAAAAAGCGGACAAACTAGCTAAAGACGCCACATACGACCAAATTAAAAAAATCCAAAACCCTATATACAGACCTAAAAAGAAAAATCAGAATTCCAGGAAAACAAGTGGCAAGCTGAGTGGAATACATGCACCAAAAACAAATTACATGAACACCAATCAAAAAAGAAAGCCAAAAAACAATGGAGGGACAAAGAGAAGAGATCGTACTAAATAGAATTCGAATTAGGCATACAAAACTGGCCCATTCATATCTGATCAAAGCTACAGAATCACCAAAATGCACACAATGCAACCAGCAGATAACAATAAAACATTTACTGATAGAATGTAAAAGGTACAAAAACATCTGAAAGAAATATTACAAAACAACAAACATTTGCAAAGTGTTCCAAAAAGTAAAACCTCATCAAATTTATACAATATTTAAGAGACAAAACTGTTCAAACTTCTCGAAACAAAACAAACAAAACCAGCAAACAAACGAATAGCTACCAAACCAAATACATAACAGAAATATATTATAGAACAAAAAAAAAACAAAACATGTATACATAATATCACACTGGCATTGAATGACCCCGCAGTTGTTGATATGCCGTAAAGCCCAAACAATCAATCAATCAATGCATTCAGTCACTCACTTAAGTGCTATATGCGATATACGCTTAAGTGATCATGTCTTGAAAGAAACATAACTGACTGGGCAGAATATTTCCCACAATAGGTTGCCATTACTTTCTGCAGTAGACTGGTTGCCAACCAAGGATATAGAACCCAATCTGTCCTGTTATTTAACCTATAGCTGGAGAAAGAAGAGACAGACTAATACCATTCTCAAAAGTATTTGCACATAAGTGAATTCAACAAATTCAACTGAAATTCAATCTTGGCTCTTTAATTTTTTTCTTTTTTTTTATTGGTGTATGAGTGAATGCAACAAATTCAATTGGAATTTGAACTTGGCTCTTCAATTTCTCATTCCGAGCCAATATCCATTGCATCACAAATGCACATCAAAAGCCATGACAGGGGAGGTCAATGGCTGCATTGGCTGATCTATCATCTTTACAAGATAAAAACAGCTTCAGACTGGTGTAAGCACCATCCTGAATCTGTAGTTGATGGTGCAGATGTTATCATCATCTTGAATTTTTCTATCAAC